>ML778595.1:1501490-1545165 GCA_009831015.1 Picea engelmannii | reverse complement strand
TTGTACTTGAACATTTAAGTGGGGTAAAAGGAGGTTGCCCCCTCGAAGAGGCTTATTATCTGAAATTATCTCTTTTTCAAGGCGTTGAGTACTTTTCCTGAGGTTTTTCTATGCTATATTGATGTTTGGTTCTTAACAGCTAGGGGGGTGCAAGAGGAGGAGGTGACAATTTTTGTAGCCCCCCCTGATGGGGGATTCTGGGGAAGCGCCCCCGAAGTGAAATATTGAAAAAAATTGCCTTGTAAAATATTGTAATTTCACAGTCAATTTGGACCATTCATTATAAGGTTGCATATTTGATGGTAGAAGTTATTTATGGATTTTTTTCCCTAGAAGGAAACACTCTTTTATGAGGTAATTGTACTACAGTTGTGTATAAGTGTGTGAATATTTTATTTTGAGAGAGGAGACTGTGAGAGAAAGAAGAGGAAGTTATGGTGGGCATGTTGTAGGTTTTATCCCTTCATTTTGATGGATAATAAAAAGGAAGGACCTGGAAATTTTTTTGGTGGACGTAGCCCACACTAGGTGAACCATGCATATATGTGTCTCTATTTTATTATGTATCTTCTGTGTTTTATTTCCGCATTTGTCTTATTTTATTGCTTCACGATCCTATTTTTCTAACAGTTCCTCTTCTGGAACTCTTAAGTGCAAGGCTGTTGATTCAGATTTTATGAGCAGAAGGAAATGACTACAGATTATTAACAAGTGCTTAGCACAAAATAACAAATATACAATAAAACTAGTTTTCTATTCAATAAGGAAATAAGTTGAAACTGTAAAATGCAGCGAAAATAAGCTTGTTGGTATGGTGGCGGCTTATCTCTGAGAAGAGATATGACAATTGCGCTCATTCGCAAGAAGAAGATTACAATGAGGCTCTGAAGGAATTTTTACAATAAATAGGAATGCAAAAAACCCTAGACATCCAAAAACCTAAGACTAGGAGATGAAGCGCCAAAAGTCATGTGGGCCCCATTTGGGTAAGTTAGTACATCAACTTCCCGGGGTCGTAGCTTTTGCATACGATCTCCATTTTAGGGGTATGATAGCCTGTTGGAAAGGTATCGTCGAGAAGATTCATTTTGGGGGAACAATTATGCCTTTGGATATCATTGAGAAGCTCAATCCTAAAAAAAATTCATTTAGTCCCTCAAAATGGCCCCGAAAGTTAAAACTGCTAAAAATAGTAAATTGCCAAAATTGTCAAAAAACTGTTTTGAGCCAGTTGGAAAAGGTGGGTGGCCACCAATATACACTTGGATCAATCCTCCCTCCTTAGGAAGAAATGGTATCCATTGCGTTGAGTTCTCCCATAAAATGAGGAAATTTCTGTTGAATTTGGCGTCGGGTGAGCCACTTGCCTTGGTGCAGGAGCTGCCCTGCTTTGACGAATCGATAAACCTAGATCCTTTGTTGTCGAGTGCCCTTGATTTGTGTGTCCACAATATGATCGATGGATGCATGTTGTATGAAGTTGGGGTTGAGCTATGTTGGTGTCAGCTACTCTGCTATGTTTGAGGTGTCCAATAATGATGGGAAATAAGGGCTAAGGAGATCCACGTTGAACACTGGGTGCAGGCCAAAGAAAGGAGGAATGTTGAGTTCAAAATAATTATCCCCCATGGCCTTGTTGATGGTGTACGACTGATAATGGAGTGGGAGAAGCTTTCGATGGGGTCCTTTAAGGCGTTCTTTCTGCAAGTGCAACCAAACTTTGTCACCCACCTAAAACTTATGTGGCACCCAATGTTGATCATGGCGTTGCTTGTACTTGTCATTCGACTTCTGTAGGATATCCTGAACCTTTTGGCGAATGTGCTAGATCTGATCAATGAACCGGGTGGCTTTGTTAGCTTAAGTTGGAGAAAGATATGAGTTGGTTGAGGTGACCACAAAGGGAAGTGCCACATCTATGGGACCTAATGGTTGGAATCCCAACCCCACCTGAAAGGGGTTGTGGATGGTTGAGCTATACAGGGCTCAGTTGTAGCTATGTTGGACATAGGGAAGGCTCTCATCCCATGTACGACGGGGATTTGAATTATACATGCAAAGGATATGCATAATCATTCGATTGACGACCTCAGTTTGGCCATTTGGCTGGGGGTGGAAGGTCGTGGATTTGGTGAGCTTGGTGTCTAGCAGTGACTAGAGGCTTAACCAGAATGTGCTGAGAAATTGACTGTCCCAATCTGAGACAATGTTTGTGGGATTCCAAAATGTACCCAGACTCGTTCAAAGAAGAGCTTGGCAGTGGCCTCTACTGTGATGTTCTTCTTGCAGGCAACTAGAATCGCCATCTTAGAAAAGTGATCAACAACCACAAAACACAGTCATTTCCCTGCTTGGTGGATGGGAGGCCCGACATGTAGTCCATTGAGATGGATTCCCATAGTATTTCAGAAGTAGGAAGAGGGGTGTACAGGCCCTGTTTCTTAGTGGTCGGTTTGGCAATAGCGCAAGTAGTGTAGGACCTGATATACTTGCTGATCTCCTATCAAAGTTTCGGCTAGTAGAAATGTTTATGTAGAATCGCCACTATCTTTTCGATGCCGAAGTCTCTTGCCACCCGACTGTAGTGGGCTTCCCAGATCAACTTCGCTTGCTCCCTTGATGGAACACATATATGGCCCATACAACACAACAACCCATATTGAAGATGGAAATTATCGACAACTGCGTTTGCACCCAACATTTGGTAGGTGGTCGAGAAGTCCAGGTCTACCTCATAGAGTTGGGGCCATCCAGAGGTCTCATGGCCATAGTATTCTAGCACCGTGGTGAGTGTCGTGACTGGCAATCTGCTGAGCCAATCAATGACGCGATTGGTGCTTCCTATTTTATACTTGATGTTGAGGTGGAATTGATGCAAGTATGTGGACCATTTTTTATGGTGATCATTCTGCAATTTTCCTTGTGTCTGCATGAACTACAGTGGATTATGATCAGTGTGGATGACTGTCTCTTTCAAAAGAATGTAATGTCTCCACTGGTGGCAAGCTTTCACAATAGAGTACATTTCTTTGTCGTAAGTAGGGTAATTACGAACATCATCTAATAGTGTCTCACTATGATAGGCCACAAGGTGGCTATGTTGAGTGAGAACAATGGCCACCACATAGTCTGAAGCATCTGTCTTGATCTTAAAGGGTTTCTATAGGTTTGGTAGTGAAAGTACTGGGGTTGAGCACAAGCGCTGCTTCAAATAGTCGAACTCTTGTTATTGGGACTGGCCCCATGCAAATTTCGCCTTACCACCACCCCTGGTTATTTGGCTAAGGGCCCATGTAATATGGGAGAATCCCAACACGAACCTATAGTAGAAATTGGCAAGGCCCAAGAAGCTCCGAAGCTCAGTGAGTGTGGTTGGGGCTGACCAATCACAAATGAATTGGATCTTGGATGGATCCACATGTACACCATGCTGATCAATTATGTAGCCTAGGTAATGGACCTTGTCCATGCCGAAGGAGAATTTTTCCAAGTTGGCATATAGCCTGTGCTGCCACAAGGTGTGCAGAACCTGCTGAATATGCTGCAAGTGTTGGGCCCAAGTCTTGTTGTAATTGAGAATGTCATCCAGATACACCATTACAAAAGTAATGGTGAATGGTCATAGGATATCATCCAGCATCCTCATGAAAGTGGTTGTAGCGTTTGTCAAAACAAAGGGCACGACCAACCATTCAAAAAGGCCTTCCTTTGATTTGAAGGCAATTTTTCATACATATTTTTGTTCTATCGTGACCTGGTGGTAGCCAAACTTCATATCAATCTTATTTAAGTATTTTCCCCCCGTGAGTTGATCAAGGAGGTCATTAATTCAGGGAATTGGGTATCAGTTTCTGACTGTGATTTTATTCAGAGCCCGGTAATCAATGCAGAGTTGCCAGGTTCCATCTTTCTTTTGTACCAGCACGATTGGGCTCCTACAAGGTTATGAGCTTGGAATCTATGGGGTCGATCCCAGTTGGGATTTTTCTGTGGATGCGGTAAAGGAACAATATTACCCTGTTGGAAACTATGAGGACTAGTACATGAGATGGACCACACTGTGGCAAGAGAGAGGCCAAGAAGTTTCAAAGTTCACCAATACCTTCCATACCTTGCGCACCAAGCTGGGTATCAAAGACTCCAAGCGACATTTGGTTCTGAAATACCGTGGGGCTCTACACAGATACATCCAGACTGAAATGGATTTTCTGGACATCTCATCACTTGGTGCTGCTTATCGATATGCTTTTAAAATTAAGAAGAAATTTAAGCACCATAACAAATGGGAATTCGAGTCTGTAAATATGCAACAACCAAACTATGAAAAAGACGTCCCTAACAAACAATCTCCCGAAAACCAGTCCAAGAAACAGAAAAAGAAGGGTCACAGGAAGAAAAAGAAGGACACCATAAAATTGTGTGATTTCCACAAATTCCCCTGGCACAACACCGATGAATGTCACTCAAAATAGTCATTGGTGGCCGAGATCAAAGATAAGGAGCCAAACCCTGATTCAAAATCTGATTCTGAAAATACTAGTAAAGGACATATCATTGACGCAGACCCCACTTCTATTGTCATGACCGCAACAATTCAACCAAAAGAACCAATACATCTTGAAGAGGGGGAGCGCCTTTTTCATTCACAGATGTGGGTGATGTTGACCCCGCTGCATTTTATTGTTGATAGCGGAAGCCAAAAAACCCTCATCTCAGTAGAGGTCGTCAAACAATTGTGATTGTCAACAACACCACACCCACAGCCATACAACATCGGGTGGCTTAGGCAAGGACGAGATCTATGTGTCCGCCACCAGTGTCAGTTATCATATGCCATCCAACCCTTCAAGGATGAGGTATTATGTGATGTTTCCCCACTGGATGTCTGTGATGTTCTCTTGGGCCATCCATATATGTGCAGACACCTGTCTTTTATGAGTCTTGACCCCATAGTGTCATTGTTACTTCGGAGGGTCATCTCTATAGAATACCAGAGGTATTTCCAACTATTGTTCCACCTAAAAAGTGTCACAAGGTAGTATCACATACTGAAAAATTTAGCTTCTTCAGAATCTATTCAAAAGGGGAACAGAAGGACACCGCAACCATTACAACCTCGCCCCCTGCACCTTCTATCCAACAGAAGAAGGTCGAAATGGTTGCAGCAAAGCACAAATATTCCTTCTTCACACCTTCCTCTCATGTAGATTGAATTGTTGAAAGGCCTCAACTTCAATAGGTTCATGACAGACTTCCATAAGCTAAGCAGTGCGACGTCTCCAGCAATACAAGCAACTCACCAAGATACAGATCCAGCAAACGCTTTTCCCTCTCCCCTGGGAACTCAAAGAAATGGATACCATTGCTTCCTAAGGAGGGAGGATTTATCCAGGTGGGTATCAGTGGCCACCCACGTTTTTCGACTGGCTCAAAACAATTTTCTGGCAATTTTGGCAATTTACTATTTTTAGCAGGATTTAACTTCCGAGGCCATTTTGAGGGCCTAAATGGAGGTTTTTTGAGATCTAGGTTTTCAATCACAATTGAAGGTATTAATTATCACCCAAAATGAATCTCCTCGACGATACCTTTCCAATGAGCTATCATATGCCTAAAACGGAGATCGTATGCAAAAGTTACGGCCCCGGGAAATTGATGTACTAACTTACCCAAACGAGGCCCACATGACTTTTGGCGCTTCATCTCCTAGGGTTAGGTTTTTGGATGTCTAGGGTTTTTGGCATTCTTGTTTATTGTAAAAAGGCCTTCAGAGCCTCATTGTGATCATCTTCTTGCAAATGCGAGTAGCCGTCACATCTCTTCTTAGAGATAAGCTGGCACCATTCTAGCGAGTCTTTCACTCTATATTTTTACAGTCTCTGTACATTTCTTTGATTAATAGAAATAATGTATTATTGAATATATGTGTTTATGGTTGCTTCTCTGATACATTTTTGTTATATTATTGAATATCTTTGATATCTCTGTGCATTTCTCTATTGTATCTCCGATCTCATTTCCTGCCGAAAATAATTTGGATCAGTGGTATCAGAGCAGGCTTCTCTTGATCGTTTTTTCAGTGCATGTCCCCGACGATATCCGAGTATAGAAAGTTGGGTCTCAAGATTGTCTCTCTTGAAGACAATCTCTCTCACACACTCAAGAAACCCTCAATGGAGAAAGAAAAGAAAAACGATGGAGCAGACGATCCTATCAATCTGTTGCTTGAGCAAACTCTCATGTGATAGAGGGACGAAATGATGGAGAATTTTTCCCACATCCTTAAATGTCTGGCGATAGCATCAGGCACATCTTCATCAAGCGACCACTTTGTAGGCACCTCGCCTTTCTAGGTACAAGTTAATTTTGATATTCCTGTATTTGAAGGACAGATAGATGCAGAAGCCCTAGAAAAATGGTTAACTCTGCTAGAAGGTTATTTCTCTGTTCATAATTTTTCCAACAAAGAAAAGATCACCTTCGCACTCCTTACTGGGAAAATTACTGGGATAAAAGTTCCATAGAGGAGTCTGGAATATATGGGGTCAATCCCACTTGGGATTTTTTTGTGGATGTGGTAAAGGAACAATATTACCCTGTTGGCAACTATGAGGACCAGTACATGAGATGGACCACATTGTGACAAGAGAGGGGCCAACCAGTTCCTAATTTCACCAATACCTTCCATACCTTGCGCACCAAGCTGGGTATCAAAGACTCCGAGCGATATTTGCTTCTGAAATACCATGGGGATCTACACAAATACATCCAAACTAAAATGGATTTTCTAGACATCTCATAACTCAGTGCTGCTTATTGATATGTTGTTAAAATTGAGCAGAAATTTAAGCAACAGAACAAATGGGAATTCGGGTCTACAAATCCGCAACAACCAAAGTATGACAAAGATGGACCTAACAAACAATATCCCGAAAAACAGTCAAAGACACAGAAAAAGAAGGGTCATGGGAAGACAAAGAAGGATGCTGAAAAATGGTGTGATTTCCACAAAAGCCCCTGGCACAACACCGATGAATTTCGCTCAAAATAGTCATTGGTGGCTGAGATCAAAGACAAGGAGTAAAACCCTGATTCAGAATCTGATTCTGAAAATACTGGTAAAGGACAAATCATTGAAGCAGACCCCACTGCTATTGTCGCGACCACAACAATTCAACTAGAAGAGCCAACAGATCCTGAAGAGGGGGAGCACCTTTTTCATTCACAGATGTGGGTGAAGGGGACCCCGCAACATTTTATTGTTGATAGCGGAAGCCAGAAAAACTTCATCTCAGTAGAGGTCGTCAAATAGTTGGGATTGTCGAGAACACCACACCCATAGCCATACAACATCGGGTGGCTTCGGCAAGGACGAGATCTCTGTGTCAGCCAACAGTGTCGGTTGTCATACGACATCCAACCCTTCAAGGATGAGGTATTATGTGATGGTTCCCCACTGGATGTCTGTGATGTTCTCTTGGGCCAACTTTATATGTGCAAACACCATGTTGTTTATGAGTCTTGACACCGTAGTGTCATTGTTACTTTGGGGGGTCATCTCTACAAAATACCAGATGTAGTTCCAACTATTGTTTCACCTGAAAAGTGTCGCAAGGTAGTATCTCATACTGCAAAATTCATCTTCTTCACAATCTATTCAAAAGGGGAATAGGACACTGCAACCACTACAGCCTCGCCCCCTACACCTTCTATCCAACAAAAGCATGTCAACAAGGTTGTAGCAAAGAACAATGATTCCTTCTTCACACCTTCCTCTCATGTAGCTCGACTTGTTTAATAGCCTCAGCTTCAACAGGTTCATGACAGACTTCCACAAACTTCGCAGTGCGACATCTTCAACAATACAAGTAGCTCACCAAGATGCAGATCCATCAAACACTTTTCCCTCTCCCTGGGGAACTCAACACAGTGGAGACCATTTCTTCCTAAGAGGGAATATTGATCCAGGTGGATATCAGTGGCCACTGACCTTTTTCGACTGGCTCAAAATAGTTTTCTGGCAATTTTGGCAATTTACTATTTTTAGCAGGTTTTAACTTCCGGGGCCATTTTGAGGGCCTAAATGAAGGTTTTTCAAGATCGAGGTTCTCAATTATATCTAAAGTTATTATTGAGCCCCCAAAATGAATCTCCTCAACGATACCTTTCCAACGAGCTATCATGCGCCTAAAACGGAGATCGTATGCAAAAGTTACGACCCTGGGAAGTTGATGTACTAACTTACCTAAGGGGGCCCACATGAATTTTGGCGCTTCATCTCCTAGGGTTAGGTTTTTGGATGTCTAGGGTTTTGGGAATTCCTGTTTATTGTACAAATTCCTTCAAAGCCTCATTGTAATAATCTTCTTGCGAATGTGAGTAGCTGTCACATCTCTTCTCAGATATAAGATGCCACCATTCTAGAAGGTCTTTCACTCTGTATTTTTACAGTCTCTGTACATTTGTTTCATTAATAGAAATCATGTATTACTGTATATCTGTGTTTATGGTTGCATCTCTGATACATTTCTGTTATATTATTGAATATCTATGATATCTCTATGCATTTCTCTATTGTATCTCTGATCTCATTTCGTGCCGAAAATAATTCGGATCAGTGGTATCAGAGTAGGCTGCTCTTGATCGTTTTTTTAGTGCAAGTCCCCGACGAGGTCCGAGTATAGAAAGTTGGGTCTCGATCTTGTCTCTCTTGAATAAAATCATTCTCGCACACCCAAGAAACCCTCAATGGTGGAAGAAAAGAAAAACGATGCAGCAGACGATCCTATCAATTTATTGCTTGAGCAAGCTCTCACATGACAGAGGGACGAAATGATGGAGAATTTTGCCCATATCCTTAAATGCCTTCCGATAGCTTCAAGCGCATCTTCATCAAGAGACCACTTTGGAGGCACCTCTCCTTTCAAGGTACAAGTTAATTTTGATATTCCTGTACTTGAAGGATAGATAGATGCAGAAGCCCTAGAAAAATGGTTAACTCTGCTAGAAGGTTATTTATTTGTTCACAATTTTTCCGACAAAGAAAAGATCACCTTCTCACTCCTTAAAGCTCTCTCTCATGTCAAACATTGGTGGGAAACTTACTGGCAACAAAGTTCCACAAAGGAGTCTGGAATATATGGGTCTGATGCCACTTGGGAATTTTTTTTGGATGTGGTAAAGGAACAGTATTACCCTATTGGCAACTATGAGGACCAGTACATGAGATGGACCACACTGCAAAAAGAGAGGGGCCAAGTAGTTCCATACATTGTGCACCAAGCTGGGTATCAAAGAATCTGAGTGAAATTTCGTTCTGAAATACCGTGGGGCTCTACACAGATACATCCAGACTGAAATGGATTTTCTGGACATCTCATCACTCAATGCTGCTTAACAATATGTTGTTAAAATTGAGAATAAATTTAAACACCAGAACAAACCGAAATTCGGGTCTGCAAATCCGCAACAAAAAAAGTATGACAAAGACGGCCCTAACAAACAATCTCCCGAAAACTAGTCCAAGACACAAGAAAAGAAGGGTCATGGGAAGACAAAGAAGGACACCCAAAAAATGGTGTGATTTCCAAAAAAGCCCCTGGCACAACACCGATGAATTTTGCTCAAAATAGTCATTGGTGGCCGAGATCAAAGACAAGGATCCAAACCCTGATTTAGAATCTGATTCTAAAAATACTGGTAAAGGACAGATCATTGACGCGGACCCCACTGGTATTGTCGCGACCGCAACAATTCAATCAGAAGAACCAATATATCCTAAAGAGGGGGAGCGCCTTTTTCATTCACAGATGTGGGTGAAGGGGACTCCGCTGCATTTTATTGTTGATAGAAAAATCCAGAAAAACCTCATCTCAGCAGAGGTCGTCAAACAATTGGGATTGTCGACAACACCACACCCGCAGCCATACAACATCGGGTGGCTTCGGAAAGGACGAGATCTATGTGTTAGCCAAGAGTGTCAGTTGTCATACGACATCCAACCCTTCAAGGATGAGGTATTATGTGATGTTTCCCCACTGGATGTCTGTGATGTTCTCTTGGGCCAACCATATATGTGGAGACACCATGATGTTTATGAGTCTCGACCCCATAGTGTCATTGTTACTTTGGGGGGTCATCTCTACAGAATACCAGAGGTAGTTCCAACTATTGTTCCACCTAAAAATTGTCGCAAGGTAGTATCTCATGCTGCAAAATTCAACTTCTTCACATTCTATTCAAAGGGGGAACAGAAGGACACTGAAACCACTACAGCCTCGCCCCCTGCACCTTTTATCCAATAGAAGCAGGTCGACAAGGTTGTAGAAAATCACAAAGATTCCTTCCTCACACCTTCCTCTCATGTAACTCGACTTTTTGAATAGCCTCATCTTCAACAGGTTCATGACAGACTTCCACAAACTAAGCAGTGCGATGTCTTCGGCAATACAAGCAACTCACCAAGATGCAAATCCAACAAACGCTTTTCCCTTTGCCCCGGGAACTCAACGCAATGGATACCATTGCTTCCTAACAAGGGAGGATTGTTCAAGGTGGATATCGGTGGCCACCCACATTTTTAGACTGGCTCAAAACAATTTTCTAGCAATTTTGGAAATTTACTATTTTTAGCAGGTTTTAACTTCCAAGGCCATTTTGAGGGCCTAAATGAAGGTTTTTTGAGATCGAGGTTCTCAATGATAGTCATAGGCATGATTGGCCCCCATAATGAATATCCTTGATGATACCTTTCCAACAAGCTATCATACACCTAAAATGTAGATCGTATGCAAAAGTTACGACCCAAGGAAGTTGATGTACTAACTTACCCAAACGGGGCCCACATGAGTTTTGGTGCTTCATATCCTAGGGTTAGGTTTTTGGATGTCTAGGGTTTTTGTCATTCCTGTTTATTGTAAAAAGGCCTTCAGAGCCTCATTGTAATCATCTTCTTTTGAATGCGAGTAGCCGTCACATCTCTTCTCAGAGATAAGCTGCCACCATTCTAGCGAGTCTTTCACTCTGTATTTTTACAGTCTTTATACATTTCTTTCATTAATAGAAATCCTGTATTACCGTATATCTGTGTTTATGGTTGCATCTCTGATACATTTTTTTTATATTATTGTATATCTATGATGTCTCTTTCGATTTCTCTATTGTATCTTCGATCTCATTTCGTTTTGAAAATAATCTGGATCAGTGGTATCAGAGCAGGTTTCTCTTGATCGTTTTTTCAGTGCATGGCCCCGACGAGGTCCGAGTATAGCAAGTTGGGTCTCAAGCTTGTCTCTCTTGAAGACAATCTCTGTCGCACACCCAAGAAACCCTCAATGATGGACCAAAATAAAAATGATGGAGGAGACAATCCTATCAATCTATTGCTTGAGCAAGCTCTCACGCGATAGAGGGATGAAATGATGGAGAATTTTTCCCACGTCCTTAAACACATGACGATATCATCAGGCACATCTTCATCAAGCGACCACTTTAGAGGAACCTCTCCTTTCAAGGTACAAGTTAATCTTGATATTCCTGTATTTGAAAGACAGATAGATGCAGAAACCCTAGAAAAATGGTTAACTCTGCTAGACGGTTATTTCTCTGTTCACAATTTTTCTGACAAAGAAAAGATCACTTTCGCACTCCTTAAAGATCTCCCTCATGTCAAACATTGGTGGGAAACTTACTGGGATCAAAGTTCCACAGAGAAGTCTGGAATATATGGGGCCTATCCCACTTCATATTTTTTTGTGGATGTGGTAAAGGAACAGTATTACCCTGTTGGAAACTATGAGGACCAATACATGAGATGGACCACACTGCGGCAAGAGAGGGGCCAAGCAGTTCTGGATTTCACCAATACCTTCCATAACTTGTGCACCAAGATGGGTATCAAAGACTCTGAATGACATTTGGTTCTAAAATACCATGGGGCTCTACACAGATACATCCATACTAAAATGGATTTCCAGGACATCTCATCACTTAGTGATGCTTATCGATATGTTGTTAAAATTGAGCAGAAATTTAAGCACCAGAACAAATGGGAATTCGGGTCTGCAAATCCACAACAGCCAAAGTATGACAAAGACAAACCTAACAAACAATATTTCGAAAACCAGTCCAAGACACAGGAAAAGAAGGGTCACGGGAAGACAAAGAAGGACACTGGAAAATTGTGTGATTTCCACAAAATCCCCTCGCACAACACCGATGAATGTCACTCAAAACAATCATTGGTGGCTGAGATCAAAGACAAGCAGCCAAACCCTGATTCAGAATCTGATTCTGAAAATACTGGTAAAGTACAGATCATTGACGCAAACCCCACTGTTATTATCGTGACCACAACAATTCAACCAGAAGAACCAACGGATCCTAAAGAGGGGGAGCTCATTTTTCATTCACAGATGTGGGTGAAGGGGACCTTGTTGCATTTTATTGTTGATAGTGGAAGCCTGAAAAACCTCATCTCAACAAAGGTCATCAAACAGTTGGGATTGTTAACAACACCACACCCATAGCCATACAACATCAGGTGGCTTCGGAAAGGACAAGATCTCTGTGTCAGACAACAGTTTCGGCTGTCATACGGAATCCAACCTTTCAAGGATGAGGTATTATTTGATGTTTCCACACTGGATGTCTGTGGTGTTCTCTTGGGCCAACCATATATGTGGAGACGCCATGCTGTTTATGAGTCTCGACCCCGTAGTGTCATTGTTACTTTTGGAAGTCATCTCTATAGAATACCAGAGGTAGTTCCAACTATTTTTCCACCTAAAAAGTGCCGCAAGGTAGTATCTCATACTTCAAAATTCAGCTTCTTCACAATCTATTCAAAAGAGGAATAGAAGGACACTGCAACCACTACAGCCTCGCCCCCTGCAACTTCTATCCAACAGAAGCATGTCGACAAGGTTACAGAAAAGAACAAAGATTCCTTCTTCACACCTTCCTCTCATGTAGCTTGACTTGTTGAACAACCTCAACTTCAACAGGTTCATGACAAACTTCCACAAACTAAGCAGCGCGACGTCTCCAACAATATAAGCAGCTCACCAAGATGCAGATCCAGCAAACGCTTTTCCCTCTCCCCGGGGAACTCAACGCAATGGAGAACATTTCTTCCTAAGGAGGGAGGATTGATCCAGGTGGATATTGGTGGCCACCCACCTTTTCCGACTGGCTCAAAACAGTTTTCTGGTAATTTTGGCAATTTACTATTTTTAGCAAGTTTTAACTTCCGCGGCCATTTTGAGGGCCTAAATGAAGGTTTTTTGAGATCGAGGTTCTCAATGATAACCAAAGGAATGTTTGAGCCCCCAAAATGAATCTACTCGACGATACCTTTCCAACGATCTATCATACGCCTAAAATGGAGATTGTATGCAAACGTTACAACCCCGAAAAGTTGATGTACTAACTTACCCAAACGAGGCCCACATGAATTTTGGCGCTTCATCTCCTAGGGTTAGGTTTTTGGATGTCTAGGGTTTTTGGCATTCATGTTTATTGTAAAAATTCCTTAAGAGCCTCATTGTAATCATCTTCTTGTGAATGCGAGTAGCCGTCACATCTCTTCTCAGAGATAAGTTGCCACCATTCTAGCGAGTCTTTCACTCTGTATTTTTACAGTCTCTGTACATTTATTTCATTATTAGAAATCGTGTATTACTGTATATCTGTGTTTATGGTTGCATCTCTGATACATTTATGTTATATCATTGAATATCTGTGATATCTCTATGCATTTCTCTATTGTATCTTCGATCTCATTTCGTGTCAAAAATAATCCAGATCAGTGATATCAGAGCAGGCTGCTCTTGATCGTTTTTTCAAGGCATGTCCCGACAAGGTTCGAGTATAGAAAGTTGGGTCTCGAGCTTGTCTCTCTTGAATACAATCTCTCTCGCACACCCAAGAAACCCTTAATGGTGGAAGAAAATAAAAACGATAGAGCAGACCATCAATCTGTTGCTTGAGCAAGCTCTCACGAGACAGAGGGATGAAATGATGGAGACTTTTGCCCACATCCTTAAACATTTTCCGATAGAATCAGTCACATCTTAATTCAAGCAACCACTTTGGAGGCACCTCGCCTTTCCAGGTACAAGTTAATTTTGATATTCTTGTATTTGAAGGATAGATAGATGCAAAAGTCCTAGAAAAATGGTTAACTCTGCTAGAAGGTTATTTCTCTGTTCACAATTTTTCTGAAAAAGAAAAGATCGCCTTCGCACTCCATAAATCTCTCCCTCATGTCAAACATTGGTGGGAAACTTACTCGGAGAAAATTTCCATAGAGGAGTCTAGAATATATGCGACCGATCCCACTTGGGATTTTTTTGTGGATGCAGTAAAGGAACAGTATTACCCTGTTGACCACTATGAGGACCAGTACATGAGATGGACCACACTGCGGCAAGAGAGGGGCCAAGCAGTTCCAGAGTTCACCAATACCTTCCATACCTTGCGCACCAAACTGGGTATCAAAGACTCTGAGTGACATTTGGTTCTAAAATACCGTGGGGCTATACACAGATACATCTAGACTGAAATGGATTTTCTGGACATCTCATCACTCGGTGTTGCTTATCAATATACTGTTAAAATTGAACAGAAATTTAAGCACCAAAACAAATGGGAATTCAGTTCTGCAAATCCGCAATAACCAAAGTATGGCAAAGACGTCCCTAACAAACAATCTTTCGAAAACTAGTCTAAGACACAGAAAAAGAAGGGTCATGGCAAGACAAAGAAGGACACTAGAAAATGGTGTGATTTCCAAAAAATCCCCTGGCACAACATCGATGAATGTCGCTCAAAACAGTCATTGGTGGTTGAGATCAAAGACCAGGAGCCAAACCCTGATTCAGAATCTGATTCTGAAAATACTGGTAAAGGACATATCATTGACGCAGACCCCATTGTTATTGTCGTGACCGCATCAATTCAACCAGAAGAACCAATAGATCCTGAAGAGGGGGAGCACCTTTTTCATTCACATATGTGGGTGAAGGGGACCCCGCTGCATTTTATTGTTGATAGCGGAAGCCAGAAAAACCTTATCTCAACAGAGGTCGTCAAATAATTGGGATTCTCAACAACACCACACCCGCAACCATACAACATCGGGTGGCTTCGGCAAGGACGAGATCTTCGTGTCAGCCAACAATGTCGGTTGTCATACAACATCCAACCCTTTAATGATGAGGTATTATCTGATGTTTCTCCACTGGATGTTTGTGATGTTCTCTTGGGCCAACCATATATGTGCAGACGCCATGTTGTTTATGAGTCTCGACCCCTTAGTGTCATTGTTACTTTGGGGGGCCATCTCTGCAGAATACCAGAGGTAGTTCCAACTATTTTTCCACCTAAAACGTGTCGCAAGGTGGTATCTCATACTGCAAAATTCAGCTTCTTCACAATCTATTCAAAAGGGAAACATAAGGACACTACAACCACTACAGCCCCGCCCCCTGCACCTTCTATCCAACAGAATCAGGTCGAAAAGGTTGCAGCAAAGCACAAAGATTCCTTCTTCATACCTTCCTCTCATGTAGCTTGATTTTTTGAACATCCTCAGCTTCAAAAGGTTCATGACATACTTCCACAAACTAAGCAGCGAGACGTCTCCAACAATACAAGCAGCTCACCAAGATGAAGATCTAGAAAACGCTTTTTCCTCTCCCCAGGGAACTCAACGCAATGGAGACCATTGCTTCCTAAAGAGGGAGGATTGATCCAGGTGGATATCGGTGGCCACCCACCTTTTTCGAGTGGCTCAAAACAGTTTTCTGGCAATTTTGGCAATTTAATATTTTTAGCAAGACTTAACTTCCGGGGCCATTTTGAGGGACTAAATGAAGGTTTTTCGAGATCAAGGTTCTCAATGATAGTCGAAGGCATGATTGAGCCCAAAAAATGAATCTCCTCGAAAATACCTTTCCAACAAGCTATCATAAACCTAAAACGAATATCGTATGCAAAAGTTACGACCTCCGGAATTTGATGTACTAACTTACCCAAACGAGGCCTACATGACTTTTGGCGCTTCATCTCCTAGGGTTAGGTTTTTGGATTTCTAGGGTTTTGGGCATTCCTGTTTATTGTAAAAAGGCCTTCAGAGCCTCATTGTAATCATCTTCTTGTGAATGCGAGTAGCCATCACATCTCTTCTCAGAGATAAGTTGTCACCATTCTAGCGAGTCTTTCACTCTGTATTTTTACAGTCTCTGTACATTTCTTTCATTAATAGAAATCGTGTAATACTGTATATATTTGTTTATGGTTTAATCTTTGATACATTTCTATTATATTATTGAATATCTATGATATCTCTGTGCATTTCTCTATTGTATCTCCGATCTCATTTCGTGCCGAAAATAATCTGGATCAGTGGTATCAGAGCAAGTTGCTCTTGATTGTTTTTTCAGTGCATGTCCTCGATGAGGTCTGAGTATAGTAATTTGGGTCTCGAGATTGTCTCTCTTAAATACAATCACTCACGCACACCCAAGAAACCCTCAATGGCAAAAGAAAAGAAAAACGATGGAGCAGACGATCCTATCATTCTGTTGCTTGAGCAAGCTCTTACGTGACAGAGGGACGAAATGATGGAGAATTTTTCCCACATCCTTAAATGCCTTCCAATAGCATCAGGCGCATCTTCATCAAGCAACCACTTTGGAGGCACCTCGACTTTCAAGGTACAAGTTAATTTTGATATTCCTGTATTTTAAGGACAGATAGATGCAAAAGCCCTAGAAAAATGGTTAACTCTGCTAGAAGGTTATTTCAAAGTTCACAATTTTTCCAACAAAGAAAAGATCACCTTCGCACTCCTTAAAGCTCTCCCTGGTGTCAAACATTGGTGGGAAACTTACTGGTAGCAAAGTTCCACAGAGGAGTCTGGAATATATGGGGCCGATCCCACTTGGGATTTTTTTGGATGCGGTAAAGGAACAGTATTACCCTATTGGCAACTATGAGGACCAGTACATGAGATGGACCACACTGCAGCAAGAGAGGGGCTAAGAAGTTCCGGAGGTCACCAATACCTTCCATAACTTGAGCACCAAGCCGAGTATCAAAGACTCTGAGCGACATTTGGTTCTGAAATATCGTGGGGCTCTACACAGATACAACTAGACTGAAATGGATTTTCTAGACATCTCATCACTCGGTGCTGCTTATCGATATGCTGTTAAAATTGAGCAGAAATTTAAGCACCAGAAAAAATGGGAATTTGGGTCTGCAAATCCGCAACAACCAAAGTATGACAAAGACGGCCCTAACAAACAATCTCCTGAAAATCGGTCCAAGACACGGGAAACGAAGTGTCACAGGAAGACAAAGAAGGACACTGAAAAATGGTGTGATTTCCACAAAAGCCCCTCACACAACACCGATGAATGTCGCTCAAAACAGTCATTGGTGGCCGAGATCAAAGACAAGGATCCAAACCCTGATTCTGAATCTGATTCTGAAAATATTAGTAAAGGACAGATCATTGAAGTAGACCCCACTTCTATTGTCGCAACCACATCAATTCAACCAGAAGAACCAACAGATCCTGAAGAGGGGGAGCGCCTTTTTCATTCATAGATGTGGGTGAAGGGGACCCCGCTGCATTTTATTGTTGATAGCGGAAGCCAAAAAAACCTCATCTTAGCAAAGGTCGTCAAATAGTTGGGATTGTCAATAACACCACACCCATAGCCATACAACATTGGGTGGCTTCGTCAAGGAAGAAATCTCTGTGTCAGCCAATAGTGTCGGTTGTCATATGACATCCAACCCTTCAAGGATGAGGTATTATGTGATGTTTCCCCTCTGGATGTCTGTGATGTTCTCTTAGGCCAACCATATAGGTGGAGACGTCATGTTGTTTATGAGTCTCGACCCCGTAGTGTCATTGTTACTTTGGGTGGTCATCTCTACAGAATACCAGAGGTAGTTCCAACTATTGTTCCGCCTAAAAATTGTTGCAAGGTATAATCTCATACTGCAAAATTCAGCTTCTTCACAATCTGTTCAAAAAAGGAAAAGAAGGACACTGCAACCACTACAACCTCGCCCCCTGCAGCTTCTATCCAACAGAAGAAGGTCGACAAGGTTGCAGCAAAGCACAAATATTCCTTCTTCACACCTTCCTCTCATGTAGCTCGACTTCTTGAACAACCTCAACTTCAACAGGTTCATGACAGACTTCCACAAACTAAGTAGTGCAACATCTCCAACAATACAAGTAGCTCACCAAGATGCAGATCCAGCAAATGCTTTTCACTCTCCCCCGGGAACTCAAATCAATGGAGACCATTGCTTCCTAAGGATGGAGGATTTATCCAGGTGGATATTGGTGGCCACCCACCTTTTTCGAATGGCTCAAAACAATTTTCTAGCAATTTTGGCAATTTACTATTTTTAGCAGGTTTTAACTTCCGGGGCCATTTTGAGGGCCTAAATGAACATTTTTCAAGATCTAGGTTCTCAATTATATCTGAAGGCATGATTGATACTCCAAAATAAATCTCCTCAATGATACATTTCCAACGAGCTATCATACGCCTAAAACAAAGATCGTATGCAAAAGTTATGACCCCGGGAGGTTGATGTACTAACTTACTGATGCAAAAGAGGTCCACCCTATCACCCCGCAGCGTCTCTTCACCTAAACTTCTGCTCATAGGATCGATATTACCCCCTTCTTCGAGCCAAAGCGGCTCCTTTGATCCCCTACTGGAATCCTTGCACAAAACCCGATCCACAGGTCCTTCCTCACTTCCTCACGGCCTCTGCACCGAACCGTGACCAATTTCCCCACTGGAAAACTGTTCATGGGCGTAGGGGTTTTGCTGTCTCTGTGGTCAGGAGTTCTTATACTCTCAAACCCCCGATCTTCGATGAGCTTCCTTGTTTCCTTAGCCCCAAACGGCTAAGCTCTTAGTCCACACGATCGGCTCCACTCGACCACAACCTTGTATCACCCTATTGGGATTTCGAGTTCTAATTTCCCGATGAGCTCTTTGTGCGCTAGCCCTCCTGGCTAGACTCTATTCCATGTGACCTGCTTGCATATGACCATATCCATACTCTCCATCGGGGTTTCGGTGTTTTCAATGTCACGATGCACAAGTCCCCAGGACTCACGATTCTTCGATCCCCGATGCGCTCCTCCACGCGCTAGCCTTCCGGTTCAGCTCCCACTCATATGACTAACTCCCGTGACCACAACCTTATCCCGTCAGGGCTACGGGGTTTGCGATTTTGAAGTGCTCAAATCACTTGTTCCCGGGATCTTCGATATCCCGATAGCCGATGTGGAATGCCACCTGTCCTCCTCCTTGACTCCTCTGGGGTCCACCTTCGTCACGATCGGGAAATCGCGTATCGCGATTCTGCAATGCACAAAACTCTCGCTCCTGGGATCTCCGATATCCCGATTCCCGACTCCAAACACCGATGGGTTGACTTCCTTGTCAGCTCTCCTTGACGGTGCTCGATCCCTGCCACGCATCCCTCCAACGGACGATCCCGATCTCGTCGGGATTTCGGGACTTCCGATGCCCCGGTTCCCTCTACCTTGAGAACTCCAATTCTCCGATTAACGATATGCCGAAGAGTGCTTGATCTCCGACACCTGTCCCTCAGATGGACGACTCTGATCTTGTCTTCGTTTCGTGACCTGCGATGTCACGATTCTCTTTCCCTTGAGAACTCTGATTCTCCGACGGCCGATATCTTGATGGTTCCACCCCTGCCGAGATTCCTCCTCTTGTCTATCGAGGACTTAACCTCCACGCAACTTCTCCAGATCCGACGGTTGTCGGGTATCTATCCCAGATCTANGCGATGTCACGATTCTCTTTCCCTCGAGAACTCTGATTCTCCGACGGCCGATATCTTGATGGTTCCACCCCTGCCGAGATTCCTCCTCTTGTCTATCGAGGACTTAACCTCCACGCAACTTATCCAGATCCGACGGTTGTCGGGTATCTATCCCAGATCTAATAGCCCAGACCACTTCTTCGTCTATACGCCTGCTCCTGCGCTTAATCTCTGCGCACCTTCTCCTGATCCAACGGTTGATGGGATTTCTCTAAGAGATCCGACGACTATCGTTCTCTTTCTCCTGTGCGCTCCTCCTGAGCTTCTCGCGTGCCTTTCTTCCGTGACTTGGGAGAATTTCAAATCCTCCAAGGCCTCAGACTTTGCTGGTTTTTCCTCTCTGCGAGCTCCTCGAACCTGAGCCTTGCTGCATGTATGAAACACTGCCCTTCCTGAGCTTCTTCTCCTCGAATCCTTCAAAGGATTTTGATGTCTACCCTCCTTGCAGAATCTCTACGCACACACGCTGGTGCTTTTCTCCCTAAGCTTCTTCGAACACTCAGATCCCTTAAGGGATTTTGTCCTTCTCCTCCCTCAGATGGAGAAATTGACGCCTTCCTGGCAGTCTTGCTGCTCAAGCAACTAAGTTGCTGAGTCTTTCTGGGTGTTCAACAACCTAGCAAAGGTCCCTCAGTGGACTCTTCTTTCAACTCCAGAACTCAAAGAGTTCTCTCCTTTTTTCTTGTGCCTATCTGCATGATGACTCGATGCCCCTCTGGCAGAGTTCCTTCTCTTCCACAGAACACTCAACGGTTTTGTCTTCTTTCGTGCACTCTTTGCACCTACTCGATGCCCACCTGGCAGAGCTCCTAGAATCCTCAGTGATTCTATTCCTCCTTCAAACTCTCAGCAAAGTTCTTCCTCCAGCACCTCGTGCTTACGCTCAATGCCCACCTGACAAAGCTCCATAGAACTTACAGCGAAGTTATGTCTGCAAATTTGTTTCAGCCACACATCCTTACCTCCTGAGGTGTTCAGCAACCTCACAGGACTTCTTCCTGAGTTGTCGATTTCAGCCCTGTGCCGCAACACGTCTCTGTCTCAACCCCACAGTGTTTAGAAGTGCCTCAGTGCACCGGTATTCAGAGTCCGCAGCACTCTGTCACGCCCTCCTGGCATGAAACCTCAAAGACCTTCAACCTGAAATCAAACGAAATCCTGCAAAATGCATCAACATAACATACATTCACAACATAAAAATGGAACACACACAGACATCCATTCAACACAGAACTCATGCAGGAAAAACTGCTCTGTTATATTAACAATGGCAAAATGCCTGTATCTTTACAATGGTGTTCCTGAGCTCTCTCGGCTCTTCTCCTACAATCATCCTAACTCAAAATGAGATATGAAAATCTCTTTTACCTGAGGGCTCAATCGAACGCTTCCCTCCAGGATTTACCTACCCTAATAAATTACATTCAATGGGCTGTCTAGTCCAGAATCAGAACTAGATCTTAGCCATACACACATTAAATGCCTATCTTATATACAGCCTGCACAAAGGCATGATTTCTATGGCTCACCATCTTAAGACATTTAATTACATTCATTTCAAATTTAAATTTCAAATGAGGTTGCGCCTCTCTTCAACCTTTGAATGCGTGCGCGCTGACGTGGATGGATGGTTGGCTGGCTGTGTGGAGAGATGCTCCTGCATCATACTCCACAGTTTCAAAAATCATGAGCTCCTGCTCATGAGCTTCCCCTCTAAGTTGTTGGAAATCCTCCTGGATCCCAAACAAATATCTGGGGCTTCCCATCTGCTCCATTCTGCTACTGCTGCTGCTGCTTCCGTGCTGCTGTTGCTGCTGTTTCTTTTCTGCTCAGCCTCTCCTCGCTGGTAGTTTCTGCTTATCTCAACATCAGCCTTCTGATGTTCTCTATCACCTCATCCAGCTGCTCCAGTGGCTGGTCCTGTTGTTGCAGTCTCCTCAGCTATAATTTTTTTTTGCAATAGGGCAGATCGCTATGATCTCCCATGCCATCTCCTTCATCTTCATCTTTGTCTTCATCTGTGGCCTCAAGTTGCCACTCTGCTGCAGACTTCAGTTATGCAGTCTCTTCTTGACTGACCTGCTGCTCAGTCACCCTCTTCTCTAACAGCTCAAATTCTGCCAGTTCTCTGGCTGGTCCTGGATTGTTCAACCAATCCTCTAGCATCTCCAGCTCCATCTCCCATGGAGTAGTAAATATTCCTACCTGCTCTTCGGCTTCCTCCACTGCTAGCTTCAGTGCTACAGCTTCTCGCCTTTCATCTTCCTGGCCGAAATCATCAAGTCGTTCCTCAGAACGCTCCTTCTCTTTTCTTTCTTCTGCTTGGGCAGCTCCCAAAGTCTGTTCCAATTTCTCCTCTTTCCTGATAGTCATCGTCAGCTCAAAATTCCTTTTGTCAGTCATCTCCAGCTGTGATTGTTCTGTTGTTGCACCATATGCAACACAAATTTCTACCTCCTCCTGGGCACATGGTAGGAATATCCCAATTCCCCCAATCATCAAAAGATCATCCTGATCTTTCACCCCTTCTGTCAGCTGCACCTGCTGATCCAGATTCATTTGTTCATCCCTACCCACCTGGCAATATGGGATGTCTTTGCTGCTTCCCTGGTAGACCATGAGATCAACCGATCCCATCTTCATCAGCACTCCTTGCTGAACTAAACTCTTTATGAGACCTTCAGATGGCCTCACATTTTCATCTCTGCCCTCCTGGCAGTCTTCGATGCTTTCGCTACCCTCCTGGCAGTCTTCGAGATCCCTCAGTGATCTCTCATCATTGCCCTCCTGGCAATTTGAAATTCCTTGACTGTCCTCTTGACAGTCCGTGAGATCCCGCAACGACCTCAGCTCATTGCCCTCCTGGAAAACTGGAATTTCTTCTTCTCTGCCTTCCTGGCAGTCCTTGAGATCCTCAACCGACCTCATTTCATCCTCCTCATCATCATCGAGACCTCTCCCAGTCTCTGGTCAACAGTGAAAAATCATCTTCTCTTCTGTGGCCTTGAGGTTTTCATCATACCTTAGCCATTTCCTTAACAGCCTACGCTGTATCATGACCATCAACTGCTTGACTGGCCAACTTGCTTTTGCCTTCTCCATGGGAAAATTTCGCATTCGTCTCCTCCTTCTATCCCGCCGCATCCGTAGTTCGAACTCGTCTATGTTTGCCTTTAATTCATAGAGTTCTCTTGTCATTTCTTTATCAAATTCGGCAAGATTTTCTACCTTACTTCTCTTTCTATGGCCTTCAATAGCCATCTTGTTGTCTCTGTCTGCCTCTCTGGAAAACCTACTGCTGTCACTCCTGCAATCCTGAGTGCTCAGCTTCATCTTACAGTCCTGCTGACTGTCTCCTCGATTGTTGCCTACCTAAAAAAAATCGTCACAGAGTCTCCATCATTCTCTCTTCTTCTGCTTCCTCTGTTCTCCCCTTGCCTGAAATATACAGACAAGCAATTAGCTCTGATACCACTTGACGCAGAGAGGTCCACCCTATCACCCCGTAGGGTCTCTTCACCTGACCTCCTACTCACAGGATCGATCTTATCCCCTTCTTCGAGCCGAAGTGGCTCCTTTGATCCCCTACTAGAATCCTTGCACAAAACCCGATCCACAGGTCCTTCCTCACTTCCTCGCAGCCTCTGCACCGGACCGTGACCAATTTCCCCACTGGAAAATTGTTCATGGGCGTAGGGGTTTCGCTGTCTCTGTGGTCGAGAGTTCTTATACTCTCAAACCCCCGATCGCTGATGAGCTTCGTTGTTGCCTTAGCCCCAAACGGCTAAGCCCTTATCCACACGACCGGCTCCACTCGACCACAGCCTTGTATCACCCTATCGGGATTTTGAGTTCTAATTTCCCGATGAGCTCTTTGTGCGCTAGCCCTCCTGGCTAGACTCTATTCCATGTGACCTGCTCACATATGACCATAGCCATACTCTCCATCGGGGTTTCGATGTTTTCAATGTCACGATGCACAAGTCCCCGGGACTCACGATTCTCCGATCCCCAATGCGCTCCTCCATGCGCTAGCCTTCTGGCTCAGCTCCCACTCATATGAACAACTCCCGTGACCACAACCTTATCCCGTCGGGGCTACGGGGTTTGCGATTTCGAAGTGATCAAATCACTTGTTCCCGGGATCTCCGATATCCCGATAGCCGATGTGGAATGCCACCTGTCCTTCTCCTCGACTCCTCTGGGGTCCACCTTCGTCATGATCGGGAAATCGCGTATCGCGATTCTGCAATGCACAAAAATCTCGCTCCCGGGATCTCCGATATCCCGATTCCCAACTCCAAACACCGATGGGTTGAATTCCCTGTTGGCTATCCTTGACGGTGCTCGATCGCTACCATGCGTCCCTCCAATGGACGACCCCGATCTCGTCGGGATTTCGGGACTTCCGATGCCCCGGTTCCCTCTACCTTGAGAACTCTGATTCTCCGATTAACGATATGCCGATGAGTTCTTGATCTCCGACACCTGTCCCTCAGATGGACGACTATGATCTTGTCGTTGTTTCGTGACCTGCGATGTCCCGATTCTCTTGCCCTCGAGGACTCTGATTCTCCGATGGCCGATATCTTGATGGTTCCACCCCTGTCGAGATTCCTCCTCCTGTCTATCGAGGACTTAACCTCCACGCAACTTCTCCAGATCCGACGGTTATCGGGTATCTATCCCAGATCTAATGGCCCAGACCACTTCTTCATCTGCACGCCTACTCCTGCGCTTAATCTCTGCGCACCTTCTCCTGACCCAACGGTTGATGGGATTTCTCTAAGAGATCCGACGACTGTCGTTCTCTTCCTCCTGTGTGCTCCTCCTGAGCTTCTCGCGCGCTTTTCCTCTGTGACTTGGGAGAATTTCAAATCCTCCAAGGCCTCAGCCTTTGCTGGTTTTTCCTCTCTGCGAGCTCCTCGAACCTGAGCCTCGCTGCGTGTATGAAACGCTACCCTTCCTGAGCTTCTTCTCCTCGAATCCTTCAAAGGATTTTGATGTCTACCCTCCTTGCAGAATCTCTATGCACACACGCTGGTGCTTTTCCCCCTGAGCTTCTTCGAACACTCAGATCCCTTGAGGGATTTTGTCCGTCTCCTCCCTCAGATGGAGAAATTGACGCCTTCCTGGCATTCTTGCTTCTCAAGCAACTAAGTTGCTGAGTCTTTCTGGGTGTTCAACAACCTAGCAAAGGTCCCTCAGTGGACTCTTCTTTCAACTCCAGAACTCAAAGAGTTCTCTCCTTTTTTCTTATGCCTATCTGCACGATGACTCGATGCCCCTCTGGCAGAGTTCCTTCTCTTCCACAGAACACTCAACGGTTATGTCTTCTTTCGTGCACTCTTTGCACCTACTCGATGCCCACCTGGCAGAGCTCCCAGAATCCTCATTGATTCTGTTCCTCCTTCAAACTCTCAGCAAAGTTCTTCCTCCAACACCTCGTGCTTACGCTCAATGCACACCTAGAAAATCTCCACAGAACTTACAGCGAAGTTATGTCTACAACTTTGTTTTAGCCACACAGCCTTACCTCCTGAGGTGTTCAACAAACTCACATGACTTCTTCCCAAGTTGTCGATTTCAGCCCTGTGCCATAGCACGTCTCTGTCTAAACCCCGCAATGTTTAGAAGTGCCTCAGTGCACCGGTATTCAGAGTCCGCAACACTCTGTCACGCCCTCCTGGCATGAAACCTCAAAGACCTTCAACCTGAAATCAAACGAACTCATGTAGAATGCATCAACATAACATACATTCACAACATAAATATGGAACACACACAGACATCCATTCAACACAGAACTCATGCAGGAAAAACTGCTCTGTTATATTAACAATGGAAAAATGCCTGTATCTTTACAATGGTGTTCCTGAGCTCTCTTGGCTCTTCTCCTACAATCATCCTAACTCAAAATGAGATATGAAAATCTCTTTTACCTGAGGGCTCAATCGAACGCTTCCCTCCAGGATTTACCTACCCTAATAAATTACATTCAATGGGCTGTCTAGTCCAGAATCGGAACTAGATCTTAGCCATACACACATTAAATACCTATCTTATATAGAGCCTACGCAATGGCATGAATTCTATGGCTCACCAGCCTAAGACATTTAATTACATTCATTTCAAATTTAAATTTCAAATGATGCTGCGCCTCTCTTCAACCTTTGAATGCGTGCGCGCTGATGTGGCTGGATGGCTGGCTGGCTGTGTGGAGAGATGCTCCTGCATCATACTCCAAAGTTGCAAAAATCATGAGCTCCTTCTCATGAGCTTCCCATCTAAGCTGTTGGAAATCCTCCTGGATCCCAAACAAATATCTGGGGCTTCCCATCTGCTCCATTCTGCTACTGCTGTTACTGCTTCCGTGCTGCTGCTACTGCTATTTCTTTTCTGTTCAGCCTCTCCTCGCTGGCAGTTTCTGCTGATCTCAACATCAGCCTTTTGATGTCCTCTATCACCTCATCCAACTGCTCCAGTGGCTGGTCCTGTTGTTGCAGTCTCCTCAGCTACAATTTTTTTTTGCAATAGGGCAGATCGCTATGATCTCCCATGCCATCTCCTTCATCTTCATCTTCGTCTTCATCTGTGGCCTCAAGTTGCCACTCTGCTACAGACTTCAGTTCTGCAGTCTCTTCTTGACTGACCTGCTGCTTAGTCACCCTCTTCTCTGACAGCTCAAATTCTACCAGTTCTCTGGCTGGTCCTGGATTGTTCAACCAATCTAGCATCTCCAGCTCCATCTCCCATGGAGTAGTAAATCTTCCTACCTACTCTTCGGCTTCCTCCGCTGCTAGCTTCAGTGCTACAACTTCTCGCCTTTCATCTTTCTAGCCGAAATCATCGAGTCGTTCCTCAGAACACTCCTTCTCTTTTCTTTCTTCTGCTTGGGCAGCTCCCAAAGTCTGTTCCAATTTATCCTCTTTCCTGATAGTCATCGTTAGCTCAAAATTCCTTTTGTCACTCATCTCCAGCTGTGATTGTTCTGTTGTTGCACCATCTGCAACACAAATTTCTGCCTCCTTCTGGGCACATGGTAGGAATATCCCAATTCCCCCAATCATCAAAAGATCATCCTAATCTTTCACCCCTTCTGTCAGTTGCACCTGTTGATCCATATTCATTTGTTCATCCCTGCCCACCTGGCAATATGGGATGTCTCTGCTACTTCCCTGGCAGACCATGAGATCAACCGATCCCATCTTCATCGGCACTCCTTGCTAAATTGAACTATTTATGAGACCTTCAGATGGCCTCGCATTTTCATCTCTGCCCTCCTGGCATTCTTCGATGCTTCCGCTACCCTCTTGGTAGTCTTTGAGATCCCTCAGTGATCTCTCATCATTTCCCTCTTGGCAATTTGAAATTCCTTGACTGTCCTCTTGACAGTCCGTGATATCCCACAGCGACCTCAGCTCATTGCCCTCCCGGCAAACTGGAATTTCTTCTTCTTTGCCTTCCTGGCAGTCCTTGAGATCCTCAGCCGACCTCATTTCATCCTCCTCATCATCATCGAGACCTCTCCCAGTCTCTGGTCAACAGTGACAAATCATCTTCTTTTCTGTGGCCTTGAGGTTTTCATCATACCTTAGCCATTTCCTTAACAGCCTACGTTGTATCATGACCATCAACTGCTTGACTGGCCAACTTGCTTTCGCCTTCTCCATGGGAAAATTTCGCATTCGTCTCCTCCTTCTATCCTGCCGCATCTGCAGTTCGAACTCCTCTATGTCTGCCTTTAATTCATAGAGTTCTCTTGTCATTTCTTTATCAAATTCGGCAAGATTTTTTGCCTTACTTCTCTTTCTATGGCCTTCAGTAGCCATCTTGCTATCTCTGTCTGCCTCTCTGGAAAACCTGCTGCTGTCACTCCTGCAATCCTGAGTGCTCAGCTTCATCCTACAGTCCTGCTGACTGTCTCCTCGATTTCTTCCTACCTACAAACAATCGTCACAGAGTCTCCAACACTCTGTCTTCTTCTGCTTCCTCTGTTCTCCCCTTGCCTAAAATATACAGACAAGCAATTAGCTCTGATACCACTTGACGCAGAGAGGTCCACCCTATCACCCCGCAGGGTCTCTTCGCCTGACCTCCTACTCACAGGATCGATCTTATCCCCTTCTTTGAGCCGAAGTGGCTCCTTTTATCCCCTACTAGAATCCTTGCACAAAACCCGATCCACAGGTACTTCCTCACTTCCTCACAGCCTCTGCACTAGACCGTGACCAATTTCCCCACTGGAAAACTGTTCGTGGGCGTCGCAGTTTCGCTGTCTCTGTGGTCGAGAGTTCTTATACTCTCCAACCCCCGATCGTTGATGAGCTTCCTTGTTTCCTTATCCCCAAACAACTAAGCCCTTATTCCACACGACCGACTCCACTCGACCACAGCCTTGTATCACCCTATCGGGATTTCGAGTTCTAATTTCTCGATGAGCTCTTTGTGTGCTAGCCCTCCTGGCTAGACTCTGGTCCATGTGACCTGCTCGCATATGACCACAGCCATACTCTCCATTGGGGTTTCGGTGTTTTCAATGTCACGATGCACAAGTCCCTGAGACTCGCGATTCTCCGATCCCCGATGTGCTCCTCCACACGCTAGCCTTCCGGCTCAGCTCCCACTCATATGACCAACTCCCGTGACCACAACCTTATCCTGTCGGGGCTACGAGGTTCGCGATTTCGAAGTTCTCAAATCACTTTTTCCCGGGATCTCCGATATCCCGATAGCCGATGTGGAATGCCACCTATCCTCCTCCCCGACTCCTCTGGGGTCCACCTTCGTCACGATCGGGAAATCACGTATCGCGATTCTGCAATGCACAAAACTCTCGCTCCCGAGATCTCTGATATCCCGATTCCCGATTCCAAACACCAATGGGTTGAATTCCCTGTCGGCTCTCCTTGACGGTGCTCGATCGCTACCACGCGTCCCTCCAACGGACGATCCCGATCCCGTCGGGATTTCGGGACTTCTGATGCCCCGGTTCCTTCTACCTTGAGAACTTTGATTCTCCAATTAACGATATGCCGATGGGTGCTTGATCTCCAACACCTGTCCCTCAGATGGACAGATCTGATCTTGTCGGCGTTTCGCGACCTGCGATGTCACGATTCTCTTGCCCTCGAGAATTCCGATTCTCCGACGACCGATATCCCGATGGTTCCACCCCTGCCGGGATTCCTCCTCCTGTCTATCAAGGACTTAACCTCCGCACAACTTCTCCAGATCCGATGGTTGTCGGGTATCTATCCCAGATCTAACGTCCCAGACCACTTCTTCGTCTGCACGCCTTCTCTTACGCTTAATCTCTGCGCACCTTCTTCCGATCCAACGGTTGACGGGATTTCTCTAAGAGATCTGACGGTTGTCGCTCTCTTCCTCCTGTGCTCTCCTCCTGAGCTTCTCGCGCGCGTTTCTTCCGTGACTTGGGAGAATTTCAAATCCTCCAAGGCCTTAGCCTTTGTTGGTTTTTCCTCTTTGCGAGCTCCTTGAACCTGAGCCTCGCTGCATGTATGAAACGCTGCCCTTCCTGAGCTTCTTCTCCTCGAATCCTTCAAAGGATTTTGATGTCTGCCCTCCTTGCAGAATCTCTACGCACACATGCTGGTGTTGTTCCTCCTGAGCTTCTTCGAACACTCAGATTCCTTGAGGGATTTCGTCCTTCTCCTCCCTCAGATGGAGAAATTGACGCCTTCCTCGCAGTCCTGCAGCTCAAGCAACTAAGTTGTTGAGTCTTTCTAGGTGTTCAACAACCCAGCAAAGGTCCCTCAGTGGAATCTTCTTTCAGCTCCAGAACTCAAAGAGTTATCTCCTTTTTTCTTGTGCGTCTCTGCACGATGACTCGATGCCCCTCTGGCAGAGTTCCTTCTCTTCCACAGAACACTCAACGGTTCTGTCTTCTTTCGTGCACTCTTTGCACCTTCTTGATGCCCACCTGGCAGAGCTCCCAGAATCCTCAGTGATTCTGTTCCTCCTTCAAACTCTCAGCAGAGTTCTTCCTCCAGCACCTCGTGCTTACGCTCAATGCCCACCTAACAGAGCTCCACAGAAATTACAGTGAAGTTTTGTCTGCAACTGTGTTTCAGCCACACAGCCTTACCTCATGAGGTGTTCAGCAACCTCACAGGACTTCTTCCTGAGTCGTCGATTTCATCCCTGTGCCGCAGCACGTCTCTGTCTGAACCCCGCATTGTTCAGAAGTGCCTCAGTGCACCGGTATTCAGAGTTCGTAGCATTCTATCACACCCTCCTGGCATGAAACCTCAAAGGCATTCAACCTGAAATCAAATGAACTCCTGCAGAATACATCAACATAACATACATTCATAGCATAAATATGGAACACACATAGACATCCATTCAACACAGAACTCAGGCAGGAAAAATTGCTCTGTTATATTAACAATGGAAAAATGCCTGTATCTTTACAATGGTGTTCCTGAGCTCTCTTGGCTCTTCTCCTACAATCATCCTAACTCAAAATGAGATATGAAAATATCTTTTACCCTAGGGCTCAATCGAGCGCTTCCCTCCAGGATTTACCTACCCTAATAAATTACATTCAATGGGCTATCTAGTCCAGAATCGGAACTAGATCTCATCCATACACACATTAAATGCCTATCTTATCTACAGCCTGTGCAAAGGCATGGCTTCTATGGCTCACCAGCCTAAGACATTGAATTACATTCATTTCAAATTTAAATTTCAAATGAGGTTGCGCCTCTCTTCAACCTTTGAATGCGTGCGCGCTGATGTGGCTGGCTGGCTGGCTGGCTGCGTGGAGAGATGCTCCTGCATCACTTACCCAAATGGGGCCCACATGACTTTTGGTGCTTCATCTCCTAGGGTTAGGTTTTTGGATGTCTAGGGTTTTTGGCATTCCTATTTATTGTAAAAAGGCCTTCAAAGCCTCATTGTAATCATCTTCTTGCGAATGCGAGTAGCCGTCACATATCTTCTCAAAGATAAGCTGCCACCATTCTAGTGAGTCTTTCAATCTGTATTTTTACAGTCTCTGTACATTTATTTCATTAATAGAAATCATGTATTACTGTATATCTGTGTTTATGGTTGCATATCTTATACATTTCTGTTATATTATTGAATATTATTGATATCTCTGTGCATTTCTCTATTGTATCTCCGATCTCATTTCATGTCGAAAATAATCCGGATCAATAGCGCATTCATGTCAGTTTCCACAACTGTCTCTCTCCAAGAATGTCAACTGCGAATTCCACCTAGTAACGTTCTAGTACCAGGCCTTGTGGAAGCACAAGGCTTCCCATTGTTTCAAAGAAGTTTTTAATGGCTTCGTGTCTATTTTCAAAGTTTTGTTGTTAGGAGAAGATGCTCCCCACATATCTAAATAGGCAGCCATTTTTTTGGACAGGAAGGGGACACTTGAACATTTGGATAATTACACTGTCATAAGAATTTTTGTCTCCACGGAAATACCTGCTCTCCTTCCATGTCACATTACAGATAGAATGTTTGTTGTAGAAGTAGCACAGATACAATTACTGGTTGCATCTGTTGCAAAAGAAGAAAAAAAAATAGTTTATTCCTCTACCTTGGAAAGTAGGGGAGTTTGTGTTGAAAAACATCAAGAAAATTGAGGAATTCGCAGTGCATTCTATCATCTCCAACCCGAGATATGTTGAAATCATAAGAGGGTTCGACCCCTATAATATTATTTGACAACATTTATAAACACTTGGCGTCGACGATTTTTTTTTAAAAAAACACCTGCCCGAAAACAAAGACAGTGGCAGCAACGCTCCTACCTCTGATTCCGGTGACATGGACACAATGCAAAGCTACACTAAATTGTACACACAACATGGGAAAGGCCCTGGTGAGAAGAGTGTTCAATCGACAAATAGCACTCCAAAAAATGCGACATCTCGGAGCATCACTCCAACGACCCACCACAACAACAAAGAAACTCAAGGTTCTTCAAACGGAGGAGGAGGTAATGACCCTCCTCACTATAAAATTAATAGTTCTCACAAGCTTCCAGTAGAGAAGAAGAGAAAAAAAAAATGTGGGACAGACGGAAGAGCCAGAAATTCAGAGTGAGAACATGGAACTTGACAGTAATCTGAATAGCATGCTCTGCTTCCTTGATCAACCCGGAAACGTCGTCCAATGGACATATCCATTACCGAAAATTTTGATGAAGATGAATCCTTCATGTTCCAGAGCATTGCTTTTGATAGCTAGTCCAAAAAATTGATAATTGAGAAAAAAGATGTTAAAAATAAGAAAGGGAAATCTCGTTCATAGGTTTCCCTTGCTAACATGCAGTCGTCCCAAATCTGTCAACTTCACACCGCGAGAGGAGAAGCACTTCATGATTCCATTGGAGGCATCGAGACTGAGAATGCCAGAATGAAGGACCAGGTCAAGGAATTGGAAGAGGATTTCATTCCTATGCCATTGCTTGTCAATCCTTTGGAAATATCCATGCCTACCACCCTTGCAGCAAACGTAAAAGCATCCTCCACCCTGTTGGCATCCTGTAGAGGATATGTGGAGAATAATATCAAGAAAAGAATGGAACTGATTACCGAGGAATGGAAAACATCACAAACCATCACTTCCCTTGGAACCAAGTAACATAGTTTGCTTGACCATTTGCATGCAGAGTTAAAAGATGAAGAAAATTTCTTCTTAAAAACAATCCTTCCTTTTGGCACCATTGTCAACAATATGACATAAACAAAAATAATAGAACAAGATCTTCCATCCAAAAACCAGATCGGTCAATTGAATGCATGTTGGAAAGAAAAAGTGAAGAACCTGCATCTCATTGTTCAGTCATGTGAACAAGCCATATCGATGAAAGATAAATTATTCACAAGGTTGTCAAGAATAGACTTAGCCGGAAAAAGCAACGACTTCCAAGACCCTGACTTAATCGCAAAATCATTTCCCTTAACCAGGAAAGAGTTCGATAAATAGGTTGCTATGTTTAAGGCCTTGTCTCTGAAATTTTTTTACAACATCCTTCACTCTGATCAAGCTCGCGTCGACGACTGTCTAGTCAAATATTCAGTATAGAATGAGGAAATTCATCAGGCTATGTCTAATCTTTCTATTGACTTTCGAGAATTAGAAAATGACATTTTCAACATAAAAATCCGAAATGAGATCAACGTCGCCCCAATGAGAAGATACATTCAAGAATGGCTCGAAAGGCAATTGAAGCAGGCCGCCGACGAAAGGCAACAGGAAGTTTCCAGGATTTCAGTAGTCTTCGACGACATCATTGAAACCGCAGCCATCGGTGACATCAATGAAACGACAATCGCAAGAAAATAGCCAAAGGGCTCATATGTACCCTCACTGTAAGTCTATTGATCGCATCATGCTTTGTTTATCAACCCATTTATTCCACTTTCTTAAATAAAGATGTGTAGGCAAACACTTATACCTTTCAATTTATTTTTTTTGTAGGTATTGCACTCTATCTTCTTTCTACAGTCATGTTTCTTGTACATATTTCTCTAATGGTCCGCAGGAGTCCCAATCCCAGTCTACATGAAAAACACATTGAAATTCCCATTAATATGTAACATACTTTATTTTTTTGTATATTTCAAAATTTCCAGTGGTATGTAACAAACTTTTATTTTTTGACATACTTCAAATAAAATTGTTTTCTTATCTCCTTTTAAATTTATGTCTTCATACATTTTTATCTTTCACCAGTCTGTATGACAAATGCATTTAAATTTTTATACGTAACAAACTTTTATTTTTTTATATATTTCAAAATAAATAGTGCTCTACATGCCAATCGTCATTTACTTATGCCCCATGTTGACAAATGCATTTCAATTTTTATATGCCAAGCATCATTTACTTATGCCCCATGTTCCGTGATATACATGTTGTATACAACATTTCCGTCATATACATTTCAAAATTTCCAATAGTATGTAACAAACTTTTGTTTTTTTACATATTTCAAATAAAATTGTTTTCGTATCTCCTTTTAAATTTATGTCTTTATACATTTTTATCTTTCACCAGTCCATATGGAAAATGCATTTAAATTTCCAAATTTTTTCTTGCACTGTGAACAAATATTTAAATTTCCAAATTTTTTCTTGCACTGTGAACAAATTTGTAGTTTGATATATACTTTCAAAAAATAAATGGTGCTCTACATGGCAAGTGTCATTTACTTTTGCCCCATGTTCCGTGATATACATGTTACACAACATTTCCGTCATTTACAATTCAACCCCATTTTCCAATCAACCCCATTTTCCAATATTTTCTTTCTAACCTCGTTGACAGGGACTACGTTGCCACGCAACCTTGTTTTATTAACATTGTCAACATACAAAGTTTCATTCACCTTAGATAACAACATATTCTTTGAAGATATTCTTGGATGATCTTTTTTACCTATATTCCAATACTTTCTAGAATATCTAATAAATTATTAGATGTCATTTTAATGGAGGTGGATACTCGAATATATGCCTTTTCTAGAGAATGTGAATAAGTTTCAAAATCCATTTGCTCATCTGTGAATTATAATTATATCTAGATGATATTGCAGTAACTCTTTAATTAGGTATTAAAATCTTTGTTTATCATGTAGTTAAAAAAATAACTTTAATTAGAATAATTATTATATAGAAATTAAGATAACAACTACAACCATATCTTAATAATACTGCAGTAACTCTTTAGTTAAGTTTGATTGTATGATGAGTGATTAAATTTTCTATCCTCATATACACTAATCAAGAATATATACTATAGAAATTTAATAAACTCCTTAATATTCATTCTATTTGAATACTAATGGTTTTTAATTCAATTTTTTGTTATTTAATTTATAAATTTATAGTTTAGAAATTTAATAAACTTATTATTGTTCATTTTATTTGAATACTAATTCTTTTTAATTTAAAATTTTATTATTTAATTTATAAATAAAAAAATGATAATGAAGATCAAATATAAAGTCAAATATAATCTAATCAAAATAGTTACACCATAATTTTTATATTAATATTGAATTTATAATTAAGTTAGTTGAACTTATAATTAAGTTAGATGAACGTAATCAAACTCGTTACACCATAAACTCCCTATTGTTCATTCTATTTGAATACTAATGCTTTTTAATTCAAAGTTTTGTTATTTAATTTACCAATAAAAAAAATGAAAGCAAATAAAGTCAAATACAACCTCATCAAAATAATAGTTCTTATATTAATATTTTCAAATACAACCTAATCAAAATAGTTACACCATAGTTCTTATATTAATATTGACTTTATAATTAAGTTTGAGGAACCTAATCAAAATCGTTACACCATAGTTCTTATATTAAGATTGACTTTATAATTAAGTTAGAGGTGGCCCCATGAACATAGAAATTAGAGAACATCAATCATAACAAATATTCATGAAATAATAGAATAATCCAACTCACTATGAAATCGTTGAGGGTCAGAAATATTTCAGTGTTATAAAAGTGTACACATGAAAACATGTACACTCACAAACCATGTGACCATGGGCTTTCTAATCAATTACACTCACAAACCATGTGACTATGGGCTTTCCAATCATGTGATAATGAGAGGCATTCCTTAAAAAAGCAAGATACCATAACCAAAATAGGGGTCAACTTTTAAGTATCAAAAAATTTTGGACTCCATAACCAAAATAGAGGTCAACTTTTAAGTATCAAAAAATTTTGAACTCCTTTTCTCAAGGCAAGATTCATGTACTTAAAACAAACGCCATTTTCTTTTAATGGGGTTTGGTTCAATGGCCCTTCCCTCCTCCTAATAGAGATTTTTTTATTAGACTCTTTTCTTTGGTTTAAGAAGGGTGTTGTTATTTTCTAAGAAATTATTTTAAAAGTGATATATTGACTTTTTATGAATAAATATATCTTTACACGCTTCACCTCTTGTCTTTTTGTTAGATAGTGATGACTGAAAGAAGGATGTTTGGCTATTTTCTTAAAAATTCTTTTAAAAGTGATCTATTGAATTTTTTTTATGAATAAATATATTTTTACAATCTTCACCTCTTGTCCTTTTGTTAGATGGTGAAATTATTTTATATTATTTTGACATTAGATCTTGTCCTTTTGTTAGATGGTGAAATTATTTTATATTATTTTGACATTAGATCTTGTCCTTTTGTTAGATGGTGAAATTATTTTATATTATTTTGACATTAGATGTTATATGTGGGACTCTTATACTTATTTGTAATGTATACATATCACATCATATACACACTAACTAAAGCTCTTCCACTTCAAATTTTAAGGGCACCTTACTTTTCAAAATAAAATAAAAATATAATAATTATTAATTTTAAAATATTTTTTTTTAAGCATTATCGAAATGCCCATGTACCTATCTTTCTCGAAATATTGAAAAACACCTCGCTCTTAAATATAATAGCAATTAATTTATTAATAATCTATATATCAATCTTTATACCAAAAAAATGTCAAACATTAATTATTTGACTTTTCCAAAAAAAATATGGCATATTTCACTCTTTCAATAACCTTCGTGGTATTAGGTGGAAAATGATAGTGCAAGGGCCTAGTTGACTATTTAACAATGTATATATAATTTTGAGTTGTTTGGACGTGTGGTTATGAGCAATATAATATTCTATGAAATTTTATTATTATAATAATATTTGTAATGAGTTGTTTGGAGTTGTAGGTATCAGGAATATAATATTACAGGAAATAAGTGGAAAATGATAATAAAGATGCAAGTGCCTAGTTGACTATTTAACAATGTAGATATAATTTTGAGTTGTTTGGAGTTGTGGTTACAGCAATATATATTATAAGAAATTTTATTATTATGGTTGTGGGTATTAAGAATATAATATTATAGAAAAATTTACTTTTGTATTGTAATTTTGTTTCGTATTAATTTTTTTTTTTTTTTTAAATAATAATTTTTAATTTATTTTTTTATAATTAAATTAAAATATATTTATTGTTTAATTTATTTATTTTATTATTGATTTTCTATTAAATATTTGTAGATTTTTTTTTATATATATATTTGTCATTTGAGGATTTTGTGATGAATAATTTAAATATATAAAGATAATATGAAAAATAGGTAGGTCATGTGATAAATAGAATAATTTAATTAAGTTTTTTTTTAATTAAAAATTATCATTTTCTTATGCACATTATTATTTATAAATTTTAAAGTTTCCTAATAATTACCTATCTTATTATTATTATAATGGAATATCTTTAAGTTGAAATATTATTCCACGTAATATTATTTTTTTATAATGGCATATCTTGAAGTTGAAATATTATTCCACGTAATATTATTTTTATAAATGTGTGGAATATGTATTGGGATAATACTTTATTGTTAATGTTTTTAAAAGCGTGGACATAATACACGATACACATTTTATAACTTTATATATATATATATATATATATATATATATATATATATATATATATATATATATTATATATTATAGATTTTTTTTAAAGAAATTATAATAATATATTTATTATAAAGTTAATGTGTCACTTTATGGGAATAAAATTTGGGTGGGGAGGATAACACTCTATCCTATAATCAATCTAGTTAAGCTTAATTAACATTAACACACACACATAAGATTATACCATGGTCACATAAGCTATTGTCATTCTATTTTGTGTCTAGAGTTAAGCAAGACATCGAGTATGTTGGCATGTCCATAGGGAAACCAAGCCAAACTATAGGACTGAGTAATTAGAGAACATATAATGTCCATAAATAAAATGAAAGACATCCTCCAAAAAAAACTGAGATTTGACATGGGTGGATGATGATTATGTCGATCCTAAGGGAGAATAAAACATGAAATGAAAACACCAGAATCAAACATAATGACATAGGAACCTGGGCATGAGACTGAGAATTGTTATCACCGGGTCCCATCACAAAGTGAATTTGAATTGGGGTATCCTTTGAGGAACCCTCCCAAGCTAATTGAATGGCGTTGTAATACTTCTTAACCAACCACAAATAGAGGGTGAGCAGAAAACGACTATGTTTCTCTAGAGATTCCAACCATTGTCGAAATTATTTGCAATCTGGTTCCTTTGCTAACATTGCTTGGGCACAAAACTTTTAGTTTGCCAATAATGCTCCATTGTGTGAAGGAACTTAGTGTCTTTGGTTTTGATAGTACCCAGATCTGGGATGTACTCGTCCACCTGTTGATCAACCACTTCATCATCCTTGTAAGCTTTGATGATCTTAACATGTAATGTCCCCATTTTGGGACATCATTATATTACAGAGTGTTATGATGACCAGAGTAGCCAGATGGAGGTTATAGCAAGTACATGGGCTATTGAGGGTTTTTTTTAGGGTCCGACTTGCATCGCTCATCTTATTTCATCATCATGATCCATTTCACACAACTTGGCTTTGGTTCCATTGCATTTCGATGATTTTCGTAATTTTGAGTTATTTTGGGCTATATGTTAATTAAATTCACTAAGGAGGTCATATTGGGCATACCTCTTAGTGTAATAGCTCATTGGAATCGGGAGGAATGTCACTATATGATAGGATGATGAGAAGTGACTTTCAGTGGCCAGGGAAGCCACAAGGAGGGATACACTACTTTTTAGAGGTAAAATGGTTAATTAATTAATTAAAGTGATTTAATTATTAATTAATAAATAAATAAAGTAAAAGTCACTTGGAGAGACAAGGTGAGCAAGGAGGATAAAAGAGAGACAAGGACCTCTATTCTCTCATTATGTTGTTTATCACTTGATATATGGCTTCTGGCCAGTGAGCCCATGCACTTGGGGGTTTTGAGGGTTTTGACTTAACAAACCCTAAAGATCAGCTCAGTGGTGAAAGATCCCACCCAATCTAGTCCAGGCTTGGTCAAGGAGGTGAAAGATTCCTCCCTCACCATTCTACATTAGATATACTCGGTCACAGGTGGATTCTACATCGGCCACAAGTTCAGAGAGGGAGAGGTGTGCATCATTGAGGGTTTCCAGCTAGAGGGCGCACTAGAGAAACTATATCCCTTCGATATGGCCAAGGAGAAGGGGATTTAGAGAGTTAAGCCATTGATTTATCTTGGTAGAGGCCATAGCGCCTTTCTTGTCTCATCCAGGAGGTGTTTTGGTGGAGTATTGATTTATTATGAGAGTGGGACGATTTCTCATAGAGGAAGGGCACAACCTTGGGATGGATCTACTCATAGGAAGAGCCCAAGCTTCATTATTCAGCAAGGGAACTACTCTATCGTGTTTCTAAACTCCGGATCTATTGTTCTAGAGTGTTTTGGTGGCTATTGGGGCCAAGGAGGAAGAGGGATGAAATCTTCCATAGAGCTATAGCCAGGGTTAGGGCACAACTCTCCCAGATTGAGGGTTTGATCCAGCAGTGGGCAAAGATCTCGGTTTGTCATCCATCTTTGACAATCATGTGGCCTTTGGAGGCTTGTATCATCTCTTCTTGGGTTATTGTCATTTTGTTATGAGTTCTCATGCTCTATTGTTCCATATCAATAGGTCTATTGTATTAAGATCTTCTACTACTATGAATAAAACTGAATCTGAGGTATTTTTGGTTATTTCTTGTGTTGTTGATCTTGCATCATATGGAGGTATTTCCATTGTTATATATTCTTTGATTATTGATGAAAACACACATAAAAACCATCATATTAAACCCTAGCCCAACTCATGAGACTTAAGTCTCCAAAGTGTTTGACAAAATGTCACAACCAGAAAATCCATAAAAATCAATGAAAACGAAATGTTCTTGGCATCTTGGCTTGAGAACATTTCAATGGTATTAGAGTGTTGATCCTCCTAGCCAGTGGGGATTAGTGCATGCATCCAAAGCTTAGAATCCTGCCAGCCTGAGGGGTCTTCCATAGGAAGAAATGGATAAACAAGAATGGGATCTAGCCATGCGTGAGTTGATATCAGGCATACAAAATACTGGAGAATGATGTAGAAGATGGCTGGAAGAACAAAGCATTCCTACACCTATTAGGAGCAGGAAACTTTGCTACAGCTGCAAAGTACCTTGGGAAATAGATCATAGATGTAGGGGTAAAGGTAAGAGGCACATTATTGAGATGTACTATGACAGTGAGGATGAGGAGATACATGGGGATGCAACCATAGATTCATATTTAGAGCAGTTCAAGGAGACTAGTGACTTTTGCACACTTGGGGAGGATAGTGACCCTTGCGCATTGGAGGGACAGTCAGATGGACAAGATGATAGAACCTGTGCTTTAGTACTCATATCACATAGTGTTGATGACCTTACACTTCAGCAAAGTGGTGACACTAGTGAAGATTCACACATGTTAGCACCTAGACATGATGGGCTTCCTACGATGATTGTGACATAGTTATCACCTTCTCAGACACCTATGATAGCCATGGCACATGAGGATATCAATGGCATTGTTGATATAGTGGTGGAGTCCTACATGAGGATTGCACACCTGAGACATGAGGACCTCAATGAGAGATATGACATGGAGAAAGTGTGTTACACCTCAAAATTACTCACTTCGATAATGTCACAAGTGTCGTCATTACAAGTGTTGTAAGTGTCGCATCTTGTCCGCAAGTGTCGCATCTTAACTACAAGTGTTGCAAGTGTCACAAACATCATACTCCCATCTTGCCCATGTCGTGCCTCTAATGACATCACAAAGACACTTAAGACACCTCAAAGACTAGTTTTGAAGAAGAGAAATCAGTTGATAGGGAGTACAAACCTTTTTCCATTGAAAGAACCACTAAAAAATATATTTTGGAGAGGAGCACTTCCCTACCCAATGTCAGGGAGTGCTGGCACCCCCTGAGCCTCTTTGGGGGAGTGTTTGAGCGCCCTGTGCATTCTTTTGGGGGAGCGCTACCCTTTTATGAGCAAGGTTTGGGTTTGTTGAGACAAATAAGGGAAGAATCCCTCAATTCCTGAAGGTAGTTGGATTCGAATAGATGGTCAAGGCATGATCTTAGGGAAGATCCTCAACTGAAGGAGAGGAATCTTGAACTTATCCCAAAGAGCTCTCAAGTGGTTGGGCCTCTCCAAGGTTATATAAGGAGGCCTCCTCATGGTGAAAGGGGGGATGGAGATTGAGAATTACATCAAACTTATGATCTCATGAGTGAGATGTCATCAAAGTAATCAGTGGAGATTACTTGAGCAAAGGGGTTGGACAAGGAGAATTGGAAGAAGTTGTTGCACCTTTATTCAAAGGATTGTAAGTATTTGTACTTGTTCTGATTAATATAATCAATGCTTGGTCTGTTTATTTCAAACTTATGCTTGTTCCATATGAGTTTGTCCGTAGTATATGGATCTATATTTGAGCTAATCTCAGTAGAGCAGGAATTCCATTGTATCTTTGTTTGTCCTACAGGATCTATCAGGGAGCTTAGGATCGAAGCTCAGCCAGGACTTTGCAAGGACAAATGTCGCTAATAAGGTACATATCTTTATCTTTCTCTTTCATTTATTAGCTTGATTATATCTAAAAGGAAGTTAGTGTCCATGTTAAGAAATTTTATGTCTTGGCCTTAGGAGTCTAGAGACCAAGAGGGGATCCACTTGTCTGCAGGGAGATTCACCTACAACAAAGTGGACTTTACACATACCTATCAGTATGAGGAGAGTAAGTCACCTCTTTTTTGGACTCCATTGTTTGATCAGACTGTGGAGACGGATAGTTTGAGGGGACACTTACTTCTAGGACCAGTCTGCAGTGATGAGGATGCACTTCTTATTGGTCGGGATGACCATAGCACATGTTTGAACACATATGTATGGGATCCAAGCACATATGATAGTAGCAGGTGAGTGCACAGGAGGATACAACTTCCCATACATGATACAATGTGATTCAAATGAGAATAGCAGTTGGTGATGGTGTGCAGTGGCATACAGGAGGTCCCATTAGCACAGTGGACAGTGGGAATTTTAGTATGCTACCTTTTGCAGAGAGTGTTGTTGGGGATTCCATGGGTGACACTAATAGTGAGGGACCTGAGGTAGCACTTCAATAGGACTGTGATTAGGAGTCACGACACTTGGCAGGACAATTGAGAGTCAGTGAGGACATGATCATGGCAGCCACTAGACGCATTGAAGACACACATGCATTGGTAGCAGATTATTTCTAGAGGGCATCAATGGCACATGATAGCTTAGATGGGGGACTTGCCATGGATGACTTTCATAGTCTTTGGGAGAGAGTGACCATGATAAGGGTCAACTACTAGCAGTTGTTGATGGACAAAGATTACCTATTGGAGGTTGGCGAGATGTATTACAGGGCCTTGAGGGAGCAGGAGCTAGAGGCAGACCGACTCATGCATGAGGGGGTGAGCACAAGAGGATTCTTGAAAGGCACACAGATAGTCATTCAAGAATCAGAGTCTAGATCATAGGAGCTCCTTGAGGATATTAGACAGAGAGTTAGATATATCCTTCAACCACATTGCTAGAGGATGTTATTGGTTTAGCAGAGGAGCACCAGTTGATGGAGAAGAATGGGGAGTACCTAGGATCACTGATGAGTATGGAGAGATATGATCTAAAGGTGCAGGAGGATTTCCATGTGTCACAGGAGATACTCTCCACGAGGATATTTGAGATAGTTGAGCACTCACATACGCATGGGGACTCCAGAGCTAGAGGCAGTTATGAGGACACTTCCATTTGTGTCCTAGGATTGGTTGACCTTCATGTAGAGGTTGACCTAGTAGTACACCCATGATCCATGATGCTGCAAGAGTATACAAGAGATTACATGAGTATGCAAGAGTATACAATGATAAGTGATAATACACAAAGACATGCATAGGTGTATGGTGGGATTTAGAGGGACATATTGGATTGCAGGGAGGAGACAAACTTAGTGGAGCATGGAGATGCCTCTCCTTTGCAGCATCACATAGTTCTGAGAGATCACCCTCACAGTATCAACAGGTGCATGAGAGATGAGGGATGGAGAGTGTTTGACCAGCAGTTGGAGGAGTTACCCCGGGTTGCGCCTGATGATTAGGGTTCAGTGATAACTACATGTGATTATTTACCATGTGTATCGGTGGATGAGCTTTTGGTTGAATCCTTGGGATTTACCCAAGCATATGATACTTTCCAGTCCTACAGTCAACTACATATGTTTCTGTTATCATTTCCCAACACTTTCATCATTGACAATAGCATCGAGGGAGAAAGACAGTGGAAGAGGGCATGGAGAGTTGTTAGGCCAAGGCCACCTGGCATGATTGCTTTTACGACATACAACAAGATAGGGGTCCCCACTTTGGGACATCATCACAGTGTAGAGATTTATGATGACCAGAGTAGCTAGATGGATCTTATAGCGAGTACAGGGGTATTTGAGAGGCATTGTGGGGTCCATCCTGTATCGATGATCATATTCCATCATTATGAGCCATTCCGCACAGGTTGGATTTGGTTTCGTTTCATTCCGACGATTTCCATGATTTTGACTATTTTAAACTATAAGTCAATGGAATTCATTGAAGAGGTCATTTTGGGCACATTACTTGGAGTAACCTCTCAGTGTAATAGCTCATTGGAATCGGAAGGAGCAACACTACAGGATGGGATGGCTAGAAGTGACTTTCAGTGGCCAGGGAAGCCACAAGGAGAGATAAGGAGCTTTTCAAAGGTAAAAAGGTTAATTAATTAATTAA
>ML778595.1:1479967-1501440 GCA_009831015.1 Picea engelmannii | reverse complement strand
CAAGGGCCTCTTCTCATTCATTCATGTATGATCTTATTTTGATTTCTGGCTTCTAGCTAGTGAGCCCAATATTGGGGGTTTTGAGGGTTTTGACATAACAAACCCTAGAGGACGATTCAGTGGTGAAAGATTCCACTTATCTTTCTTGTCCCAAGCTTGGTCTCGGAGATGCAATACTCTCCCACACCATTCTAGTTCCAGATCTGCTCAGTTGCAGGACGATTCTACATCAGTTTCATGTGCAGATAGAGAGAGGGCACACCAGTTGAGGGATTCCAGCAAGAGGGGCACACCATCTTTGGAGAGAGATTCGTTGTAGGAGTTTGGCAGGGCCATTGAGGATTCTATCACTTGGGTTTTCATTGCAGGGCCTTGGACATCAAATATAGTGCTTTCTAAGACAGTTTTATGGCTCAGATTATTTCTTGAGCAGTGGGGCGAATTGAAGAGAAGGAGGGCGTTTTTGAGATTCTAGTCCGTTTGGAGGGGTTACACTTCAGATCTGACCCTGAGACTTTAACTAGTGACTTGCAGTGTTCTGATCTATATTTCTGGAGCATTTCAGAGCATTTGGAGGCCTCCTTCAGTAGGGATGAATTATCTAGGGTTTCAGTCATCCAGTGGGGTGCACCATTCAGTGGGGGATTTCATATCTACAGAGATTGAGAGGGATCTTGGAGATTCGGTCACCTGGGTTGTTCTTACCATCACCCGATCTATCAGTTGGCATATTCATTAGGGTGATTGGACACTTTTGGCAGCAGGGCCGAGTTATTGAGGGTTTCAGTCATCCAGTGGGGTGCACCATTCAGTGGGGGATTTCAGATCTACAGAGATTGAGAGGGATCTTGGAGATTTGGTCACCTGGGTTGTTCTTACCATCACCCGATCTATCAGTTGGCATATTCATTAGGGTGATTGGACACTTTTGCCAGCAGGGCTGAGTTATTGAGGGTTTCAGTCTTCTATTGGAGCGTGGCATTCTTCAGCTGGATTCAGATCCGCTTGTATTGATCTTCATTTCTTATTCATCCTTTGGAGGCATATTTTGTATTAGCGGGAGCATTTTGTAGCATCTCTTATCTATTGTCTATCTTCTTGTCCATCTGTTGAGCATTCCAGATCAACATCTTCATTGTAGCAGTTTTCTCTATTTTATGAATAAAGAAGAATTGAGATGTTTTGGCTTGTCTATCTTATTGCATATGGTTGAGGTATGTTCCATGGTTATCTCTTTCTGATATTTTCTGCATACACACATATAAACACATCTAAAAGGTATATCAACAAAGTGTTTGACGAAATACCTCACTCAGAAAAAGTTTTAAAAAGACACCAAAAAAGTGATGATCCTTGCATAATGGCTTGGGATCATTACATTTGTGTCCCAGGATTGGTTGACCTTCATGTAGAGGTTGACCCAGTAGTACACCCATGATCCATGATGTTGCAAGAGTATAGAAGAGATTATATGAGTATGCAAGAGTATACAATGATAAGTGATAGTACACAGAGACATGCATAGGTGTATGGTGGGATTTAGAGGGACATATTGGATTGCAGGGAGGAGACAAACTTAGTGGAGCATGGAGATGCCTCTCCTTTGCAGCATCACATAGTTCTGAGAGATCACCCTCACAGTATCAACAGTTGCATGAGAGATGAGGGATGGAGAGTGTTTGACCAACAGTTGGAGGAGTTACCCCAGGTTGTGCCTGATGATTAGGGTTCAGTGATAAATACATGCAAGTATTTACCATGGGTACTGGTGGACAAGCTTTTGGTTGAATCATTGGGATTTACCCAAGCATATGATACTTTCCAGTCCTACAGTCAACTACATATGTTTCTGTTATCATTTCCCAACACTTTCATCATTGACAATAGCATCGAGGGAGAAAGACAGTGGAAGAGGGCATGGAGAGTTGTTAGGCCAAGGCCACCTGGCATGATTTCTTTTACGACATACAACAAGACAGGGGTGCATCATCATAGGCAAACAATTGAGACTTTGTGCGTGATGGTCAACATCTTAGGTCATGGGATAATTGATATCTCAGAGGGAGAAACAAATCCATATTCTAATGGGGATGAGCATGGAGGGCTTCTGACAGTGATCAATATGACACAAGAGAAGTTAATGTGGATTGGAAGTGATAAAATTCCAAGTTTTCCATGGGATCCGGGAGTCCATTTGGTTAGTAGGTTGTTTCACCTTATGATGACCCAGGTTGTGCCAGAGAGCCACATACTTCACTCTGGTTGGTTTTGAGTGGGCTTGCAGGGGATTTTCCTATGGAGCGAGACAATTTCTCCCTTTTGATACTCATGATCGAGTATGGATATGGTTGGGTAGATATTACTTCCATAAAGGTACTTTTACTGATGCAGCTTCTGGATAGCAGGTCCAGTTTCCACAGGTATTCCAGTGGGAGGATCGAGGAGTGGGGGATCCAATATGTACATGGTGAGAGAACAATCATGATCAGAGTAGTGCAATGCTAGTGTGGTGATATTTGGAAGAGACTAACATGGGACCCGAGAATTGCAGGGCTAATAAATTCATTGACTGATGGAGACGAGTGGACCCTTGTAGGGGGAATTTATTTTGACTTTCCATTGAGCTTTAGTATTGCAGAGAGCACGTCACTTGAGGGTGATTCATTGAAGTCTTGCAATACCTCACTAGGGGAGCAACATGTGCAGCTGGTGGAGATTGTGTTGGTCTTGGTATGGACTTGGAGGATGGGATCATTCCGAGTTGAGGCCATGTGTCATTTGCAGGAGACTCATGGTGTTGATATGTTTCAGGATTATGCTTCACAGGGTATTGCAGTTCACGTCCTGATATGGGACCTAGGGGATAGAGTGTGTGATAGTTCAACTTTGTATGGAGCCTACTGTGTATCCCACAGGTGGACATGGGACCCTGATATTATATATGGATTGATTTAGTTATTGCTTGAGGACAAAAAATATTCTAGTAGGTAGGACTCTAATGCCCCCACTTTGGGACATCATTATATTACAGTGTTATGATGACCAGAGTAGCCAGATGGAGGTTATAGCGAGTACAGGGGCTATTGAGGGGTTGTTTTGGGGTCTGGATTGCATCACTTATATTATTTCATCATCATTATCCATTCCACACATCTTGGATTTGGTTCCATTGCATTCTGACGATTTTCGTAATTTTGAGTTATTTTGGGCTATTTGTTAATTAAATTCACTAAGCAGGTCATATTGGGTATAATACTTGGAGGAACCTCTTAGTTTAATAGCTCATTGGAATCGAGAGGAATAACACTACAGGATAGGATGATGAGAAGTGATTTTCAGTGGCCAGGGAAGCCACAAGGAGGGATAAACTACTTTTAGATGTAAAATGGTTAATTAATTAATTAAAGTGAATTAATTAATTAATTAATAATTAAATAAAGTAAAATTCACTTGGAGAGACAAGGTGAGCAGGGAGGATAAAAGAGAGACATGGGCCTCTATTCTCTCATTATGTTATTTATCATTTGATATCTGGCTTCTAGCTAGTGAGACCATGCACTTGGGGGTTTTGAGGTTTTTGACTTAACAAACCCTAGAGATCAACTTGATGATGAAATATCCCACCCAACCTGGTCCAGGCTTGATCATGGAGGTGAAATATTCCTCCCTCACCATTCTACATTAGATCTACTCAGTCATAGGTGAATTCTACATTAGCCACAGGTTCAGAGAGAGAGAGAGATGCACATCATTGAGGGTTTCCAGCTAGAGGGCACACTAGAGAGACTAGATCCCTTTGATTTGGCCAAGGAGAAGGGGATTTAGAGAGTTCAACCATTGATTTATCTTGGTAGGGGGCATATCAACTTTCTTGTCTCATCCGAGAGGTGTTTTGGTGGAGTATTGATTTATTATGAGAGTGGGACGATTTCTCATAGAGGAAGGGCACAACCTTGGGATGGATCTACTCATAGAAATATCTCAAGATTCATTATTCCACAAGGGAACTACTCTATCATGTTTCTAGACTTCTGATCTACTATTCTAGAGTGTTTTGGTGGTTATTGGAGACAAGGAGGAAGAGGGCCGAAATATTCCATAGAGCTATAACCAGGGTTAGGGCGCAACTCTCCCAGATTGAGGGTTTGATCCAGCAGTGGGCAGAGATCTTGGTTTTTCATCCATCTTCGACAGTCATGTCACCTTTGGAGGCTTGTATCATCTCTTCTTGGGTTATTTTCATTGTTTTATGAGTTCTCATGCTCTATTTTTCTAGATTGGTAGATCTATTGTATCGAAATCTTCTACTACTATGAATAAAACCAGATCTGAAGTATTTTTGGTTATTTCTTGTGTTGTTGATCTTGCATCATATGGAGGTATGTTGCATTTCTATATCTTCTTTGATTATTGTTGCAAACACACATAAAAACCATCATATTAACTCTAGTGCAACTCATGAGACTTAAGTCTGCAAAGTGTTTGACAAAATGTCACAACCAGAAAATTCATAAAAATCAATGAAAACGAAATGTTCTTGGCATCTTGGCTTGGGAACATTTCATAACATCCTCTTCAATTAATTGAATGAAGCCCTGGGTGGAGGGAGGAGTGGAGGCCGTATAAACCTTAACCATCACTTCAACATCAGAAGATGCTTTGGAATTTCCAATGAAATGGTTTCCCTTAGGAGAGGTGCATGAAGCCATAAGGGTCAATGAGAGAATTGAAACCTAATGGCCAGATTTATCCCAGAGAAGTTGTCCTCCAAAAACAAGAATGTTGAGAAGATACATGGTTACTCGCCTAGCTATCGAATTTGAGAGTTGTCCTTGAGAAAAAAAAAATCAAGTTATGAATGTCGAGGACGACTACCATTCGAATTGGATTCATTGTCACAATTGGAAACTTGTTTTTTTCTAGTACCAGTGGCATCATTCGAACTCATTGCATCTTCCTTCTACTCCATCACCAGTGGGCTATCATCCTTGCCATAAATTCTTTCCATCAAACTTGTATTGGATATGTCATGTTTGAGTCTGTAAGTGGTCAATTTCATGTTCGAGAGACCTAGTGCGTGTGCAGATTCATTGTCATACTGTACACACACTAGGGTTAACTCTAGTGGTTATGAGTTATCCCTAATGGAGGAGGTCACAGGTTCGAATATCTTGTTCCCCCTTGGGATTATATGTTATTTCTTCCCAATGTATTTGAGGTTTTTTTACTATTCATTTTGTCAAAAATTCAGTAGGTGAAAAAAGTGATGGATTAGTTGATTCCATAAACTCATAATTCACCCTCTAATGTCATAATTTGCTAACTCATTGAATTCATTACTCTATCATTAATTACCAAATTTGTGTAATTTAATTGTTTGAATGTTTGTCATTTTACAATAGGAAATTATTTGGATAACATAATGTATTAAATTATGAATACACTCATTATGTTATAAATAAGAAGCATCAACACAAAACAAATGGTTGCATTGATTTCAACAATTATATAATGGATACAAATCGAATAGTTTCATTTTAGTGACTATATAATGCAAAACAATAAAATGTATTGTTTTAAGTGATGATACAATGAAAAATAATTTAAAGTAGTCACCTAGTTGTAATTACTTCAACAATGATATAAAAAATAGTTGCATTGATTTCAACAATGATATAATGCAAAACGATAAAGTGTATTGATTGTGTATTGATTTAAGTGATGATGCAATGAAAAACGATTTAAAGAAGTCACGTAGTTGCCATGATTTCAACAATGATATAACTAATAGTTGCACTGATTTCAGCAATGATATAAAGAAATATGAAATCATATATTTATTTTAGTGATAATACAATGAAAAATGATTTAAAGCGAGGAAGTAGCTTTCAGTGATGACCTAATGCAAAACAATAAGGTGCATTGATTTTTGTGATCATATAGTGAAAAAACATTTATAGAAATCAAGTAGTTGCATTGATTCCAACGATAACCTATTGGAAAACAATAGTTACATTAATTTTAGTGACGATAGAATGAAAAATCATTTAGAGAAATCAAGTAGTTGAAATGATTTCAATAATGATATAATGCAAAATATTAGTGTGAATTGATTTCAATTATAATACAAGTAGTAGAAATATCATTCCCTCAAATAGTTCCTATTACATATGTTGAAAGAAGTAATAAAAACTAGCTTCCTTTGAAACTTGTTTGGGGTTTAACAATCCTTAAGTCACAAGGATTGATGTTGGAGAAATCTATTATTAATATTGGGAAGCAAGAGAAACAGGGTATCACATTTACTGCAATATCTCAAGTTAAAGATTTCAACCTCCCTTTTCATATGGTTGATATCAAAAGATGGCAAAGCTAGCATGTGTGACTTCAAGAAAAGTAGAAGAAGATAGATTAAAATTGATCATAAAGTAAAATCTTTGAAATTGATTACATTCTTATTACTCACATTTTTCATCACTCAACATTGTTATTTTATTTATATTTACCTTATTTCTCCTTTAACTCTTCAAATATTACATGTTATTTCTTCCCAAAGCATTTCAGGTTTGGGTAATGGATGTGCGAGGTAGTGAATATTATACATTATTTATTCCCAAAGTATTTTAGGATTTTTTACATTTAATTTTTTTTTTTTTATAAAACCCAAATGTATAAATAATTAAACATAATTAAGTGAAAGAAATAACAATACCAATCACATAAAATGTAAGCCACAAAAATTCAATAGGTGAAAAATGTGATGAATTGATGAGTAACATATGAAAGTTGATCTTCAACAAGAAATATTGGTGAGTTGATTGCATAAACTCATAATTCACCCTCTAATGCCATAATTGTGTAAACTCCTTGAATTCAATATTCAATGTATTATTGACATTAATTACCAAATTTGTGTAATTTAATTGTTTGAATGCTTTTCATTTTATAATACGAAATGATTTGGATAGCATAGTTCATTAAATTATGAATACGCTCATTATGTTATAAATAAGAAGCACAAACAGAAAACAAATAGTATTGATTTCAACAACGATATAATGGATATGAATCAAATAGTTGCATTGATTTCAACAATGATATAATGCAAAACAATAAAGTGTATTAATTTAAGTATTGATACAATAAAAATGATTTAAAGTATTCATATCGTTGCAATGATTTCAACAATAATATAACAAATAGTTTCATTGATTTCAACAAATATTGCAAAATGGTAAGTATATTGATTTAAGCGATGATACACAAATGATTTAAAGTAGTCATTTAGTTGGAATGATTTCAACAATGATATAACTAATAGTTCCATTGATTTCATAAATGATATAAAAAAATACAAAATGATACATTTATTTTAGTGATGATAAAATGAAAAATTATTTAAAGAAATCAAGTAGTTGCATTAGTTTGGGTGATGAACTAATGCAAAACAATAAGGTGCATTGATTTTAGTGATGATATAGTGAAAAATCATTTAGAGCAATCAAATAGTTGCACTGATTTCAACTATAACCTAAAGGAGAACAATAAGGTACATTAATTTTAGTGATGATACAATGAAAAATCATTTAAAGCAATCTTGATTTCAATTATAATAAAATGAAAAATGATTTAATGGAGTAGAAATATTATCCCCTCAAACAGTTCCTATTGCACCTATTGAAAGAGGTAATAAAAACTAGCTTCCTTTGAAACTTGTTTGGAGCTTAATAATTCATAAGTCACAAGGATTGACATTGGAAAAACTATTAGGTGTGACTATAAGAAAAGAATAAGAAAATAGATTGAGATTGATCACAATGTAAACTATTTGTAATTGATTGCATTCTTATTATTCACATTTTTCATCATTCAACATTGTTACTTTATTTCTATTCAACTTATTTCTATTTTTATTGTGTCACTGTACTAAAAATTGGAGAAAATAGATTAACATTGATCATTCTAGTAATATTCTTTATAATTTCAACCAATTGAGGAAAGTGAGTAAATGGCAAATGATCATATTCATCTACAAATTGTGTCACTGTAATAAAAATTGAAGAAGGTATCTTGACATTGATTCTTCTTGATGATATTCTCTATACTTTCAACAACTGAGGAAAATGGGTAAATTTCAAATGATCATATTAATATTAGACATATACATATAGATAATGTTGATTATGCACAAATTTTGTGTGACCTCCCACAACTGAAACCAACCTAGATCCATCTTAACCTCTGATCTATAAGCATTGAAATGGATCAAATCTCTTTAGGTCCAAACTTTTCCTCAAGTTTTGCACTCTAAAAGAGATTTTCACCTAGAGAGATTTGATCCCTCTTAGCCTTTGATAGATCCAAGGGTAACTTGATGGATCTAAGTTGATTTAATTAAAACTAAAATTAGATTTGATGAATCTAGGTTAGTCTAATTAAAACTAAGATTTGATGTTAATTTTTCATCCAAATAAAAATTTATGATTACAAACTTTATTCACTCAACTTTATTTTCCAACTTGATAACTTTCTCAATTTTTAAAGATATACAAAATGACTCTTCTTACTTTAATACATGGTAGATATGAAGAAAATGCAAACTTTGAATTTACTTTTCAATAGGAGAGATGGGCATTGGTGTTCTAAGTGTTGATCACTATGAATTTTATTATGATGTAAGTATTTTTTTTGTTTGTTATCATTTTATAGGTTTATTGTTTTTTAACTTTTGAGAGACTAGTATTGAGCTTTATTGAACATGAATCATAAAATTAGCTTTTCTATTGATCAGATCCATGTCAAAATGTTGTGTTCTCATATTCTCAAGTCTAGCATCATGATCTCCATATGTAATCATGTACATGTGTCTGAAGTAAAAACAATATCTTAAAATTTGAAAATTTTATCTAATTTTTTTTAGCTCTTTTTATATACATAAAAATTTTGTAATTTCCAATGATACGAAAATAAACACAATACTTCCCTCAAATCATAAAAATTATTTCCATGAACAACCTCAACTTAACTAAAATGCATAATTTAATTTATTTGATAAGAGTTGTAAAAGTTAGATAAAATGCATAATTTAATTTATTTGATAAGAGTTGAAAAAGTTAAATATAAAGAAAAAACACTAGAATAAATAACTTAATAACTTTTTTTTAAGTATTATTGCAAATGGACTTTTTAACAAAAATGTCAAATGAAAATGCTTACCAAGAGTGATAATCGTATAATGTTATCAATGGATATTGATCCTTATATAAAATACAAGGAACAAAAATGTCAAATGAAAATGTTTACCAAGAGGATAATCGTCTACTGTTATGAATGGATATTGATTTTTATATAAAATACAAGGATATAGTTTATTCATAAGTGAAAATAAAATTTATTAAATCATATATAGAATTTTGTAATTGTTATATAATATAATTTTTACATTTCATGTAGATTAATTTTATTATTTTTTAGAGTTTAGAATTTATTTTATTATTTTTTCAAAGTATTGAGTTTGGAATTTATTTTATTATTTAAAAAAAAATAAGAATTCTTAAACTAACAAGATCTAAATCATATAGTTTTTAATAACATTTAACTTTAATTCCATCCATAAAACTAAATACTACTATAATTACAATTTATTTTTTTATAAAAAATATCATTATTATTCATATTACCTCAACTTAATCATAATTTAAATTAAATAATATTCAAAGAGAAAATTGCTCAACTACTATCACCTGCCATCGTCCATCACTCACCTGTTAGACATCTCAACTGTCAACAAAATATAACAAAATATCAGGGAGTTGCAGGACAATATGGCGTAATGGAAAACAGAAGAAATAATATTTATGAACCAGATTGGGGTGAGCACGTTGCGAGACTTACGTTGGGCCAAATTAAGTATATCGTTTATTTAGAGAGTGACATTTATAGGTTTAATTTAGTTCATGAAGTGACAGGAAATCTATAGTAGACTTGATGCACATGCTGATGGTGCCAAATAAGTACATTTTTTAATTAAGAAAGTGACACCGGTGGGTTTTATTGGTTCAGGAAGTGACAGGAAACCCATCGTTGACTTGATTCACACGCAAACCTCCTGTGTTCATTTGAGAATCACAGAGGACAGATCGACTGAAAGCCACACAGCCGAAGTTTGCATTCACCTCTCTATATAAGTGCAGTCAGATGGCATGTAGATCTATCTCATCCACATTCTAAAAGGTTTTTGTTTATCACGGATCCATTACAGAATTGTTTCTGTTTGTGAGCCCCAGTACCTAATTCTGATCAATAGCGATGTGGAGCTCATTATGGATGTTGACGATTCTGCTTTCGGTGCCGCACGTGTCGAGAGGTGACCAGGCAGCAGACAAAATAATTAGTCTCCCAGGGCAGCCCCTTGTCTCATTCGATCAATACTCTGGGTATGTTACAGTCAATCAGACGGAAGGCCGGGCTCTCTTCTATTGGTTAACTGAGGCCAATCGTGAAGACTCTTCCAAGCTGCCTCTGGTACTGTGGCTTAATGGAGGTCTGTAACAATTCTCAGATCTATATATTTAGTCCAGAACCTCTTAGTAAAAATTGTATCAGGTTGGATGCAACATTGTATTCTTGTCAATTGCTGATTCCTAAAGTTTGTGCATGGTGAATATCACAGGTTAGATCTCTACTTTTCTTATTCTGTGTACAGGCCAAACGTTTATCACAGATTAGATCTGCACTTTTCAGTTTCATGATATGTTGAATAAGTATAGTAATAAAATAGAATGACCTTGCACTTTTCATTTTATTGATATTAAGTATATTAATAAAATAGAATGACAGTGCACTTTTCATTTTCATGATATTAAGTAGAGTAATAAAATAGATTGCATTTGATAAGAAAGTTCTTTCGGATTCATTGCATAGTTTTTTTATTTTCGACGTTTCGATCAAATCAGTTTGGTTCATCATCTTATTAATAAATTGAAAATACTTCTTATTTTTATAATATATAATATTTTGTCTTAGAGATGTAGGATAGTCAGGAGTATGCTGTTAAGGTATTTAGTGATATTAAAGTAGTGGTTTGTCAGTAAGTGACTGAGTGTACTGTTAAGGCACTTAGTGATGTTAAAATAGCAGTTTGTCAACCACAAGTTAGCCCAAGAATTCATAAACAAACTAGCAAACAAAAAAATAATATATAACATTCTTTTTCTAAAATATCTTTAACATAATCATATGTTTTTTAAATCAATTATTCACGATGAAATAGCTGCTTTTATCTTACTTATAAATATAAATAACAGACAAGACACATCTCGTATTCAATCTCTTTCATGTTGTTAAAATAATAACGCTCAAAACATCAAAACTGCAAGCAATATGTAGCTACTTATGCGTTCAAAAATCTAATTTGTAAGGTAGCTGAGATTTATGCTGATGATCAGCATGAAATCACCCAATTAGAATGCAGTTGGATTGAACTATTGTCTTTTGTTATAAGGCAATGAGTGGAATAGATATTAGCAGCCCTATCATAATTTCAGTTGGATTGAACTATTGTCTTTTGTTATAAGGCAATGAGTGGAATAGATATTAGCAGCCCTATCATAATTTCAAAAGCCTGATGGACAAGTATTCTTGAGTAGATTTAACTCCAGATCTTTCTATATATAATGCATATTTTCGTTGCCTTACCAAACAAAAAATTGACTGTACTCCGGGCTCAGCAATATGGGTGATGGATAATTGACTGATCACCCAATTCAGATAGCAGATTTTTAATTCTACTAAATATGGGTGATGGATAATTGACTGATCACCCAATTGAGATTGCAGATCTTTCAGTAGATTAGAATCTGGTTAAAGTAAATAGATGTATGTTACAACTTATCCCACTCAGAGTGGGACATGATTGAGTGTGGAGATGTTCATATANTGGTTCATCATCTTATTAATAAATTGAAAATACTTCTTATTTTTATAATATATAATATTTTGTCTTAGAGATGTAGGATAGTCAGGAGTATGCTGTTAAGGTATTTAGTGATATTAAAGTAGTGGTTTGTCAGTAAGTGACTGAGTGTACTGTTAAGGCACTTAGTGATGTTAAAATAGCAGTTTGTCAACCACAAGTTAGCCCAAGAATTCATAAACAAACTAGCAAACAAAAAAATAATATATAACATTCTTTTTCTAAAATATCTTTAACATAATCATATGTTTTTTAAATCAATTATTCACGATGAAATAGCTGCTTTTATCTTACTTATAAATATAAATAACAGACAAGACACATCTCGTATTCAATCTCTTTCATGTTGTTAAAATAATAACGCTCAAAACATCAAAACTGCAAGCAATATGTAGCTACTTATGCGTTCAAAAATCTAATTTGTAAGGTAGCTGAGATTTATGCTGATGATCAGCATGAAATCACCCAATTAGAATGCAGTTGGATTGAACTATTGTCTTTTGTTATAAGGCAATGAGTGGAATAGATATTAGCAGCCCTATCATAATTTCAGTTGGATTGAACTATTGTCTTTTGTTATAAGGCAATGAGTGGAATAGATATTAGCAGCCCTATCATAATTTCAAAAGCCTGATGGACAAGTATTCTTGAGTAGATTTAACTCCAGATCTTTCTATATATAATGCATATTTTCGTTGCCTTACCAAACAAAAAATTGACTGTACTCCGGGCTCAGCAATATGGGTGATGGATAATTGACTGATCACCCAATTCAGATAGCAGATTTTTAATTCTACTAAATATGGGTGATGGATAATTGACTGATCACCCAATTGAGATTGCAGATCTTTCAGTAGATTAGAATCTGGTTAAAGTAAATAGATGTATGTTACAACTTATCCCACTCAGAGTGGGACATGATTGAGTGTGGAGATGTTCATATAATTTTTTTTTTTTTTTTTTTTAAGCTTTTTCAAATTTGTTTTTATTGTTCTGTGCTTTATAGATTTCGGGCTAACTTGTTCAGAATTATACGCAATAAGTTAGTATTGGATAGGAATTCTTAAAACGATTCTTCTGTTTGTACATGTCTGGGTAATTTTAGAAAAATGACCTTTTCAGCTTTCGTAAATTATAAATGATCAGCCATTTTTAGAGCCATTTTTAGAGGTTGATTTAGACTAATTTTAAAACTAGCACAGTCACATAAATGTGGTTGATGAACGTCCATGGGTCGTTCACACTTCAATCTACTTTAAACGTGGCATTAGGCTGTTCACACTCCAATCCATTCTAAACTTGTCATTAGATATTCACACTTCAATCTATTGTTAATTATTCAAAATTGGAAATAAAAATTTGTACAGATATTTAGTTAATCATCTCAACGTGTAAATTATATGGCATTACACTAATTTCTTAATATGATTAGGTAAATGTGAAAAAATAAATAGGTTAAGAGATGCATTTATAAATGCAAGAAAGTTATGAATAGTAAATCACATCCATTGATTACTATTCATTTATAAATGCAAGAAAGTTATGAATAGTAAATCACATCCATTGATTCATTGATTTGAAAGGATTAGCTTTATAATCTATATATATATAGTCATAGGTTTAGCTTTTTAAATTAAAAGATCATTAATTGTGCCATTTTCAATAGATATAGACCTTTAGACCTAAAAATGAGTTTTTCAGCTTTCATAAATTATAAATGATTGGCCATTTCTGGAGGTTGATTTTGACAGTAAGAAATTAGCTTGTTCAACTATAAAGTTGATTATTGTTTAATGCATGGGATTGCAGGTCCAGGATGTTCTTCAATAGCATATGGAGCCTCGGAGGAAATCGGGCCTTTCCGTATACACAAGAACGGCTCTTCACTGTATCTAAATGAGTATTCTTGGAACAGATGTAAGTTAATTTTTGCACGTTTCCATGTCAAAAACAGGATATCATGTGTCAATTATACCATGGTTAATTCATAGCATAGATTAAAATATCCAAATTTTACGTTGATTACTGAATAATTAGTACTATTGCGCCTCATGGTCACGATCGCAGTTGCAAACTTACTTTTTGTGGAATCTCCTGCTGGAGTGGGTTTCTCATATACAAATACCTCCTCCAACTTGCTCGATAGTGGGGACAAACGCACTGGTACGTATATGCTATTTTATTTCATTACTAGCTCTGGGCCTACAGATTAATCCTAAAATACTGACACTCTTTGTTGGCCACGGTAGCTGAGGATGCGTTGGTCTTTCTTATCAACTGGTTCCAGAGATTCCCTCAATACCAGCATCGAGAATTTTATATATCCGGGGAGAGCTACGCAGGTCAGTAATATATACAGTTGGAAACTGAGCAAAAATCCCAATTGGGATACAATTCTATAAATCCGAATTTCGAGAATGTAAATTGAGGCCATCTGAATTTATTTGTGAACCCAGGGCACTATGTTCCGCAGCTTGCGAAGAAAGTCTACGAATACAACAACGGGAATTCTAATCCCATCATAAATCTCAAGGGTTTTTTGGTATATATCGGCATTTTAAACTTGTATTGCTTATTTTTTTCGCCAAACTTGGATTCATTCAAAGCTGATTGGATTGATTTTTTTGCACTGCGCACCAGGTGGGAAATGGAGTCACAGACGATTACTATGACAGCATCGGCACTATTCAATACTGGTGGTCTCATGCTTTGATATCGGATGCCACTTATAATAACATTATGAAAAACTGCGATTTTAGGCAACAGAATTTTTCAACGGCCTGTAATAATTACCTTAACTATGCCGTGAATAATGAGTTCGGTAACATAGATCCCTATGATATTTATACCCCAATATGCACGCAACCAATAGCGAATGGGAAGTTTGGCAGATTGACAAAATCGGTACAAATCATCTAATCCTGAAACTATTATTCTAGGTCTTTATGAATTTAAGAAATGATGTCCCAAATTATATGATTTTTATCTGGTTATGCATTTGACAGTTCGCGAAGAGGATAGCTGGCTACGATCCTTGCCTTGTAAACTATGCAGTGATATATTATAATCGCCCCGATGTGCAAAGTGCACTCCATGCTAATACTACGCATATTCCCTACAGTTGGATTGACTGCAGGTGCGTCTAATATATTTAGACAAGTCCGGTACTTACCTTTTCATTTTGCCCGACTTGAATTGATAGATCCTTCAGAGAATCGATAGAAATGACCGTTGAGTTTCCTTTGTGAATGACAGTACAACCCTTAATACTTTCTGGACGGATTCAGAATTCTCCATGTTTCCGATATACAAAGAGCTTATTGCAGCAGGGCTTAAAATTTGGGTTTACAGGTATTTCCTAATTTCACATTATTTCAGTTTAACAGTACTATTTTCATTTTTACTGTAAATCTCTCTAAACCTAAATCTATATGTAACTTAAATTCGGAGAGTAATAAGTTGTTTTGTTATTTGTTAATTAGAAATGTTGGTTTCTTCAACTTAAATTCGGAGAGTAATAAGTTGTTTTGTTATTTGTTAATTGGAAATGTTGGTTTCTTCAGCGGCGACGTTGATTCTGTAGTTCCAATTACTGGCACCAGGTTATCAATTAATCAACTTAGTCTTCCCATTACAATTCCATGGTATCCATGGTATTTCGATAATCAGGTGGGCATTTTCTGAACAAAATTCTTATATTTCATCAAATATCAACATACTCGCTGTTCTCTCAACTTTCACTGTTATATAAAGTTTTACTAATTAGCTTTTTTCACTGTTATATAAAGTTTTACTAATTAGCTTTTGGCAATTGATTAATAGACTGTTGGAGGATGGACTGAAGTATATAAAGGTCTTACCTTGGCAACAGTAAGAGGAGCTGGGCATGAAGTTCCAACTTTCCAACCAGAAAGGGCCTTGAAACTTTTCCAATCATTCATATTGGGCCAGAGCTTACCAAGCACCGTCCCAACCAGTTGACTGTATCCATTCTCGTAATTGCTGTTCGTAGATTGGGTGATTCATTCATAAATAAATGAAGAAATGATTGAGGTCGTTTTTAATAAAATTTCGTTATTCAGAACTTCCGCCACTTTGGGGATTAACCTTCCATGGGTAATTACTAATATTGTAAAAGACATGAATTAAATGATTATAAATAATAAATTTAAATTTATATAAAATTTGTGGTTATAAATGAGAAAGTAATATATAAAATTAAAAAGAGTAATTTCTAAATGTGATTTAGTTATTTTTATCCCAAGGTATAAAGGGAGAAGAATTTAACAATGTGACACTCTTCACACTTATGAGATTTATAAAAAATTGAAATAAATTAAATGGATTTAATATTGTTTTTGTTAGTATATAAAAGATTTGTCAATTGTTGTGTAAGAGATACCATGAAAAGTGAGTGAATAAATGTTTTGTTATATATATTATTTTATTTTGTTATATATACTATACATTATATATATAAGATTTGTTATATATATAAAAGATTAGAACTTTATTAGAAAGGATTTTATTTGGTTGTTAGAGGTGATTTGATTATTGAATTGTTGGTGTATATTATCATTTGAGAGATTACATGATGTTGCATGGTTAGTAAGTAGGTTTTTTTTTTTTTTTTTAAATGATTATTGACATTCTTGGTGTGTGAGGTGGTCCTTAATAAAGTGTTTCTTAGTAAAAAACACAAGAGTTGTTGATAAAGTGGTTGTGAATGGATGGGATGGTTGACAACTAAGTTGTTAACCAAGTGCTTATTAATAAAAGGATGGTTGATAATGGAATCATCAACAAAGTGAGTTTTTGAGGAAGGGCTTCTTTATTAGAACTAGTAGACAAAGACGTTATTGGTGACATCATCGTTCATGACAAGGAAGTCAGCATATGCAATAGTGACTGAGTGCATTGAATGTTGTAGAGCCTTTGTGGGCATTTGGGGTGTTTCTCCCATGCCTCAGTTTATAAGAAACTATGGGTGGTTGTCAAGGGTGATTGATCTGAATTAGATTATTATATAATTTTTCATCCATCTCGATGCTTTCTCGATGGAAAAAAATTGGAGGAATCGGCTTGTAGGGCCATTTTAGCAAGAGATCCCAGTTTAGAAAATTGGGGTCAGAAACCATCTGAAATCTTGAGGAGACATTTTGAGGCATCAAACGAAAAACAATTTGGTCCAAAACAATATTTGGCAGAGGATTCCTTATTTTACTCACTAAGACCTTTCCAACTGAGCAAACATCGCCTCAACCAGAGTTTGTATGTGAACGTTATGCTTCTCACAAGTTGACCTATCATATTGACCACCATGGTACGAGTGGGTGCCACATCAACCCCCATTACTCAAATGAATGGGGCTAATCACATGTGGAATCTCAAGAATATTCTAGAATGTCCAAATGTTATCACTAACTAAGTGTTGAGGAAGTCAAAACCATAACCCTAGATAGATATCAAACTATGTTAAATATCAGGTCACTAGGAGTAGAAGGGGTTCCATTCTTTAGCACAGTACTTGGTCCATAGTTGAGCAAAACATCTAGGAGTGGTATTTTGAGATCATAATAGAGGAAAAGATCCTATAGTATCCATACAACCCACAATGCACTATATAATTTGTGGGTGGTTGTCAGGGGTGATTGATCCGAATTAGATCGTTATATATTTTTTCATCTATATCAATGCTTTTTGGATGGAAAAAATTGGAGGAATCAACTTGCAGGGCCATTTTAGCAGTAGATGGACCAACTTAGAAAATTGGGGTCGGAAACCATCTGAAATATTCTAGAGATATTTTTAGGCATCAAACGATAAACAATTTGGTCCAAAATAGTATTTTACGAAAGATGCCTTATTCTACACATTGAGACCTTTCCAATTGAGAAAAAATCACCTCAATCAGAGTTCATATGCGAACATTATGATTTTCACAAGTTGACATATCGTATTGATCACCATGGTACATGTGGGTTCCACATCAACCCCCATTACTCAAATGTATGGGGCCAGTCATATGTGGAATCTCAAGAAGATTCTAGAAGTTCCAAATGGTATCACTAATTAAAGGTTGAGGAAGTTAAAACCCTAACCCTAGATAGATATCCGACTATGTTAAATATCGGGCCACCAACAGAAGGGGTTCCATTCTTTAGCATGGTACTTGGTCCATAGTTGAGAAAAACATCTAGGAGTGGTATTTTGAGAGCATAATAGAGGAGGAAAATATCATATAGTATCCATACAACCCACAATGCACTGCAAGGAGAACACCTTCTTCCAGAGGTTTTTATCCCTTAGTTGTTTATAGTGGAGGTTGTTACCAGTGGTGGGAAGTCGAAGGTTTTTTTTTTCGGTGTGCCTTTAAGGTATATACACATTGGTGCATACATGAAAAATAAAGCACTAGTGCGTCAATGTTCAAAAGCACCACCAAACTTAATAATAAAAAATACACGCATCGAATAAATCGCATCACGTCGTTGAACATTACGCACTAGTGCACCTCACTGTCATCAGACGCACTGCGGTTAAATAAAAAAAAATACCAAATCGGTTTTCATTGTTACAGTTCATCATGTGCTTCCAAACTCTCAAGCAATCAATGGTGCTCACCTTCCTTCCTAATATGCCCTATTTCCAGTGCTCTACACTGACTTGAATAAATCCATTGGTACATTCCACACATTTCCAAATTTTGGAAATTACCATGAATTTTCATTTCCTCTCAACAATGCAACCATGCCTCCTCGCAACATAAGAAGCCAAGTAAATTATTTATTACCTTCCTATTTTCATTTTCATCCAATCAAAATTTGAATTTAACTTGAAATTTGAAATTTTATACAAAACAAATTTCCAATTTCGCGTGGTGTGTCTAAACTCTTCAGCTCACCCCGAAGCGGTGTGTACAATGTTAAATTCACAGTGAACAATGCCACCAGTGCGTCTCATATATATGTATGCATCGATGTCATTCAATTAAGAGAACCACAATAAATTATAAAAACAAAATGGTGTGTCCTTCAAAACGCCTTGCAATCGGCGCACAATTGGATTAGACCTGCACTGGTACATTTCACTTAATTAAACACACCACTAACTTAACGATTTATAAAATTTAACATCGCAGTGAAACTAGTTTAACCAACTGCACCGGGGTGTACACGAAACATAAAGCATCATTGTGTCAATGTTCAAAAGCATTTCCATACTTTAAAATAAAAATACATACACTGAATAAATCGCACCAGTGTCGTTGAGCAGTACACACAGGTGCGCCTCATTGTCGTCAGGTGCACTACGATAGTGTAAATAAAAAAATAATTTTCAAACAAATTTTCATTGTTACAGTGCATCTTGTGTTTCCAAACTCTCAAGAAAGCACCGACGCTCACCTTCCTTCCTAAGACACCTTGTTTCTGGTGCTCTGCACCAACTTGGATAGATCCATTGGTATATTCCACACATTTCCAAATTTTGGAAATTACCACGAATGTTAATTTCTTCTCAACGGTGAAACCATGCCTCTTTGGGACAAAAGAGGCCAGGTAAATTGTTTGTTACCTTCCTATTTTAATTTTCATCCAATCAAAATTTGAAATTTGGCATTTTTTTCAATTTATTTTCCAATTTTTTCATGGTGCTCCTGAACTCTTTAGTTCGCCCCAAAGTTGTGCGTATTTTTTAAATTCACAGTGAGAACTACCACTGGTGTGTCTCATATAAATGTACATACCAATGTCATTCAAGCAAGAGAAGCATAATAAATTATAAAAACAAAGTGGTGCGTCCTTCGAAACATGTTGCAATTGACACACAATTGGATTCAACCTGCACTGGTGCATTTCACTTAATTGACGACACCACTAACTTAACAATTTATAAAATATAATGTAGAGATGCAACCATTTTAACCCAACACACTAGTACTATTTGCAGAAACACATTGGGACATATATTGCCCGACTTGGCATAGTGGGGTGTCTCATTGAATGCTGCATTAATGATGCTCTATCCTTTACAATGCACCACATAACAAAAAATCAGTGGTCCACTATCATGGTGGTACTGGTGCATTAATAATGACACATCGCACCCCTTCAGCTATGATAATGAAATTTAACTTAGTGATGCCCATTAGTCCAACAAACACACCATTGTTGAGACAACAACACCAAGGTGAATCTGTAATAACCAATTAGAGTGGTTCGACTTCGTAGACACATCACTGAAATCTGTGACAGTGCGACAATAATCGTGGTGCATCGATGTGTAAATGTTAAATGTACACATTGCGACATGTTTTGGAAAATAAAAAGTGTGATTTGTCTTCTGTAAGGCCCCATTAGTTGTGTGTTAGTAATACAACACACTGCTAGACATCATGTCAATGCTCTGGTAGAACTAGCGCACCAATGTTTATGGTTTAACAAAAGGCATCGTGGATTTGTGCACTATAAAGTTTAGTGTTGCATTGTGTCTTTGTTAACAAAATGAACCTGTATTTTTAAAAGCATTGAACCAACGCAGTTAAAAGAACTGAGCCGGTGTGAAGAGTCTTATGGGATGATTGTAGTGCAGTGTTTTTTGTATGATATAGTGCACTTGAGTCGGGGAGTGTTTTCTGTTTGTGGCACACCAATTGGTTTTTAAGATGTTTTTGCAAAAAAAAAAAAATTTAGATTTTTTTGAATACACGTCATTTATATATGTATCTATTTTATAATTTCAATGTGTGTGTGTGTGTGTGTGTGTGACTAATAATATTTGTATGTGAATCGGATAAAACGACAACGAGAGGGGAGGAGGAGAAACAACAATAGTTCAAGGCACACACATTTGTGTATGAGTGGGAGGTCAGGGAGAGGGACACAGATTTTTTCCCTCGCCCTCTTTCACAGTTGACACATAACCTTTTGATGGATATTGGCCTCCTGAATTTTTATCAAGAGGGTACATCCCTTAGGGGGAACTCTTTGTTGTTACAACAGTTGATCCATCATTGGGATCATGCAAGATAGGGGTTCAGGGTTGGTCTTGATCTGTGGTATCATCCCACAAAGGAGATTGTATATTTAAACACTGGGTTGTCTAGAATGGGGGAGTATATTCCCCATTTCCCGCGCTACCACCTGGTGCTGCAGGAGAGACCCAACTGGCATATGTGCAGAGATATGTTCGTCTTCATGTTCATTTGGCTTCGAAGTATCTTCATTTGAGAGAGAGGATGTTAGGTGCATGTATCATATTCTCTTGGTACTGTCATAGTATAACTTTGATGGGAAACACATTAGTTTCTCTATGTTGTATTATGTAGATAGTTTATTTCAAACGCCCTGATTGATTAGGTGGTTGGATTTTTTTTTAGACAATTTTTTCATGCATTAGATCATCGTCGTGTTATTTTTTCTGGGGAGAGATTCTTCCCATTCGCGTAATATTTATATACACTATTTTTTGAGAGGGTTCATGCAACTCAACCAGAAGT
>ML778595.1:1431654-1451280 GCA_009831015.1 Picea engelmannii | reverse complement strand
AAAGGACAAAATTCCCTATGTTTTTCCAGTATGGGTAAGATTTCCTTTCCTTCTCCTCCACCGTTGGAATGATGAAACTATCAGAAATAATGGGAACACATTGGGAAAATATACAGATAGAGTTGATCCCAAGGAGGGACTCCAAGCCTATGCTAGAATTTGTGTTGAAGTGGATTTTAAAAAATGCCTTCCAAAAGAAATCAACTTAACCCTTGACAATTGGTCATACCTATAGAAGGTTGAATATGAACAACTTCCATTCAAATGCAAGGTTTGTCATGAATATGGGAACTTTGCTAAAAACTACCCAAAGACGATCTTTGATTCCACTGCTATGGAGATGGATGAATAGTGGAAACAACCTAAGAAGAAGAGGTAGGTCACTAAGAAAGGAGATCCTCCAAATACATAACAATATCAACCCACTCAGGGATCTCTCTCTAGTCCAAAACCCTCCTTCTCCAGCCAACCCCTTAATTTCAACCCCTTGTCTTCAAAAAATAAATTTGTCACTCTCTTTAACCCAAAAGTAGAGGAAGAACACTCAATGTATCTAGGAGTTTATGTGGTGGAGAAAATAATCCCTCCCTTAGGTGAATTTGTTGTTGTCGCGTCCCCCTCCCCTTCAAACCCTGAGCTCGACACATCTTCCTCTTCACCTCGCAAGGGGGAATTCCTCTCTGATCCATCAGATGATGAGTCCGAACATAAATCTGAGCCAAACCCCCAACCTAAGAAAGTCGGACTAAAATATAATTATGAAAGGAGAGAAGCGACAACAAATTAGGAAAAATAACTTGGGAAGAAGAAAACTCTGGATAATGTGGTTAGGAAAGAGCCACGATAACCAACAAATTAGAGTGGCTCAGATTCCTCCAAAGGAGGAATAGCCAAATCTAGTTCTAAATTATGAAAGCCATTTCCTATAATTGTAGAGGAATAGGAAGTAGGAATAAACTAAATATATTCAGAAGAATAGTCAAAGAAGAGAAACCCCAACTTCTCCTTCTCCATTAAACAAAGAATAAGGACTTGGTCATCCTCCAGGAATTGGATTATATTTGGAAAAACAACAATGGTTTGGCAGTTAGTTTACATGGGGTTGTTATCCCCTACCCTAGGGATAACTAAGGAGATCAAGTCTCGAGGCCCACGGGTCCTAGACATGGAGTTTTGAGAGTCAGATAACTTAAGCATGGCCCCAGAGGTCCCCTCTTTTCTTCAGTGGTGCCCATTTATTAGCATCAACAATATCCATCCTACCAGCCTAGTCATGAAGTAGCAATAAGTATTGCTCCATAAGGTAATGATTCTAGGTATCATGGTATGTTTCACTTCAATTTTTGAAGAACTTGAATATGTTTCATTTAATTCTCCTTCATTTCATAACGTTTTCTTGGAAATTATCCTCTTTGACTTGTTCATACCTGGAAGGGTGACATGGTGCCCTAGTAAGTTGATCTCCCTTTACGATGGGTTTCTACTGGGTGGGTCTATAAAATTTCATCGTCCATTCCCTCCATACTTACCACTTTCCATCTTTATTCCTCTCATCTCCCCCTACCTTTGTTTGGGCATTGGGATTTTCCGCACTAGGAAGGGTTGTACCCTGCTTTGTGGGAAGAAGGGGATAAAGGCACAGAGGGTAAAAGTAGCTGGCAAGAGTTAAAAACCAAAAATGAAACCTTTGAGATGCTTCACCCAGGGATTCTCAAGAAAACAGTAAAAATCTTCTCAGTAAGAAAAGGGAACCTATAAGATAAATAAAAACTCATTATATTAGTTGATGGATAGAAGTTCTCATCACGAGCCGACCTATTATGACCATGGGCATGTAGTATTATGACACTGCCACCTACCTCATCACCAAAATAGGGTAGTGGCTCTTGGTGTCATAGACAAGAGAAAGTGGGTCTCATCACGAGCCAACCTTATCATATACATGAAATTTTTGTGGATAATGTTGTCACCATTGGTCACCAAGCCAGGACCGTGTCCTTCAACTCTTCCCTTTAAGCATAAAAAATGAAAGATCCAAAGCAATGAAGCTAAGAATAAAAGGAAATGAATGGTCTAGGAAACAATGGCATCCATGAAAAGGTGCAACTCACCCTCTACAAAGGCACCCACAGGTAAGGATTACATTTCCCTGTTATCATTGCACCCCATGCCCAAACACTTACCCCACACCACCTCATACACTTACATGACCTGGATTGGCTCTCACCTAGGAAACACCCCAAAATTAAGGAGGATTATCCCAATAGGACACCTTGAGACCCTCTCCAAAATTGACTTTTTAAATTGCATAACATCTTTGAGAATGTTTTTGGGTAAAGGGGGGTTTGATGCACATGTTTGGGTAATTTTATTATTGGATGTCCTTTACATTTTATGATCCCTGTGACTTATGAACCCCTGTAGGGCATACTTTTTGTTGCTGCAGGACCTTTCCCAATGGACATGTACACATGGGGGAATGATTATCTCGGACCTTCATGGCGCTCAAATCCCACAGATGGATTTTTTGATCCCAACCAGGGGAAAGAAGACATTAGAGACTTGCACCGGGAAGAAAGAAAGACGTTGCTCTGGGAGACACCCTGTCAGACCTAGACCCAAGTGGATCTCGCTTTTCCACTTGGATATTGACCTTTGAGATCCCATGACGTCACCATCATGAACTTGGACGTCATCCAAAGCTAATGTTTTCATTTTGAGGGGAGTTGTGATCTAGTTGGCATGTGTGGGCATCATTCAGAGCCTTTGGAGGAAAAACGTTTTGCATCTGGAACCCAATGTTCCACCTTGGGGGATCAACATCACCATAGAAGGGCATGGCGTCACCCTTGGAGATAATTTTGGATGTTAATTAGTTTTATTTATGTAAAAAATGGTTTTTGATGTAAATTGGATAGGTCGGCCTTTTATTTGACCTAAATTTAATTAAAGGCCAAAGTTTTGTATAAAAGGAGATAAAGTACTCCCATTTTTTGATAAAAATTCATCACACAACAAGTGTGGTCTGAACTTTGTGCCCTTTTTGGGAGTTATTGGAATGTGATTCATGACGGGAGAATGAACACATACATCCTAGAGAAGAATGGGAGGACACACATGTTGCTTCCTATCAAGGATAAGGAGGTGAAGCATGAGGTAAGCAACACAGTACTTCTCATGATTAGGAAGGAACTTCTTACAGAGGTTAAGAAAAAGGAGGACCCACAGTTCATTGTGGTCAGGAAACCTAGAATTGTTTTGACTGGCACAAGAGTGGATGATTTACCAGAAGAGATTCAAGAACTACAAGAAGAGTTCGTTGATATAGTAGTGGATGAATTACCTCGTTCGTTGCCACCAATTAGAAGTGTGAGTCATCACATTGATCTCATACCAGGATCCAGTTTTCCAAACAAAGCCATGTACAGATTGACGCCGCAAGAGAATGAAGAGGTTAAAAGGAAAGTCCAGGATTTGTTGGACAAAGGTTTGGTCAGGGAAAGATTGAGTCCATGTGTTGTTCCAATAGTACTCAGTCTGAAGAAAGACGAAGGCTGGAGGATGTGTACTGACTCGAGGGAAATCAATAAGATAACCATCAGGTACAGGTTTCCATTGCCGAGGATGGATGATTTGATGGATTGCTTGAGCAGAGCAAAGTATTTTTCAAAAAATGATTTGAAAATTGGTTATCACCAAATCCGCATGAGAGAAGGTGACGAATGGAAGACGACATTCAAAACAAATGAAGGGTTGTATGAATGGATTGTTATGCCGTTTGGCTTAACGAATGCATCGAGTACCTTCATGAGGTTGATGAACGAAGTCCTGAGGGAGTTCATTGGGAAATTTGTCATTGTGTATTTGGATGACATACTGGTTTTCAGTAAAGAAGTGGCAGAGCATCTGAAGCATTTGGCTACAGTGATGCAGAAGTTACAGCAGGAGAAGTTGTTGATAAACATGAAGAAGTCCTCATTCATGAAGACATAGCTCATTTACTTGGGGTTTATTATTTCTGAAAATGAGTTGAGGATGGATCTAGATAAGGTGGAGGTAATCAAGAATTGGCCATCACCGAAGAATATCTTTGAGTTGAGAAGTTTTCACGGATTAGCTAGTTTCTACCGAAAGTTCATCAGGAATTTTAGTGGAATTAGCGCAGTGATGATGGAGATAGTGAAGAAAAGACACAAGTCTTTTCACTGGACTGAAGAAGCTGAGAAGAGTTTTAACCTGTTGAAGAGGAAGATTACAGAACAACCAGTTTTAGTGTTGCCGGATTTCCAGAAGACATTTCAGGTGAAATGTGATGCAAGCGGATTTGCAACAGGGGCAGTCTTAATTCAAGAAGACAGGCTGATAGCATATTTTAGTGAGAAGTTGAATGAAGCCAAAGTGAAGTACTCCACTTATGAAAAGGAGTTCTATGCTATCATACAGGCATTGAAGAAATGGAGGCATTACTTGATTTCGAAAGAATTTGTCTTATACAGTGACAATCATGCATTGCAGTTTGTGACTCAACAGGAGAAGTTGAATCAGAAACATGTCAAATGGGTTGAGTATATGCAGAATTTCACTTTTGTGATTAAACATATTTTTGGTACTACTAACAAAGTTGTTGATGCTTTGAGCAGGAAGTGTTTGTTGTTGCAGGAGTTCAGAGTCAAAACGTTGGGTTTTGATGATCTCAGGAACATGTACGCAGATGATCAAGATTTTAAAGAGATGTATGAAGCAGTTGAGAATCCAATTCTCAGAGACATAAGCCAATGGATAGAGTACGTAATCCAGGAAGGATTATTGTTCAAAGGTAATCAGCTGTGTATTCCGAAATGCTCCATGAGGGAGAACTTGTTGAAGGAGAAACACAGTGGAGGATTAGCAGGACACTTTGGTCACGACAAAATGTTTGCAAAGATGAATGAGTCATATTTTTGGTCGGGAATGCGAGCAGACGTCAAGAGATTCATGGACAGATGCAAAATTTTCCAGCATTCAAAGGGAAGGAAGCATAATGCAGGATTCTATCAACCATTTCCCATACCAGAAAGGCTGTGGGATGCAATTAGCATGGATTTTGTATTGGGGTTTCCAAGAACACAAAGAGGTGATTCAATCTTTGTGGTGGTGGATAGATTTTCCAAGATTGCACACTTCATTCCATGTCAGAAAACTAGTGATGCAACTCACATTGCAAACCTGTTTTTCAAAGAGGTCATTCGACTTCATGGGTTGCCAAGGAGTATAGTTTCTAATCGAGACACTAAATTCATAGGGCATTTTTGGAGGACCTTATGGAAGAAGTTGGGAACTAACTTGTTGTTTAGTTCAACGTATCATCCTCAGATGGATGGACAGATAGAAGTGGTGAACAAAAGTCTGGGAGACTTGCTGAGAAGCCTGGTGACGGAACACCATAGCCAGTGGGACCACACATTACCACAGGCAGAGTTCGCTTATAATGACTCGATTAACAGGAGCATGGGGCGGAGTCCATTTCAGGTTGTCTATGGCATGTAGCCGAGAGGAATTTCTGAGTTGAGGGATTCAGAATAGACTGCGACTAGGAGCGCCAGTGCAGAATAATTCGCAGAGGTGATGAAAGATCTTCACAGTCAGGTGAAGGAGCGATTGCAAAATTCAAGTCAGGAGTACAAGCGTAGAGCAGATCAGCATAGAAGACAACTTCAGTTTGAGGTTGGTGACTTGGTTCTGGCACATTTGAGAAAGGAAAGGTTCCCGAGAGGAACATATAACAAGCTGAAGATGAAGAAAATTGGGCCATGTAGGGTCTTGAGAAAATTTGGGATGAATGCTTACGAGATTGAATTACCCGATGGGATCGGAATTTCTCCGATATTCAATATCTCTTATTTGTACCCATATAAAGCTGAGGGAGCAGAGACTGGAATTGAGCAGCCAATGATCCAATGGCGAAAGAAGATGCCAGTCGCAGAGAAACCACAGATGGAGTGCATACTGGACAAGAGAGTGAGCAAGAGGACCAGGCGGAAAGAATACTTTGAGTATTTGGTCAAGTGGAAGAACCATCCAGTTGAAGATGCCAACTGAGAGAGAGAAGCGGAGATACAGAAGCATGGACATACCGTGCAGTAGCTCATGGACAGGAGCCCATGAAAAGTTTCAAGTGAGGGAGTATGATGAAGGAGCATCGCCAGCATCAAGCGAGCCAGCGTGGAAGCAAGAGACAGTTGGAAAAGCACCAACGCGAAAGCAAGAGACAGTTGGGCAAGCACCAGCGCAAATTTTGAAAAACACCTTGAAATTGTTGCGCAATCTTAAATGAAGTCATTAAGATGAGGCGCACTTGTATAATGTAAATGGACCTTGAGCCTTTAGCTCTCGTCCTTAGTAGGTAGAAGGAATTTAAAGTAGTTAATGTAAGGTAGATAGAATTTAATTCTAGATTAGACAGTTTTAGAGCGCAAGAGGGAAACAGGATATAGACACCCTCATTGTGTATTGTATCATTAGTTAGAAGCATTGGAGCAAGAGCATGCATAGAGCTATGTAAGAACACCCATGTACAGATATTTGGATTAATATAAGAGTTTGATTAAAATTCATGGTTTTGTGTTGTTCTCTGTGTATTGATGTTGAATGATATGCTCATGAATGTTTTCTTCCTGTTATACATTTTCTTTATGTGTTGTGTATATGATTTCATGTTTGAGTTGAAGTCTAAAGGGAAGAAGGAATGAGTTTCAATTGTTTCTCTATCTGAGTAATGATTCCTGGAAGGAGTGCAGTTGAAGTGTCTGCAAGGAGTGCGTTGACAAGAATTCAGGGTTGCGTCTCTGAAGCTCTGATAGTTTGACTCTTGTTCTCATTTCCCTCAAAAGTGAAGTTGGGAACAAGAGCCGTGCAAGGAGTGCGCAGGCCAAGTGAAGTCTCAGGATTGCGAACCTAAGCAAATCATTTCGAGAGACTGCTGTTGTAGGAGTGCGCAGAGTCGAAAAGAGTTCAAGCACTTGAAGTGTTTGAAAATCTACCACAAGGAGTGCGTGCAAGGATCTTCTAAAAGGTTCAGAGTTGGAGAAAGCTCTGGACGTATAGGAACTTCGAGTAATCACCAAGGAGAAGCACAGGAAGTTTGTGCCATGGAGTGTTTAGAAAACGTTGCAAGTTTGCGTATAGATGGAGGAGTTACGCGGAGGAACACTTGGTCATTTGAAAAAATCGCCAAGCAAAGTTGGACGGTCGGTATTCTCCAAGGAGGATTCACGACATCCTTTGAGCCGTTAGATCTCACAGAGGAGTAGGGGAGGTACGGTGAAGTATTCCCAAAGGGTTCAAAGATCAGGAGGAGCAGGACTGTAGATTCGAGTCGCAAGGACCGTCGGATTCACACGTGGAATTGTGCATCGAGGTTTCATGGGTGGAAGTCCCATGAACATGGCAACAGGAATCGAGAAATCATGTAACACGATATCCCAACAGCTAAAGGAACAGTGTGGGACCACAGGAGTCAGAGGAGTAGATAGGTGGCACGAGTTTCGGAGTTTTGTTGGGTGAAGTGCCAAAAACATTGCATCAGGATTCACAATACCGCGAAGTCCAAAATCTCGATAGAGGTGACGGGCCATTGAAAATTCAAACTCGTGAGCACATCGGAGTTTCGGTGAATCGGGGTTCGGGAGTCGGAAAAACAAGTTTCTTGACATCGCGAGTGTCGAAATCGCGATAGGGAAAATCCCGATAGGAGAAGGAAAGGTCAGCGTTGACTATTGTCGGGTCTTGGGGATTAGAGAGACTAACGACTGACCCCTGGATTCATGAATTTGTGAATTCTGATGTCCTAAGTGTAAAAAAAAGGGGGATCCCACGAGAATTATTGTGGGTGCAGATTTCCCGATAGGGAAATAGAGGAACATTAGAGTTCTTCGGGCCGCGATAAAGGAGAAGATCCTGTGTGTTGATGTGGACCTTCCAACCTGCGGGTTGTGAGGAAGGGCGTCGATGTAACATCATCCCTTTAGGTCATTGGGGACATCTCCCCTGGGGTAATAATGATATACTGCTAAATAGAAAGGGGTTTCCTATTAAGGTGATAGTGATAGGTCACCCCCTTGTTACGTCATTCTTGCATCACTTACCTTGGGATTTGGGAAAGTACAAATTGTGAGATAACAAGGGATTCTGGTGATAGTTGTACCATATGGGACCCCTTTTCTTCAGATTGGAGAGTTGGTAGGAGTCTCCTCACTAGCTCTTGACTCAATTGTTTCATCTCTCCTCGGGTATGTATTTTTCTATCATAAATGTATATATTCCCTGCACTCCTCAAGAAAAATAGCAAGGATCGAATTCACCTTTAAATATCCCAGGGGAAACAAGGAACTTGAAATTCATTTTAACAAGGGATTTTAACACAATTTTGGTTAGTAGAGAAAAGAAAGGGGGAATCTCGGTTCGTGAATCCAACAGGGAACTAGTGAGAGACTTCATATCCTCTTTTTATGTGCTTGACATCAATCCTTCCAAAGATATTTATACATGGTCTAACAAAAGGGTGGGTCCTAGATTTATAGTCGCTAGAATCGATAGATTTCTTCTAAATGAATCCCTTTTGGAATATTCCTTTAGCCCCTCTTTATGAATCCTCCCTTGGTCAGGATATAATCATCATCCTATTTATTTGCTGATTTTTGACCCCATAAACCTTGGCCCTATCCCTTTCTGTGTCAACCCCCTTTGTCTCCTTGACCCCTCCTCCATTCCCCTCATTCCCTCTACCTAGAAGCAATAGGTTCCAGGTTCCCCTGTTGTGATTTGGAAGAAGAAACTTTAAATTATTTAAATAATCCCTTAAGTTTTGGGTCAAATCCAAACCCAATCAACTTGAAAAAGAGAAAACAAAAGCAATGAAAAAAATGAAGAAGATTAGGGAAAAGTTATAATTTGAACCTATAACCCAAGAATCTTTAGAATAACAAAATAAGACCTTCCAATCCCTCCAAAAATCCCTCAAATCATAATAAGAACATTGGAGACTCAAATCAATAAGCTTATGGATACATGAAGGAGATAGGAACACTAAATTCTTCCATTTCCAAACTAAAGCAAGGTTATGGAGAAACAAAGTCTCAACTATCACATATGGGATTGGGGAAGAAATCTCAGACCAGAAAAAAAATCAAAGAAGAGGCCTTCAGACACTTTGAAAAATTGTATAGAGAAGAAAACATAGTAGATCTAGATGCCTTTGAAAGCATACTTAGTAATATTCCTACTCTAATTCCACCATAAGAGAATGATAAATTATACAGAAGCATCTCAGAAGAAGAGGTATGGGGCATAATAAGTCACATGAACCCAGACAAGGCATGCTCAGAATCTGGACCAGGGGTCAAATTTTAGCCCAAAACTCAAAGTGTCCATAATCGCTTCAAAACAAATAGGAGCATAGGCCTTGTCGTCATGAACCCAACACACTTCGATTGGGGTCATATGGACATCGGATGAGTGAGATATCACGTTCTATTCGATTTGCCAAACAAGCAAAAATTTGTTGACTGTATAGTCTGTATAGTCCATACAGGTGATGATGTGGAAGGGTCGTACCTCACACGTGGAAAGCTAACATCGCAGGAGATGAGTTTGAATTCGATTGAAAAGACACGTGGGTAAATCATTTTGCGATACATGGCATTTTATTGGCCAATGGGGTGGTGTTGTGAGTGTGAAATCCCTCTACGGACTAGCATCTAGGGTTAAATTATGCATGCAGAAAAGACCTAAAGAATCCTATTTTCTATCATCGTCCCAGACCTAATCCCCATTATTATTAATCAAATACATATTTAAGTGAGCGTACCTTATTTTGGACGTTTGATATCGATCCTTATTCACACTTGATTTCTCCTTGACTATAGCTCTCCTCTACGGGTGACCTGCATTCACACAAGATACACAACAAACTCTACATGCATTTGATCTAAATATTAATGGGTTAGAGATTCAAATATGTATGCAATAATCTATGAACACCTCATATGGAGGGACGGGAAAAATACTTCTTTATTACCAACTTTAATAAATAAACTTACAATGTTGACGCTAGCTACTGCTCTGCGAACCTGGTCTTGGGCTCATCTTAAACTGTCCTCCAACTTCTTTGTTCTATCTCTCTCTTTGCACAAGGAAGGCTAAAGGGTTGGGACAAAGGGAATATGAAATTGGGTATAGTTTATTTACTATGATTCTCCTCCTCCAAATGGGACCCCTAACCCTTCTTTTATAGGCTAGAATAAGCTAGGTATTTGGATGAACCCTCCACCATGCATGGTTGGAAGGTTTAGTTAACTTACCCAAAGTTGTGTGTTCCATCGACAACTTTCCTTTTTTCGTGATTTTGTAGGTACATGTGGGTTGTTTTGGGTCAGCTAGCATGTACACGCATTCAGTAATGGAGTAGGGAACATGGGCCTTTATAAAAGAGGTTTTCAAGAAGAGTTGTTCATCAGTGTTTTGGCAAAGAAGGAATTTGAGATGGCCTGATGCCAGGTAAGTATGTCTAGTGAAATTTAGGGTTATAACAGTTTCCCCCTAATGTGTGAGGTCAGAAGAGCATCTGATGGCCGAAATACATTAACAATATTCACCGATGTGCCGAACAAGTGAGCCCAGGGACCAGGAATCGGGAGGTGTCATCTGCAAAATAACAATTGTCTCACTGAGGCGGGCATACCCATGCTCGGGATAAAATAGAATCATGGCTACCAATCAAATACACTGTAGATCCATGTCATATAACTTATATAAAGTGTAGTCGTGAACAATACACAACAGAGCTACATCTTGAAATCAAAAAGATATACATGTAGAGTATCCATCTTCTCAGAAGTTGATAAGGCCAGATGGCTGGAGATGAGGTCTTCAGAGCTCGAGAAACAACTTCAAAATCTTCAAAACTTGGGTAGGAGTGTAATATGATTGTATGACTTCACTACCCATAGGTCTTCGACAGGTCGTCGGTCATGGACTAGAGAATCTTGGATCAAACTGAAGGCTTCATTGATTTCGAACAAAGACTTGATTGGACATTCATGATGGTTGGGTATGAGGGCAAGAGACAACCTACAGAGGGGCTAACTCAGGATTGATAAAAAATTCCCTTGGACAACAACACAACAAATAATGAGACTCAAGCAGCATGGCATTAATCATAAGTTTACGAGGCAAGAGGCAACACAAACTCTCCATATGTTTGGAAGAATAACCAAACGGAGGAGGACACAACTCTATGTAATGAGAACAACTTCCTAAGGTCATATTAAATCGCATAGTTTGACGAACAAATAGACAAACGTGCTTTATCCAAGGGCGACTTATTGTGCTGCTAATAAATAAAATACTTTTCCCTTCCTCTTTTTGGGGTATATTTGATTTTTTTTTTTTTCGGAAAAAAGAATAAAATAATGTTACGTTACAAAGGAGGATCAAGTGTCACAAACATACTAGTTCCAAGCGCACAGAACACAGGGATTCTTAGGGAAAAGGGACATATGCAAGAAAAGGACACTCGGGAAAAATCCTCTAGGGGCCAAAGGTGTCAAGATGCAGAGGCAAAGTGCTATAGGGCTTGTGTATGAGGCATGATTCAGATGGTTCAGTTGAGCGCAACATGGAGCCAGCATTAGGCTAAATACATGGGTATGAAAATGTTATTAATAAAATACACAATGGTAACATCCTTCAATGTAAGTTGAATGAGCCCAGAGAAGGTAAGCTTGACGGTTTTTCATATTTAGAGAGTCTGAAAAAACATAAAAGGAGACTCCATAGGGGTACCCTTTTTGAAGGTAGTCTAGTCAGTTCGAAAAAAGGGGGAAACTAGCACCAAAAAGACGTCTATTCAAAACCATTTTAATGAGTGTGATAAAGACAAGATCACTCGACCATTTTTTCATTTTTAAGGAGTCTAAAAAAAGCTTAACTATGGACTCCATCAGGAATGTTCTTATAGACCAGTTTAACGAATGTGAGAGAATAAGGTCACTCGACGATCTTTTCAATTTTAGGGAGTCTAAAAAGAGCTTAACTATGGACTCCGTGGGGGTTCCTTTCTCGTAAATTTAGTCTCCCTGGCCCAAAAAAGGGTTAAAATGATACCTGAGAGTACTTTTCTAGAGAACTGAAGTTCCATAGAGTATACCTTTGTTCGTACAGTTGATCGTCTAGACCGAAAAAGGGGTAAACTACACCGGACAGATGTGACTTCAAATTTCAGTTTAACGAGCATGAAAGGCCACAAGATTGCTCAACAATCTTTTCATGTTTAGAGGGTCTAAAAAGGGCTTAAAAGAAGACCCGTTATATCTTTTGGGAGTCATGAGGGTGAGGTCAAGAGTGAAAAGGAATCATGCAAATGAGGCTCAAACTCATAATTAGGAAAAACAACAAGGACTCCCAAGCCTACAGTTATTAGAGACAACATGGACACCATAATGCAACCAGGATCTACCTAGGGCATCCATGTTCTGGTAAGCTCTACCACCAACTTGCGACACTTCTAAAGCAGCAATGATGGTTTTGTGCCACAACCTGATGGGATTGGTCCTATGGCAAAAGGATAAAGACAACAAGATACAAAATTCAGGGTATAAATCTAACCTATATGCTCAAGCTAATCATCTGATTATCTGAGATTTTTCCACGGACCGTCAAAAGTTACCTAAAACTCCAAAAAATGTTCCGATACCCGACCATACCCCTCCAATGCAATTCCTGAATCACTCTAAATGGTTTTTGTTTTAAAGAAAATGATAAGGGGGCCAAAAAAGTGACAAAAAGAGGCCAAAAAGTCTATAAATAGAAGCTGACAACTCATTATCACCATTGTTGATTTGAAAATTGAATATGGAGCCAAAACACCCCCTTTGATAAAAGTGGTGATTTCGAGAGCTACAGTGGACGAAACGACCATCTGTCTGGACAAAGTAAGTACAAACTCTCTTATCTTTCATTTTAAGTCTTTACTTTTGCATTGGGTTCCATTTTTTAGGGGGGCGTTGACCTTTAAAAGGTCAGCCCTAGGTCCACGCGGGTTGTCTCAGGACAAGTCACATGTACATTCAAGCAGAGTAAACTATGCATGTGTGTACACATGACTGTCAGCATTACAGCCCACGTGGACCCCCTTATTGAAAGAAAAAATCTTAAAAACAAGGATTAACCCTCCTGAACCTTGATGTTTTGTAGGATGTATGTCCACTGGAGAGAAAGAGAGCATGAGGAGATAAGTGAGTTGGTTAGGGAAGACCCCAATGTTGTGGCTGCCTTGATGCAATGTGGATTGCTCAAGTTCTTCTTATGTCCTTTTATGCGGGCACAACCTAGGCTACTGAATGCCTTGGTTGACTATTGGAATCCGGATGCAGAGGCATTCATGTTAGAGGGGCAGTCACTGGTGCCCACGACCAAGGACATATATTTTTTGACTGGCCTCTCCAGGAGAGGGGAACCAGTCAACTTTCAGACTTTTCTTGCAGGGCTGCATGACATAGCAGAATTGATAGGTCTTTACTGTGAGGCTGGTATAGACCGCTTGAGCTCACAGGTGCCTATAAGTAAGATCAATGACTTATCACTACATGCGATAGTGTTGCTTATTGGGAAAATCACTGGTTCTGTAGCTCTACATCAGGCGTCCCGTGCACAGATGAACTATGTCGTCTAGTGCTTAAATGCACAAATATTTGATTGGAGCACCACATTGTTAGAGTGTATGAAGAGGCAGTTGACAGATTGTCAATTGCGGACGTAGAGGAACTTCGGGTTCAGGACCGTTTTATGCTCTTTCTTGTTTGAGAGAGTTCCGAGCTTTAGTCCTCGAGTAGTGGTACGAGGCCATCAGGCCTCTCTTCCTACTATGTGTAGATGGGCAGTGTTTTTGCCACGACAGGGTGGTGGAAGGACCAATGAGTCCTTCGATGATGATTTCTTCATGTGGTTGTCGGGACAGATCCCAGTCATCGAGGATTATCCTTATGCTGGGATTGATTTTTTGAGAGATCCTGAGATACCAGTACCTCCTGGTGAGGAGCGAGGAGAGATGGGTAAGTTTCCATCATTCATTTTTTTTTGGTAAACATATGTAATTTTTATGTTTCTTTTGTTATATATCATTTTTTTATACCAGAGTATTTGACGGATATGTGTTTGTTGTGTGCAGATGTGGGACCGGTGTGACCTGCTGACTATGCGAGGAACATGCATCATCGTCAGATAGGGGCCACACCTGTCGCCATAGGGGGACCAACAACAACAAGATATCTTCCAGCTGGGGAGGCTGAGATGGTGTTGAGATGAGTGGAGCGGAATTTTACGGCACTCACTCGCACGGTCCCTATGGAAGAGATTGAGGACCTTCCACTATCTATGCAGCCTCATTTAGTGGGGGCACCATGAACATGGGTCCGATTGTTTCTGTATTTGGAAAACGTTGTAGATCAGTACAACAGGGCCCACAGGCCCTGACTTTAGTTATATTTTTCATGTGCCGAGAGCACTACTTGTATATATTTTTTGAGGGCATAAGCCCTGTGACTCGTTATTGTTCATATTTTGAGGCACTTGCGTCCATCTATGTACTCTGGTGACTATGATGTTGGATATGGATTTTTATGTCTTTTTGTGGCTTATGGATCATTTTTGAAAAAAATGTATTTACATGTTTATGTGTATGTCTTTTCATATGTGTGCAAGATGCCAATCTAAAATTTGACTAGCTAGAGTATCTGTAATTTGATTTAATCTCCTAGGAACATGAAAATATGTAATATAATCAAATCTTTGTTCTAAGAGGCGTACCCTAAGGAATCGTCGATGTAAAGTCGGGTCATGAACACGATAGACTCTATTTAACTGAGACACAACTAGTTGAGCGTCGAGATATACCTAGAGATGAGAGATACCAAATGAAAGAGCGTCACAAAGAAACTCAATAACTGCACTGTACTTGGCGACATTGTTTGTGGTGTCCCCTAAGTATATACCTCCGAAAGATAATAACTGGCCTTGAGGTGTAAAAATTACCCAAGCTACGAAGGCAAGCCTCTGAGTGTGCTGGATAGCACCATCTGCGTACCCAATGAACACCTCGGGTTCACTTGACATCTGCCACAATGACGAAAGATACATCAAAATGACACGTCCATAACACTAAAAAAAACTAGAAAGTAATAGTACAAAGACTATACATATGTTACAAAAAGTTACCCATGGTGACTTGCCTATGAGTAATACTTCTTGAGGTAGAGTCCATTTCTAGGCTCTACCAAAGCATTCCCTTCAAAATCAACTAGACGATAAGCACCTTTTTTTAGAACCTCCTTTATAATGAAAGGTCCGAACCACATGGGTTTGAATTTTCCTGCCCCTAGGGGGTCCTTATCTTGATCATAGACCAAGACAAGGTCGCCTTTAGTGAAAATCCGAGGATGAACAGACCTATCATACTGACACTTGACTTTATGTTTGTGAGCCTCATTGCCCATGGCCGCATCACAACACTGCTCATTGACCTACTCCAGGTATAATAACCACTCTTCAAGTGGAGAAGTGTTTGGCAATAATTTTACTGCCAACTTTAGGGACGAGATCTAACATTCGATAGGCAAGACTGCTTCCAGCCCATAAATGAGTTGAAAAGATGAGAAACCGGTTGCAGTCTTAATAGATGTTTGGTAAGCCCATAACACCGAGTATAACATCAAATGCCAATTTGACTTGGTTGAGTTGATCGTTCGTTGTAGGATGGTATTGAGAGATTTATTTACAGCTTCCACTTGACCATTTTCTTGGGGGTAGTAGGGTGATGAATTTTCTTGTTGTAACTCAAGCTTTGATGTTAACTTGGTCATAATCTGGTTCTGAAAGTGACTTCCATGGTCAGTGACAATCTCCCTTGGGACGCCGAACCTTGCTATTATCTGGTTGAATAAAAAGAGAGCTCCAACATCCCCATCATCTTTAAACGTTGGCATAGATTCGGCCCACTTCGTGAAGTAGTCTATGGCTACAATAATGTAATGGTGCCCCCTTGCTAAACGGGGTTGCAAGTAGTGTAATCAATTCCCCACATGGTGAAGGGATCAACTGTGATGACAGGAAACATAGGAGCGGGATGTTCCCTTATCTTCTGAGAGAATATCTGGCATGGGTGGCACTTCTTGACCGATTCGATACAATCTTTGATTAGTGTCAGCTAGAAGTAACATGCTCGTAGAATCTTTTGGGTTTTTTCCAACCCAAAAAAAATGACTGCCACAAGCTCTGGTATGAAAATCATTAATTACGATAACTGCTTCTTCGTGAGTGAGACATCGGCACAGGATGCAGTCTACACCTCTCTGATACAATGTATCATTGAGTATGAGATAATTCTTATCCTGATGGCGTATACGATGACGCTCATCACGAGAAGTAGAGGTGGGGCACTTCAAAGTCTGGAGATAGATAAGTATATATCCGTACCGGGGATCCGAAGATGTGATCAAAAACATATCTCCTATGATAGGCAATTCTTCGGGCACAACATCACCTGACTCAACCAGAAGTTCCGAAATAAGTTATGTGAAGACCAGTGAATTTTTGGATTTCGCTGAAATGAAATCTATGTCAAACTCCTGGAGGATGACTATCCATCTACTGATATTTCTGCCTATTACCCGTCATGTCAACATATACTGGAATGGATTTACGACAACAATGATGGTGGTCTTGCGAAACAGAACATAATGACGGAACCGTTGAACAGCATGGACTGTTGCCAACACAAGTTTTTCGATATGAGAATAATTGAGTTCCAGTCCTACGAGACCTAGGCTCAGGTAATAGATCACATATTCTGAGAACAAGTCATCTTCCTGAACTAAGACCATGCTAATGGTTGACTCTGTTGCAGCGAAATATAATAAGAAATCCTTGTTATAGTTAGGTGGTCAGAGTAGAGGGGTAGTGGTGAGGGCATGTTTCAATGTCGCGAAAGAGCGTTGAGTGGTATCGTCCCAATAAAAAGGAATGTCTTTCTTCAGTAAGTGCATAAAGCCCTTGGTGATATCGACATACTTGGCTGTGAAGCATCTTAAAAAAATTGCCTTGCCCTGTAGACTCTGAAGTTGAAGGATTGTGCATGGGGGTGACAATTGGATTATTGCCTCAACCTTGAGAGGGTCAACCATGATCCCTGTTGTTGACACTATGAAACCTAACAAACATCCTGATGTTACGCAAAAGCTACACTTGTTTGGATTCAAGTGAATCCGGAAGTAGCGACAATGCTCAAAGATAAGTCAGAGGTGTGTGGGATGATTCGTTCTCTTGCGAGATCGAGATGATAAATCATCTAAATAGGCCTCGACTATGTGCTTAAGGTCATGGAAAGTAAAAGACATGTCCCATTGAAAGGTCGCTCCAGCATTTTTGAGACCAAAAGGCATCTTACGATACGCGAATGTACCCCAGGGATAGATGAATGTCATTTTGTGCTGGTCTTCGGGTTTGATTTGTACTTGGTTATATCCCGAAAATCCATCCATGAAAGAGAAGTTCTCGCAACCCACACATTCATCAATTATATGATCAATGAATGGTGTGGGAAAATTATCTTTGGGACAAGCCTTGTTCAAATCACGGAAGTCTGTACATACACAAATCGTGCCTTGTTTTTTATTGGCCAGCACAGGGTTTGACACCCATTGGGTCAAATGGATAGGATAGATAAAATTGGCTTCTAGCAGTTTCTCAACTTCAACCTTAATGGATGTTGCTTTCCTAGGGTTAACTGGACGAAGCTTCTGTCGGATAGGCTTGGCATCTTGATAAGTTGTGATTTCATGTTCGACTATTTTTGGATCGATGCCTGGCATCTCCTCGTAAGACCAGACAAAAGCGTCGCGGAATTCTTTAAATAGATCTGTGTAGGTTTGAATCTCTCCGGGGGAGCACTCATCTCTGATGAAAACATTCTCCACAATGCCAGGGGTTCTGGAGATATTGATCGGTATGGTTTCCACGATGGTTTCCATATTACCCTCAACATAGACCTCGTGTGTAGCTAAGGGATTAATAGGACAAAACCTATATCCAATCATAGTCAAGGTGAATTCTCCAGCCTCGATTTTGCTTAACTCTGGGAGAAAGAATGATTTGTGATGAAGATCATCCCAGGGTTTTTCTGTACTAGTCATTGCTTCAATTACTGCTTCGTCAGAGGGCAAGACCAAGTCTAACGAATTGGCGTTAGCGAGAGAAACTTGAGCCCAAATAGGCTCTAGAAGTGGATCGAACTCCTGTGCAGGAGTCAGATTTGGGTTGTGTTGGCTATCAGAAGTCACCCCTGGATTGCTAGCAAGAGCAGAGCCCGACGCCCATCAGATTAATGTCACGGTTTGTTTAAAGGGTGATCAAATGGAGGAAAACTCAAACATCATTGTATCAACTCAGAAACCAGATCAGGCATGCATGAACGAGTGAGGTCTTGATAAACTCCAAACAGTGAGTCGTAGTAAAGGGTGAGCAGGCGGAAGACTTATGCAAGAAGGGTGCAAAGGTCTATAATAAACATCAGGTTTATCACAGACTGGAGCAGAAAGCATTCAAACACAAAGTCCCTCAATGTTCAAACACATAAAACCAGAGAGTACAAAAATGCCACGACAAATCCTTTATCATAACATAACTGCAACAATCCACGTGAATCATTCACTGTGAACACCCCGGCATGAGATGAAACAAAGATGGAAGAAAGAAGAACTGTTTGTTATAAACCAAGAAGTCTCAAACACAGAGGCATAACCAGGAAACCAGAATGTCGCTGAAACTTTACAGTCGGGAGCTTAGCTCTACCATCGATAGATACAAAAATGGAAAAAATGCCTACATATACTCAAAACAACAACAGCAGCGGAACCAAGAAACTGCATTGAAATCTTTGCGTCTGCATGGATTCTGACACTCTGCAGCCGCAGTCTTTGACTAATCGTGCAACTTGTGGCAGACGCGATGGATCTTCTGACAGTTACATCGGTGAATCGACGTGTCTTTAATTCACTGTAAGATGCCCCCATTATGGCGGAGACGATATCTAACCACCCCCAACTGCTCCAATAACTGCTTCTCGGGATTGAGAACGGCCCAGCCAACTCAACACTTCGGGATCTGGATGACTTCTCGCGCTGCCACCTGGAATAACTGAATAGCTTGAGGGACAGGTATGGAGGCCAGTGTGGAGGATGAGGTGCATAACAGGAATGTTCGTGCCGGGTTATAAGGGCGCGAAAGGAGTGACGCGATGAGAGGAGGATGACGGAAGGAAAGAACTCACCTTCGGGTGAGGGGATGACGTGGAGAGGAACGGGACATGTGGCAGGCGGTGAGCGGATGATGAGAAGAAGGGAGGACCACGTAGACCAAAGAGGAGAGATGAATGGATGACACACGACAGCAGGGGAAAGGCGGAAGGGAGGATGAAATGATGGAGATAGGGCCCACACTGGTTAATTATAGGGCAGTTGAGAAGGGCGGGGCTGTATAAGCACTGTTGATCTGGGCGCCTCAATAGTGGCCGTCAGGAAGTTGCACATGGGATTCCGG
>ML778595.1:1390216-1415629 GCA_009831015.1 Picea engelmannii | reverse complement strand
AACAAGATCCACAATAACTTCCTTTGCCACTTAATTGGACACGCAAGACTGGGAAATTGGGTCTACAGAGATTTAGTGCATATTCCTGTAAACTAAAATCAAGGAGCCAATTTCTCAAATTTAACTCATAGAAACAAAATTTATGCCAATGATTATGAAACGCACAACTGTATCATTAATTTTACTCTGTGATTCGAGATTTGAACCATCTGTTACCCTTTGAACACAAATAAAGCTTCAGTTGCGTGCCTGTATGAGAGGATTTCAGATCTTTGCTATGTCTAACCAATACACGGACTTAGTGCACGATTATTCTCCAGAAGATCAGCCAATTGATATGATGAATCGGGCTCGCTTGATGATGCGCTGAATACGGGCACGATCTTTAAATTTGCTCATGGAAACATTTTCGGCAGCTAAAGTCATTCTGGAAAACCACCTTAGCTGCTGAAACTGGCTTGTTTCGACAATTAAGTAAACTTCCACAGACTTAGTTAACTGCCGAAAATTGAGATTTTGGATTTTGAAGGCCATGAGTCACATAAATAATTTTTTTGACCCATTCTATCACCCAAAATGACGGTGCTATTTTGGGAGATAACAGGTGGGTCGGGTGGTCTTCCACACACAGGTTTCACAGATACCTCGCCTTTCATTTCTCGGTGTTTCCCCCACTAGCATTATCAGTGGGTTTCTTATCCCCCTTACCCTTCTTTTGTTGTTTTTTCTTTCCTTCAGGATGTTGGGTGGCCTTTGGATTTGTCGATTTCACTGTGTGTACATCCGATGTTTTAGTAGGGGGAACAGCCAAAACAATAGTTTGGCTGGCTATTGTGTGTTGTATAGAAAATTGCTGCAACTGCTTCATTAGTTGCTCAACGGGCTTTGTTTGTGCTGAACCAACAATACCATCGACATGTGGTCCAGCTCTTTATCTGGTTTTATCAAGTATTGAGCATGGCGCATCTGGAAAGATCTCGTATAATAAACCAGACTGAGAATAGATGAGCTCAAGTTGTTGAGCTCTCATGATGGCATCTTCTTCGGAGAACACTCTTGAAGTTGCGACGTCTTTGGATAACTCTGGGACCAAAGACTTAAGGAACCACTCGAGAAAGAATGTTGGTGGTACTGACACCTTAATTAAAATCTTCCGATGTCTCCATTCTCATATGTGATCAGAGATATGGTTTGCTTTTGTCTGTGTGAAATTGGCCAGCAATTCTATGCCAGTGTCGTATGTCATAGGTAACTGGAAATAGTTTAGGAAGGCCATTGCCAATTCGTCGAAGGAAGAGTATCTTGAGCAGTCAAGCTCAATGTACCATTTCGTGGCACTCCTAATGAGAGTACGTTGAAACAATCACAACTATACAGAGTCATCTTTCAACGAGTTAGATGAGCACCAAAGGTGGAAGGTAGTCACATGATCGCCTGGATCTTCGTTAGGCTTGGCTTCAAACTTTGGTATGTTTGAAGGAAACTTTGTCGGCATAAGAGGTCAACATGGATCATGACAGATAGGGTCATTCAACAACCTTGTCAAGTCTGGCAAATGCAAGGTTGCCAGGAAAGGTAGTTTGGGTTGTTGGTGATAACCTGGGAAAAAGGGGCCTGGAGTTTGACTTACACCAGGTTGCTAGGAAAATTTTGGTTGTTGGCCTGGGTTCTGGTAAAAACCATGGCCATGCCTAGTGTATGGATTTTGCATGTGGGGAGACATAATCGGCTTATTCCCAAAATAGGACATAGATGGATGGGCGTGCATTACATTCGGAGGACTTTGGGAAGGGTTTCCCCATGTCGATCCTGTGTGGATAGGCATAGTACCTTGTCTGGGATTCCATTGACTGTGGAAAAAATTTCCCCAGATCAACATTCTTGACGAAGGAATGGATCGCTACCAAGAATTCCAAGGCCCTGATGCGAAAGAAGTTCCTGGGTTTGCCCCTTGTGCAGGAATAGCACCCGGCATAGGAAAAGGTTGTTTGAAACTAGGGTTGCCCTAGTCGGGAAAGTGGATGAAGAGAAGGCGTTATTACCAAATGCACCGAACAAAGAAAAAAGTGTTGAACCTACCGGCATATTATGCGAAGGTGGTCCTTGACTCCCCGCTCCAAATAAACTATGGTGTGCAGGTGGCCTGACGGATGGCTGGTGCGTGCCACCGAGCGAAGGGGGCAAAGGAGGTATATGAACTCCCCCATAAGGGAAAGGATTAAAAGGAGCAGAAGTACCCCCCATGTGGCCTTGCAGAGGAGCATTAGAGCTCCCTACCCCCAGACCTAAAGTCTGTGAAGTGGAGTAGGAAAGTACAGGACTTGTACCTGAGCTAGGCATCCCGTATGAGAACGGAGGGCCTGTCGCACTTGGTGGGAAAGGGGTTGTGGCCAACACCATAGATAGGATCAGACCACTATGCGAGGTAGAGGCGGTCAAGACCATGGTGGCTCAGATCGGTGACAGTGGGCTAGGAGGTGGAAATTCTCCTGTGGTGACAACCGTAGTGGGAATTGAAGAATTCCCAGAAGGAATAACAACATTTGTTTCCATTGCTGCATGCGACACTGTCTGGCACTCGTAAGGATGAATCGGTACGATGATGGGTGCTGAAAGATCAGTGGTTGAGGTTTCAACTGGACCAAAATCTTTCGCTCCAAGGTCTAAAATGGTTGATTCCTCCGGATGTTGGTCGAGCACAATTTCTTGTGACCTGGTCGCTTCAAAAGAGCCTTGTTGGTCTAGATTTCGCCTTAGTGGTGGCGGGGGTGGCTCTAGTGTAACTGGTGATAGGCCAAGAAGCCTTCATGACTGGCAGAGGTCGTGATCCTCCACTATGTGATAAGATCAAAGACACTCTAGGGCTATCTACTCATTCAAAAAACAACACACACTAAAAATTCCCTACAAGATAAAACAAGCAAACACTAAACTAATTGGAAGAACAGTTACAACAACCAACACTAGGGAAACTTACTGGTGCAAGTGCAACTCGAACATGGAATCACCCTCTAGGTATACTCTGCAAAGCGTGGCCTGATGTCTGTCCTAGGTACCGCAGTATACCCCTGCAGTCACCTGTATATGTCCCTATAAAGATAGGCAACTAGGTTGCCAGCGTGAGAACAGTCACCAAGCGGGTACAGTCAAAAGTTGAGTAGACCACAATGAGCAGGGTATTGAGACTAAAAATTTTCAAGGGTATCGAAAGCAAGTGGTTCGGAAGACAACTGAGGACCTCAAACGGATTCGAGATCCACAAAGCTTCGTGGAAAATGCAATCGATGGAATCCCAAGACAAGCCCTCTATTTATGTTCTCCACTACGATTGGTCCAACTTTGGAGGGGTTATCTCCGCTACCTTCCCGCACGCGACCTCGTGTTTATCCCCTGTTTTAGAGGGGGGTCCCAGATAACTTTCACGATACTAGACTTTGACACTCCCTAACTCAGACTCCAATGTTTGATTTTAATGGCCTTGAAGAGTTTCCTCTCCAACCTAATTCAAGGCCCTAACCCTAAACTAGTTGGTTGACCCTACAAACATAAAAAGTCTAATGATTTTTAGATTTAGCATTAACTTTTATGGATTTCCTTAAATCAAAGGTTATGAAAGTGAAACTAGTGATGTTTGAAAGACGAAAGCAAAATAAACAGAAAGCTGGAAACAAAAAACTTTTCTTTAAACAACTTTTCAAAATTAATTTTTTTTTCTAAGATCTTTGAACAACACACTCAAAGAAAGATTTCACTCGACTACGAGATACTTATGATCTAAGTAAACTATCAAGAAATTATGAAAGCAAAGACTTTTCCCTGGTTACTAATGCAAAACAACACTTTTCAATCAATCAAAGAAATAAAAGATTTTTTTTTATTTGAATGTTGACAAGGCAAAAAGGAAAAATATCAACAAGTCAAAACCAAGAAAAACTTATGGCCTAAGCGCAGATCGCAAAGAGTCACTTTAAAAATCACACACAAACAACTTAAAATCAGAATCTTACACTTGTCTAAAAACCCTATAAAAGAAAATTTTGAGGAAAACTTCTAATTGAAAAAGAAAGCTATCGATGTGAACAAACCTAAGTCATTGACTTCTATGAAAGAGATCCAAAAACCGGAGAGGTATAACTCTTATCAAAGGAAAGGATTACTTCCCTATCTTCAAAACAAAATTCCTCCACAAGCACATCGCTGACAGTTCAACAGGAAGTGCGTGCACGCGAGCTGTGTAACATCAGAAAGCATGTACACACATGTTGGCCTTATACAGGACGCATGTATCTCTAAAAATCTTAGGTAAAAAGACAAACAATCTAGCCCAGGCAGAGACCACTGACACTGAGAACTAGGATCTCTTGAAGACTCAGACACCTACTTTAACAGAAAAAAGAAACCAACTCAAGGAAAACTTCATAGAACAAACCAATCCTAGGTGAAACCTAAGCTCGACTACAAACAACAAAGACTAGAAAGAATTCCAGAAAACCCTTGAGAAGGAAAAATTCTGATAGGGGAGAGGATGACTGCCTCTTTAAAAGAAAATTTCTGGAATCTTACACGCGACTGTCACTTCCTCAGCTAGCGTGTACACGTGGTCTATGGGAATGCAGGGTGTGGGTACATGCATCCAGACCTTATACAGGCCGCGTGTACCTCTGTGGGTCTTAAATATTTTTTTACAGTTAAGCAAAGAAACATAGATAACTAGTATGGAAGACCAAAATCTTTGTTAGCTCAGACTTTTGCAGAAACTTTAAAAACAGGAAAATGAAACCAGTTCTTAAAAATACCCAAAAATATCCCCAGGAACCCTAGAGATCTCCCCAGTATGGTCGCCAATTATATTGTGAGTGGGAAATGCCTCTACGGACTAGCATCTAGGGTTAAATTATGCATGCAGAAAAGACCTAAAGAATCCTACTTTCTATCGTCGTCCCAGACCTAATCCCCATTATTATTAAGGAAATACATAGTTAAGTGAGCATACCTTATTCCAGACATTTGATATCGATCCTTCTTCACACTTGATTTCTCCTTGACTATAGCTCTCCTCTACGGGTGACCTGCATTCACACAAGATACACAACAAACTCTACATGCATTTGATCTAAATATTAATGGGTTAGAGATTCAAACATGTATGCAATAAAATATGAACACCTCATACGGCGGGACGGGAAAAATACTTCTTTATTACCAACTTTAATAAATCAACTTACAATGTCGACACTGGCTACTGCTTCGTGAACCTGGTCTTGGGCTCCTCTTCAACTGTCCTCTAACTTCTTTTCTCTATCTATCTCTTTTCACAAGGAAGGCTAAAGGGTTAGGACAAAGGGAATATGCAATTGGGTATAGTTTCTTTACTATGATTCTCCTCCTCCAAATGGGACCCCTAACCCTTCTTTTATAGGCTAGAAGAAGCTAAGTATTTGGATGAACCCTTGGTCATGCATGGCTGGAAGGTTTAGTTAACTTACCCAAAGTTGTGTGTTTCGTTGGCAACTTTCCTTTGTTCGTGCTTTTGTAGGTACACGCAGGTTGTTTTGGGTCAGCTAGCATGTACACGTGTTCAGTAATGGAGTAGGGCGCGTGGGCCTTTATAAAAGAGGTTTTTAAGAAGAGTTGTTTAGCAGTGTTTTGGAAAAGAAGGAATCTGAGATGGTGTGATGATAGGTAAGCATGTCTGGTGAAAATTAGGGTTATAACAGGTGGTTCCACGTGGCCCAGACATGGGCTTCCATGTGGCACCATGATTTGGTTTGTTTGATTAAAAGTTTAGTGGAGTTCTTGGGGATCGAACCCCAAACCTGCCACTCTATGCAATGCTTTGGAAAAGGCTAGCTAGCAATGCGCCACATCATATGACTTATTATATAAATGTGTTTAAATTTATTTAAAGTCACAAGTTATGTATTATGGGCAGGGTCCGGGCTAGGGTTTAGTCCCAACCCCCGATCATATGCGTTCCTGCATGTGACCTATACTACACGGAGTTGGCACGAGTTTTATTCAAACGATCCTCTACCATTTGCACCCAAAACTTGTCATGATCCATGTGTGCCTACAATACGGTGCTACCCCCATTGCGCACCACTTGTCCAGCTCACATTCAATCATGCAACGAAGGCCATAATTTGCGTTGGGACGTGGCCACATGGCCCCCCATGCACCCAACACCTTCGCCTTTCGGGGCTTAGTTTCGCTAACGATGCAATAAATTTGCATGTTTTGTGGGCATGCGTGCATGTGATGGGTTTAGGCACGGGAAACGCCTAGAAGCCAGGTTACTCACATAGGAGGTGTGAATTGGCGAACCAAAGACAACAAGCTTGAAGGAGGAAAATGGCAGGAGGTCTATCTTCTTCATTTTTTGGCCAAATGAGGTGCTAAAAAAGCCCACCTAGGGGTTTTTGGATGTTTTGAATCCATTGGAATAGTTTTCAAATCCATTTGGAGACTTCGTTTGCAGGTTTTTCTACTTTGAATTTTTAGGGAGCTCTAGGGAGATTAGGGCCACCATTGAAGGAGACCATGCTCAGATGAGCCCAAGTCTGTTTTCTGTGACTGAATAGTCATTTTTGACTAATTGTTATGCTATGAACGCATTGGGATAGGTTTCAAAGGAATTTGAGGAATTTTACAGGTGTTTTTTCCATAAGGAATATCAAGGCCACATGTAGAAGAGGTCATTCCCAGATGAGCCATGGTCCAGTTTTAGAGTTCTATTAGTCATTTTTGGGGGTTTTATGTATTATGAACCCAATGGTACATTCAGTAAATCTGTTGGAGTTGAGAAGCATCTTGTAAAAGAATCTTTGAAAAACTAATCCCATAGAGCCTAGTCCATTGATGGAGGCTCAAGGAGGTGTAGCCCAGTTGGGGGTGAACTCCTTTATCATGTTCTTATTGTTGTGAGTTGTTGGTTATATTTTGTTGCATGTTATGTTGCTGTTGTATTTATTTAAAAAAAAAATTAACCTTTTAAGTAACCTCACACATAAACACATAAGAAAAGCCTTGACTTGACACATAAATCCTCTTTCACAACTAATACATTGAGCAAGGTCCTGAAGTTTATTTTAATGGAGTAGAGGGTGCTTGCATAGCAAAACAAGTCAGCCCCCTATTTTCAAATTAGGTGGTATCAAAGAATAGTTTTTCTCATGTGATTTCCATTGATAGCTAGAGATTTAGTTGTTGGTATTATTGTGCAAGTTTCGTGTTGAGGTTTTATATCTTGCAAAGATGGAGGTAGCTTCAAACAGTAAGAGTTTTCATACATATTCATTAGCCAAGTTCTTTGACAAAGAGATGTTGAAGGAGTTTCTAACCATGAGAGATGTGGTGCAAGAGATGTGGGAAGGTAGAAAGGAGAGCATTGTCCTTCAAGAGCAGTTGATGGCCATGAAGGAGGAGAAGCACCAACTTCTTGAAAAGTTGCATGAGATGGAGACTCAACTCCATGAGGCAAAGGAAACCCTTACCAAGTACATGCATGAACATGAGGTATGTGATGTTGGTTTTTCTTCAAATTCCTCTCAAGATGAATGCTTTGGTGTTTTTGAAAATCACACTAGAGGAATAGGGTCCAAGTTATTGTTAAAAATGGGCTATGAAGGTAGAGGGTTAGGCAATCATGCACAAGGCATTGTTGAGTCTATTGTTGTTGAGGAGAGGCCCAAGTATAGGGGTCTTGGATATGAACAGAAAGATGGATCATATTCCAAAGTTGAGGAGAAAAGGGAAACAGTTCCAAGAACAACTTTTGTTGCAAGTTCAATCCCTCAAGCATGCAAAGTATGTGTTCAAGATGAATGCAAATGTATGAAACAAGAGAGTTGTGACAGCCATGATGACAATAACATTTTTGTTGGTCTTCAAAAGAGAACTAGTAACTCTTCAAATTCACCTCCTCAAGAAGGCAATAAAGGTGAATGTTCAAGAAATTTTGTTACAAGTTCAATCCCTCAAGCATGAAAAGCATGTGTTCAAGATGAATTCAAATGTGTGAAACAAAATATTTGTGATAGCCATGAGGACAAGAACATTGTTGTTGGTCTTCAAAAGAGTGTTGGTAACTCTTCAAATTCACCTCCTCAAGAAGGCGATAAAGGTGAATGTTCAAGGTATATTTTTGCTTATCATTTAATTGCTTTTGATTATTTTAAGCATGGTAAATTTTCATGTAAAAATGGGAGAAAAAGTCCATGTACATATTGTGGTTTAGATAACCATCATGTTTCAAAATGTTGGAAAATATTGACCACATTCAGGAAACTTTCCAAGCAAAGGCAACTTGAAAAGAGGATGCAAAAGATTTGCACTCACTGCCAGAAGAGGGGTCATCTCATTGAACAATGTTGGACATTGCATCCAACTACTCATCCACGGCACAAGAAGCACATGGATAAAGAGACTGGAAAGAATGGAAGAGGAGATTCCATCATTTATGTGGGTCAAGATGATTCAAAAGAAGACGATTTTCAACGGAAAAAGTCACCATTGAATTGGCTTGGTAAGAAATGGCGGATTGTGTTGACTTCAAAGAGTTCACAAGAGGGACATGATTCTCAATAGGAAGGTTGTTAGTATTCCATGCACAAAGATAATAGTGGGTCAGCACCAACCAGAGAACAGTGGTTGAGAGACATAGCCAATTGCAGTGCAAGGCATGTCAAGGTACCCAGGTGATTGCCAAAAAGACTTTTCAAGTAGAATCAATTGATAGAACTTGGAAGCAGAAGAGTATTGAAGCTCGGGCAGATAATCATTAGCTTTTGTGGGTCCAAAATCCTTTCAGTGGGAAGGTGTGATCAGAATCTAGACCAGGGGTCAAATTTTAGCCCAAAAATCAAAGTGTTCAGAATCGCTTCAAAACAAGCAAGAGTATAGACCTCATCATCACGAACCCAACACACTTCGAACGGGGTCAAACGAACATCGTATGAGTGAGATATCGCATTCTATTTGATTTTCCAAATAGACAAAAAATTAATGACTGTACAGTCCATACAATCCGTAAAGGTGATGAAGTGGTAGGGTCGTACCTCACACATGGCAATCTGATGTGGCATGATGCTGATGTGGTAGGAGCTGAGTTGGAAGTCGATTGACAAGACACATGGGTGAATCATTTTGCGACACATGGCATTTTATTGGCCAATGGGGTGGTGCCACGTGGCCCAGGCATGGGCTGCCACGTGGCACCATGATTTGTTTTGTTTGATTAAAATTTTAGTGGAGTCTGTGGGGATCGAACCCCGAACCTCCCACTCTATGGAATGCTTTGGCAGAGGCTATCTACCGATGCGCCAAACCATATGACTTATTATATACATGTGTTTAAAGTTATTTAAAGTCATGAGTTATGTATTATGGATGGGGTCCGGGATGGGGCTTAGCCCCAGCCCCCGATCATATGCGTTCCTGCATGTGACCTACACTACACGGAGTTGGCGCGAGTTTTATTCAAACGGTCCTCTACCATTTACGCCCGACACTTGTCATGATCCATGCATTCCTACAATACAGTGCTATCCCCATTGCACGCCACTTATCTAGCTCACGTTCAATCATGCAACGAAGCCCATAATTTGCGCTGGGATGTGGCCACATGGCCCCCCATGCACCCAACACCTCTGCCTTTGGGGGCTTAGTTTCGCTAACGGTGCGACAAATTTGCGTATTTTTCAGGCATGTGCACGTGTGTTGGGTTTAGGCACGAGAAATGTCTAGAAGCAAGGTTATTCACACAGGAGGTGCGAATTGGAGAACCAGAGACAACAAGCTTGAAGGAGGAAAATGGCGGGAGGCCTATCTTCTTCATTTTTTGGCCAAATGAGATGTCGAAAAATACCAGCTTGGAGTTTTTGGATGTTTTGAATTGATTGGCATAGTTTTAAAAGCCATTTGGAGACTTCTTTTGCAGTTTTTTCTACTTTGAATTTTTAGGGAGCTCTAGGGAGCTTAGGGCCACCATTGAAGGAGGCTATGCTCAGATGAGCCCAAGTCTGTTTTATGTGACTGAATAGTCATTTTTGACTAATTGTTATTCTCTAAACACATAGGGATAGGTTTCAGAGGAATTTGAGGACTTTTACAGGTGTTTTTTCCACAAGGAAGCTTAGGGAAGCTCAAGGCCACATGCAGAACAGGTCATGCTCGGATGAGCCATGGTCCGTTTTTAGAGTTCTATTAGTCATTTTTGGGGTTTTTATGTATTCTGAACCAAATGGTACATTCAGTAAATCCATTGGAGTTGAGAAGAAACTTATAAAATAATCTTTGACAAACTAATCCCAGAGAGCCTAGTCCATTGATGGAGGCTCAAGGAGATGTAGCCCAGTTGGGGGTGAACTCCTTTATCATGTCCTTATTGTTGTGAGTTGCTGGTTATATTTTGCTGCATGTTATGTTGTTGTTGTATTTCTTTAAACAACATTTAACCTTTTAAATAACCTCACACATAAACACATAATAAAATCCTTGACTTGACACATAAATCCTCTTGCACAACTAAGACATTGAGCAAGGTCTTGAAGTTTATTTTAATGGAGTATAGGGTGCTTGCATAGCAAAACAAGTCAGCCCCCTATTTTCATATCAAGGCACTTGGTATGGATAGTTTTTCAGCACGACTTGCTGATGATGATACAATATGTGCAAAACTCAAAAACAAATGGGGGAAATACAAATTCCACTTTCCTTTCCCTCATCCCCAAATATATTAACCCCTCTTCCTTTCCTCGATTTCACCATATTTGCCTATGTAACGTCTTGTATAAAATCATCTTCAATATCATATTCAATTGCCCAAAACCCATCCTTCCCCTTCTTATCTCTCCAAATCAAGGGGTCTTTGTGGAAAAAAGACAAATGGTAGAAAATATCCTCTTGATACAAGAAGAAATACACTCTGGCCAATTCAGAGGGGACCAGGGCATGGCCATTAAAATAGATATTGCCAATTCCTTCGATTGAATAAGACATAGCTTCTTGTTGGCATTCCTCACTAGATATGGATTCAATGAATTCTTCCTCTCAGAGGTGGTTTCATGCTTCCACTTCTCTTGGATGTCTCCTTTGGTAAATGGCATACCAACCGCCTTCTTCAAAATCACTCGCAGTCTTCACCGGGGGTGTCCTGTCTCCCCCATTCTCTACATCCTAATTGTTGAAGCGCTAAGAAGAAGATTGGATAAAGATGTATTTCAAAAAACTATCCCATGTATTAAATTAACCCTTGGGGTAAAGAGAATAAACAACTCCCAATTCGCAGATGATATTATTCTTCTAGGAGGGGCTTCTTCAATAATAGATAATAGGTTTAAAAAGGTCATGGATCATTATTCGGTAACCTGGGGAGGTCTCATCAATGTAGCAAAAAGTCAAATATATGCTCGGAACAACCCAACCATAATTCTAAGAAGAATAGCCATCATTATAAATTTCCCCCTCTCAGAAAATTACCAATCTTTTAAATATTTGGGAGTCCCCATATGTCTTAAATCTCTCCCGGCATCATCTTGGAATCCAATTTTGGACAAGATGAAAACCAAATTCCATCAATGGGGTTATTATTGATTAAATCCAACTCGGAGAGTAGTCCTCATCAAGACTATTCTTTCATCTCTACCATATTTTCAATTTTCCTCACTTGTTGCACAAACCAAGATCAAATGATCAATCACTCAAGAACTCAAAATATTTCTTTGGCAAGGGGGGTGCTCCAATTATAAGAAATTCCACTTATTAAATTGGAACATTGTTAGGGATCCAAGAGCTTGTGGAGGTTTGGGAATTAAGGAACCATCCATTTTCAACTTGGCCCTTGGATCCAAGATTCTTTGGAGGTTGATTTCAGGAAAAAATGAATGGTGGAAAAGAGTGATTTATTATAAATATTTTTCGAACGTGAGAACCTGTTTCCTAGATGATGGGATTGTGGTGCAAGGAGGCTCCCAAATATGGCATCTTTTGAAAAATTATCTTGCCCTAATTCAAAAACATCTCACATTGATACCGAGGAATGGATAAAATATAATAATTCATTATGATAGCATTATGGGGAATCTGCCACTTCTTTCAGATCCTCACCTCTCTCCCCTTTCTTATTAGCTTCAAGAGCAAGGGAAACTAACTTTGTACAGTATATCCTCCTGGAATAACACATCAGGGAAATGGATGGGATGGAATTTGGGATCTCCTCCACCTCCTCTTCAATATCTCTCTCATCTTCTCATTAGTCGGCTCAAAGGTTGCGCCCCCATTCATCTGTCCAGAAAAGACTCTTGGGATTGGTGAATTCAAGAATATTCGGTCAAAAAAGGGTATGACTCGTTTCTTGCTTAGATCTCTCTTTCTCCCCCCTAGGCCAATTGGAATCATATTTGGAGCAAGGAAAACCTCCCAAAAGTCAACATTTTATGTTGGACCTTAGCTCATGGGGAACTTTTCGAATGGGACAATCTAGATAAAAGAGGCTTCTAAGGACCCTTCAAGTGTGCACTTTGTAAGAAATATTTTAGAAACTATTAACCATTTATTCCTTGAATGTCCCATTTTTCGGATGGTGTGGCAGGATGCTCTTCAAAATCTATACCCTAGGGTGCAATGGCCCTCATCTTGTGGAAATACATCCATTCAATGGAATTACCTCTACAATGGTCCTTCTATAAAAATGGATCTTTAAAAACGTATGGTTAGCTCTCCCCAAATTTATTTGTTGGAAGATCTGGTTGGATAGAAATAAATAAATCTTCGCTGAATAAAAAATCATCCACTCCTCAGTGGAAAAAAAAGCCATAAGCCTCCTCTCAGAGAATTTCAAAATTCAATTCAAGCTCCTAGACTCTCTAGAATGTCTAGACAACAATGAGGAGGATTTTTTTAAGCAATTCCACTTCCCATCCCCTATTATTTCCCCCCTATTTATAAACCCGAATGGTAGCTTTATAATGATAGCTTCATCTCTCCTCTTGGGAATTCATTGAATGGAAACATGTCCAACAAAAATTCATCCCAAGTTTTGACGAATATTCGAAAGGAAATCTTGGGGTAACAGGTGCAGGATGGGTGCTTTATCACCTAGGAGGGAATAGGTGTGGCACACCCAGATCAACGAACCCAAAATGATTTTCTCAATTCTCTAATTTGAACCAATTCCATTGCCTCGGTACCTCTAAAATTCACCCTCTCGGGTTGATTCAAAAATTATGATACCAATTAATTAATAATGCAACAAGAAAGAAATGCAATACCAACAAATGCATTCATCAATATTCTTACTAATTGTGAATTGTAATATTAACATGCCATGCACAACAATAACCAACAAGTAGGAATGGTATAAACACATCATATCTCAGAGATAATAATAATTATATACAATGAAAATAAATATATAAGTAGAAATAACCATGAGAGAGATCACTTACTGGCTGCAGACCAAGGAGGTTCCACCCAACCTTAGACATTGTTGTTCCAAGTCTCAATGATAGGTCACCCCCGATCCAGGGCTATGAATCCACAAGGATGGGTTTTAGGCTATAACTCAACTTCTCAACCAGTCAACATTCAAGCTCTCATAGGTTTCTCACAAACAACAAATCTAGTTTTCCATCTCTTTGTTTCCCCTTAGTTTACACCACCCAAAGAAAGTGAACCCCCTTCACTGCCATGCAATCCCTCGGGCTTCCCACCACTTTCCAGGGCTCCAATTCTATGATTAGGAAATATCAATGTTGTAAACTATCAATATTCTCGGTTGTGGACAACTCTCTCTCAACTGCCATTATTCTCATTCCCATAAGCATTCATTCCCTCCTAAAATGACCAGAAATTAATTACATCCAACCAACCATGGTTTTTGGTCTTCAATAATTCATTTTCCTTTCCCCATGCATATACAAGAATGAGCAGTAGAGTGAATTAGAGAGAAAAAACTCCAAAAACTAATTTTTTTTCATAATGAAATGGTCAACCCCCAAGATAATCAAGAACATGGATTTAAATATGAAAAGTATAATGTGGGATTCCCATAAGAATCTCATGTAACCCCCTATTTCTCTCCAAAATTCCAAGGTGGGTAAAATAAAATAATTTCAAAATGAAAAGGCTTATCCCCCTTAGTTCCTCCCCCCTCTCTCGTGGAATCATATCCCCTTATAACTCTTTTCTTTGTTCTCCTAGCAACCAATGATGCATTGTATTATTAATAATGATCAATGTCTTACATTTCCTAGGCACTCTGACCTATTTCCATTATTTAGGAACACCATCCTTTCATCAAATAAAAAAAATACATCAATAATTATGGGGACTCAAAACTGGGGTACTACATTATGCAATATTGCCAGTGTTTCATGGAAACCTGCACAAGAGACCTAGCTAAAGCATAGACAAACAAAGCTTATCAAGAAAAGGAAGAGAGATACAATATGAAGAATGAGAATCAATGTATATTATGATTTGTTCAATGAGTGAGTGATATTCACTCATATAGGCAATGACATCCTATCTTAGGAATGCATGCATAATAGTGATGGTGTAAAATTAAAAAGTCTAAAATAGAACTAGTCAGTTAACTCCCACTGAACCAGTGTGCTGAAAATAGAAATTTCTCCAACACCCCCCTTGAACATCACTATGGAGTAAAAAATGAGTCTCGACTACTAGGCCATATTAGGTAATCATTTACAATGCAACTAATGAACACTGAACAAAAATCATGAAAGAGGGAAAACCACGTGGGAACAAAACCCCCCCTCAAAAGACAATGCATCAAAAGAAGAAAAGGAAGCTGCTAGGCAATTGTGTTCTTCACTGCAAGATGATCCCACAAAGTCTAAAACTTCTTCTCACTGAAAGTCTTCATGAAGATGTAGAAACATTTATGGATCTGATGAAGTCCTTTGGCAACCTGTCTAGCCTTATACCTCTTGATCGCGTGGACTCATATTCACCTGAAAATATTCCTTTCTGGTGGAAGTGGAACCAGATGCCAAGTCAAATTCTTTAGGAGTGAGTCATACTTCTTTTGCATGGCTACTTCCCATAGTGGATTGCCAGTAGCCTCACTGTAGGTATATGGATCATAATATTGAACCATATAGCAATGCATGGGCATCGTTGGTTTAGAAGCTGAAAGTACATGAGAAGGCTCCTCATGTTGATATCGAGTCCTCCTTGAATCCAATGGATTCCATGGAAGGATACCTGCTTCCTGAAGTGTGAATTGTGCCTTCTTGGGCATCTGTTGAAGCTTCAACGTTGGCTTCTTATCTGGCTATACTACATGCTTATTTCCATGTACATAATCTGAGTGTATGGAATCATCTCTTATGTCTAAAACTGATGGAAGCACAAGAGTATATGCATGTTGCATTGGAGGTGCATGCAAAGTAATCTCCTTATGTGTAAGTAGAAAAGATGAGTCATCATCAGAAAACTTAGTGAATTTATACAACCTTGAGTTATGATCCACCTCACCAATTGCAATGATGGAATTGTCATGCATGTCAATTACTGAAACTGAATCTGATGTAAATTCAACATTTTTACCTTTATGAGTGATCTTATAAACTAAGAGAAGATTCATAGAAATCTTTGGAACATGTAAAACATTCTCAAAACTCCCATTATGGAGTTTCGCTCTCCCTTCTCATGTTATTTCTACTGGAGTATCATCCCCCATGAGAATAGGGGGTCTTGAGCAAGGACTCAAGGAGGATAAAACTTCCTCTTTAGCTACCATATGATGGGATGCGCCAGAATATATAATCCATGAATTAGATGAGGAATTAATTGCAACAAGAGCACGATGATTACCTTTCTTAGGAGCATGATCTTCTTCCTTCTCCTTCTTGGCTCCTTTGAAGTCTCCAAGGTTATTATTCTGAAGTACTTGTGTCATAAGATTGATTTGCTTCTTCATGCATGTGGATTCTTCATGATTTGGTTTATTGCAGTAAGTGCACTACTTTCCCTTCTTCTTCTTCTTGGAATCTAAAGAGTCTTTGGAACTTGAAGAATCATTAAAGGGTTTGGAATATCCCTACAAATTCATAATGTATGGACATGATATCCACTTTAAAAAAAACCAAGTGGGTTTCAGAGACATGATATCCTCTCCAAATTGTGACACATGAGAGAGTGAGTGGGTTTTGTAGACATGATATCCACCTCCAAATCTTTGTAAGTAATAATTGTTAGCACAAGAATTTGCACTAGAAAATTTGGTTATTTTTACGATGGCGCTACAGAATCATCTATGTAGTATGTTCTACAATTTTTCTACCTTATATGCTACGAAAACTCCTAAGATGAAATTAACGGTGGTGCTACAAATTTCACATGACTGTGTCACAGTGGCGCTACCACATCCATATAGCTGAATTCAGGATGGACGCTATAGAATTTCACATAGGATCGACGCTACGAAATGTGTAGAGTTATTTTGCAAGGATGTTTCTTCCAGTTTTGAGTGACTAACTTGAAACTCGGATTATAAACAAATGGGAGGGTATTTTTGCAAATTGGAGGAGGTTTTTTTTCATCACATAACAAACAACAAAATTTTCTCTTAGTTTTTCAAAATGTGTTATAGTTAGAAAGATATTAGACATAGAAGTGGCGCCATGAAATGTGCATAAACTGTTATGCAACAACGCTATGGAATTTCCTGTAGCGGTTATGGTTTGAATATTCACCTTGTTGGGAGGTTGTCACCTGTCAAGGAGGATTTGAATGGATTCTCAAGGATAATTTAGATGTCAAGGGACACCTGTACCTAATTTTTATCTCAATCAAAGGCCTCATGCAGTGAGGTGGAAATAATTTATTAATGACTTCCAACAAATTCCTGAAAATTAGCAGTTTGTTGGATTTGTATCTCTTTGATTGTTGCCACCTATATCCAAGGCTTAGAATCCAATGGAGGAGATGGGATTCGACCTCTTAAGGATATTTGGATTCTATTTTCTATTTAAGGAAGGAGAGAGCTCTTGGAGATGGATTGGATTCATGAGCCAAGAGAGATGCGAAAGTTGTAGGAGGCACTTTGCCTGTGATCATTGTAACCCTGAGGGGCTTATGTTTTTGTAAACATTTATGTTATTAAAGGTTAATTATATCTTTATTATTAAATTGTATCTCTTGTTTTATTTTCCAATTTGTCTTCTTCCTTGAATGAATTGTACACCTTGAGGATCATGGTTTCCTTTGATTAATGGATTCTTGAGCATCCAAGGATCTAATGTATCTTTCCTATTAGTCATTGTTTACATTCAAGTACCTTGAATTCATTTATGCAGAGAGGATATCTTCCTTATGGATGTTCTTCTTTGTGTTATATTTTTCTTCCTCTATCCAATAAACCTTTATCTGATATGAATATTGATTTCATTTAATGAGCAAGGTGTTTTCTTGAATCCATAGCCCAATGGTCCATCATTGATTTACAACAACTTACTATCCTTTCCCTTCCTTGTTTTCTTTTTCTTGATCCACAAAACCAATCAAGTCTTTTTTTTTCTATGTTACCAATCTTACTCTCATTTGCAGTCTGAGAGTGACTCTTGGAGTGATAACATTTTTGGTTTCGTTGTCGGGGACGACAATGAAGATACCTTCCCCGGGTGAACTATGATGATTAGATCTAGCTTTGGATGGTGAACTAAAGCTAGACACTTTTAGACTGCTTATTTTTCACAATGGCGACTCCACTATTCATATATCTATTGGAAACTCCATTTTTTTTAAATGGACAAGATCCTAGCTCAGAGGTATGATTTCTGTGATTTTTCAAAGATAGTCAGTTTTCCAAATCTAGTGCCTAGTAGAGATGAATGGGAAGGTTTCCTTCCTAGGTTTAGAGGAGAGGATTGGGAAGTACCAGCTGAGTTTTTATTAGACTTTCATGAGTGCATTCTTAAGTTGAAATTTATACATGAATATGTCCTCATCAAATTGTTTACATACTCTTTAGATGGAGTAGCTCGTGATTGGTGTAGATCACTCCCAGTTTCTTGTGTTACTTCAGTTAGACATTTTTATGTTGCATTTAGTTTGTTTTGCAAAGAGAAATTTGCATTTGATTTCCTTTATTAAGAATGTTGTTATGAATTTGATTTTCTGAGTAAAGGATCAAATAGTCTTAAAGAATATGCTGCACTAGAAGACACTTTTCATTATGATCAAGAGGTTGATGATCTTCAAAGTGATAGCCAGGATGTAGATACTTTTGGCATTGTATCAAATGTATTTATTGTTTTAAGTTGTCATGAAAGTAAAATTGTTTCCTTTGAGTATTCAAATGATAAAGAGCATATCTTTACTAAATCACATACATATCTTATTAGCAGCCAACCAGTATATGATAATGAAGAAGATAGGCAAGAATTGCAACAACAATTGGAATTCCCTTTATCACCTATTGATGAGCATAAAATTCCACAGATCAACGAGGAAATGCTTATCAAATCTATACCTACACTTGCAACAGACATCAAACAACATGAGTAGTTGTAAAGTATATGAGGACCATCATTTTATTAATGAATCATCCTGCACAGAGGAGCAAGATGACTTTCTTAACCAACTATAAATGTCTTTTCATAAGTTTCATGATCCCATGGATTTTTACATAGAGTTATATTTTTCAAAGGTTTCTTATGATCCAGTTGTTGGTATGATTTTAGATCATATTTGTAAGTATCCATTTCTTACTAACCTCTTGTTGCAAGCTTCATATCACTTGAAAATTATTTTGAACCATTGCATGGAAGGAGTTATTTTCATTAGTTCGATACTCACATGGTTGCATTGGAAGTATGACTTAAATTAAGAAAAGAAGCTCATCTAGATGGATTAGTGTAGATTTATGTACATAAATAATCTCACTCCAGAACATGTGATTTTCAGTTTTAATTTGTCTACAATGTGAGTTTAGTTTGCATCTTATGACAATGTTTTTATTTTTCAATAAGGGGAAGAGATGTTTTGAGGAATACAATATGCAAAGATGAAATGGTCAAGGAACTGAAACTACAAGAGTTCTTAGAGACTCATGGGGAGGTATCTATCCCCCATGTAGCCTATGTTAGAACAAGAATTTTCACTATAAAATTTGGTTATTTTTACGATGGCGCTACAGAATCATCTATGTAGTATGTTCTGTGATTTTTCTACCTTATATACTACAAAAACTCCTAAGATGAACTTAACGATGGTGCTACAAATTCCACATGACTATGTCATAGTGGCGCTACCAAATCCACATATATGAATTCAGGATGGACGCTACAGAATTGCACATAAGACCAGTGCTACGAAATGTGTAGAGTTATTTTGCAAGGATGCTTTTCCCAGTTTCGAGTGACTAATGTGAAACTCGGATTATGAACAAATGGGAAGTTATTTTTGAAAACTAGAGGAGGTTTTTGTTCATAAGATACCAAATAAAAAAATGTCTCTCATTTTTTCAAAAATTATTATGTTTAGAGAGATATTATACATAGAAGTGGAGCTACGAAATGTGCAGAAACGGTTTTACAGCGGCGCTACATAATTTCCTATAGCGGTTACAGTTTGGATATTCGCCTTGTTGGGAGGTTTCCACCTATCAAGGAGGATTTGAATGGCTTCTCAAGGATCAATTAAATGTCAAGGGAGACCTGTACCTAAGTTTTATCTCCATCAAAGGCCTCATGTAGTGAGGTGGAAACAATTTATTAATGACTTCCAACAAATTCCTGGAAATTAGCAGTTTGTTGGATGTTTGTCTCTTTGATTGTTGCCACCTATCTCCAAGGCTTAGAATACAATGGAGGAGATGGGATTCGACCTCCTAAGGATAGTTGGATTCTATTTTCTATTTAAGGAATGAGATATCTCTTGGAGATGGGTTGGATTCATGAGCCAAGAGAAATGAGAAAGTTGTAGGAGGCACTTTGCATGCGATCATTGTAAACCTAAGGGGCTTATGTTTTTGTAAACATTTATGTTATTGAAGGTTCATGATATCTGTGTTATCAGATTGTATCTCTTGTTTTATTTTCCAATTTCTCTTTTTAATTTAAAGAATTGTACACCTTAAGGATCATGGTTTCCTTTGATTAATAGATTCTTGAGCATTCAAGGATCTGAGGTATCTTTCCTATTAGTCATTGTTTGCATTCAAGTACCTTGAATTCATTTATGCAGAGAGGATCTCTTCCCTATGGATGTTCTTCTTTTTGTTATATTTTTCTTCGTCTATTCAATAAACCTTTATCTAATATTCGGATTGATTTCATTCAATGAGCAGGGTGTTTGCTTGAATCCATAGCCCAATGGTCCATCATTGATTTACAACAACTTATTGTCCTTTCCCTTCCTTGTTTTCTTTTTCTTGATCCACAAAACCAATCAAGTCTTTTTTTTTCTATGTTACCAATCTTACTCTCATTTGCAGTATGGGAGTGACTCTTAGAGTGATAAAAATTTTGGCATCGTTTCCATGGACGAAAATGAAGACACCTTCCCTGGGTGAACTATGATGATTAGATCTAGCTTTGGATGGTGAACTAAAGCTAGACACTTTTAGACTGCTTATATTTCACCATGGAGACTCCGCTATTCATATATCTATTGGAGACTGCATTGTTTTTAAATGGACAAGATCCTAGCTCAGAGGTATGATTTCTGTGATTTTTCAAAGATAGTTGGTTTTCCAAATCCAGTTCCTAGTAGAGATGAATGGGAAGGTTTCCTTCCTAAGTTTAGAGGAGAGGATTGGGAAGTACCAACTGAGTTTTTATTAGACTTTCATGATTGCATGCTTAAGATGAAAATTATACATGAATATTTCCTCATCAAATTTTTTACATACTCTTTAGATGGAGCATCTCATGATTGGTGTAGATCACTCCCAATTTCTTGTATTACTTCACTTAGACATTTTCATGCTGCATTTCGTTTTTTTTGCAAAGAGAAATTTGCAGTTGAATTTCTTTATCAAGAATGTTGTTATGAATTTGATTTGTTGAGTAAAGGATCAAATAGTCTTAAAGAGTATGCTGCATTAGAAGAAACTTTTCATTATGATCAAGAGGTTGATGATCTTCAAAGTGATATATAGGATGTAGATACTTTTGACATTGTATCAAATGTATCTACTGTTTTAAGTTGTCATGAAAATCAAATTGTTTCCTTTGAGTATTCAAATGATAAAGATAATATATTTACTAAAGCACATACAGAGTTTATTAGCAGCCAACCAGTATATGATAATGAAGAAGATAGGGAAGAATTGCAGCAATAGTTGGAATTCTCTTTATCACCTATTGATGAGCAGAAAAATCCACAGATCAACAAGGAAATGTCTATCATTTCTATACCTGCACTTGAGAAAAACATCAAACAACATATGAGTATTTGTAAAGTATATGAGGACCATCATTTTATTGATGAATCAACCTTCACAGAGGAGCAAGATGGTTTTCTTAACCAACTAGAAATGTCTTTTCATAAGTTTTGTGATCATGTGGATTTTTCCGTAGAGTTATATTTTTCAAAGGTTTCTTATGATCCAGTTGTTGGTATGATTTCAGAACATGGTTGTAAGTATCCATTGCTTACTAACCTCTTGTTGCAAGCTTCATATCACTTGAAAATTATTTCGAACCATTGCATTGAAGGAATTATTTTCATCAATTTGATACTCACATGGTTGCATTGAAAGTATGACTTCAATTAAGCAAAGAAGCTAATATAGATAGATTAGTGTAGACTGATGTACATAAATAATCTCACTCCATGAGCATGTGATTTTTAGTTTGAATTTATCTACAGTGTGAGTTTAGTTTGCAGCTTATGACAATGTTTTTATTTTTCAATAAGGGGTAGAGTTGTTTTCGGGAATAGAGTATGCAGAGATGAAATGGTCAAGGCACTAAAACTAAAAGAGTTCTTAGAGCCTCATGGGGAGTTGTCTATCCCCCATGGAGCCTATGTTAGCACAATAATTTTCACTAGAAAATTTGGTTATTTTTACGATGGCGCTACAGAATCATCTATGTAGTATGTTCTGTGATTTTGCTACCTTATATGCTATGAAAACTCCTAAGATGAACTTAACGGTGGCGCTACAAATTCTGCATGTTTGTTTCATAGTGGTGCTACCAAATCCACATAGTTGAATTTAGGATGGATGCTACAAAATTGCACACAAGATCGATGCTATGAAATGTGCAGAGTTATTTTGCAAGGACGCTTTTGCTAGTTTTGAGTGACTAACTTGAAACTAGGATTATGAACGAATGGGAAGGTATTTTTGAAAACTCGAGGAGGTTTTTGTTCATCACATAACAAATAAAAAAAAATCTCATTTTTTTAAAAGTTTTTATTTTTATAGATATATTAGACATAGAAGTGGTGCTACAAAATGTGCAGAAACTGCTTTACAGCGGCGCTACGGAATTCCCTGTAGAGGTTACGACTTGGATATTCACCTTGTTGGGAGGTTGTCAGCTGTCAAGGAGGATTAGAATGGATTCTCAAGGATCATTTAGATGTCAAGGGACACCTACACCTAATTTTTAGCTCCATCAAAGGCCTCATATAGTGAGGTGGAAACAATTTATTAATGACTTCCAACAAATTCCTGGAAATTAACAGTTTGTTCGATTTTTGTCTCTTTGATTGTTGCCACCTATCTCCAAGGCTTAGAATCCAATGGAGGAGATGGGATTCGACCACCTAAGGATATTTTGATGTTATTTCCTATTTAAGGAAGGAGAGAGCTCTTAGAGATGGGTTGGATTCATGAGCCAAGAGAGATGAGAAAGTTGTAGGAGGCACTTTGCCTRTGATCACTGTAACCCKGAGGGGCTTATGTTTTTGTAAACATTTMTGTTATTGAAGGTTCATGATATCCGTGTTATCAKATTGTATCTCTTGTTTGTTTTTTCCAATTTGTCTTCTTACTTGAATGAATTGTACACCTTGAGGATCATGGTTKCCTTTGATTAATGGATTCTTGAGCATCCAAGGATCTRATGTATCTTGCCTATTAGTCACTATTTACATTCAAGTACCTTGAATTCATTTATRCAGAGAGGATCTCTTCCTTATGGATGTTCTTCTTTGTGTTATCTTTTTCTTCCTTTATYCAATAAACCTTTATCTGATATGCARATTGATTGCATTTAATGAGCAGGGTGTTTGCTTGACTCCATAGCCCAATGGTCCATCATTGATTTACAACAGCTTACTGTCCTTTCCCTTCCTTGTTTTATTTTTCTTGATCCACAAAACCAATCAAGTMTTTTTTTTTCTATGTTACCAAGCTTACTCTCATTTGTAGTCTAGGAGTGACTCTTGGAGTGATAACARTAAAATTAGTAGATAGACTTTTATTTATTGATTTCCTTTTGTGAGGCATTGCCTTATATAAAGTATTAAACAAGTAAATATGTTGTACAAAGGTGTTTATTTGTTAAATTTGTTCAAGATGTGTATTTACTTTCAATTATAATAAATAATTTAGCTATGTAAATATGTTAATTTCTAAAAATAAATTATGATAGAGAATAATAGTGCTTAATTTTATTAGTAATCAAATTTTTCATTATTTCTTAATTTTTCTGTGGTGGTGAATATTATCTTTGTGGTGCTAGTACATGAATATTTATCGGTTCTACGATGAATCTGATTTTCGGTAAATTTGATCTACGATAACTCTGTTAGTGACTATTCAAACCCTTTTGTGAATCAGGTACACAAGTTTCTTATTTGTTTATTTATTTATTTTCAATATGAGTAATTCACCGTTGATACCTAAATCTAATAGAGGAAGGCCTAACAAAGTAACCCTATATAGTTTGCATGAATCTATAGAATAATAGAAAAACATAGAGAAGAGAGAGAAGACAAAATTCAAAGTGAATTAGTTGCAATGCTTTGAAGTGAATTACTAGCAATGCTTGATAATAAATTTAGATCCTTCGAAGATAATATTCAGAGACAGATGGGAAATAAAATAGTAGGGTTTTAGACACAAATACACAAAATTGAGGCTAGATTACAAGAAATAGAAAAAAGAAACTAAGAACAAAAACAATCAACGAAGGAAGAAGGGGTGGATGAAAATAACCATGTTAGGGACAAAATTAAAGAGTTAGAAGACAATCTAATTAACAATTTGTCCCTAAATAGCATGGAACACAAATTGGATGTCAAACCTATCAAAGAGGAAATGAATAATCTCATAGAGTTAGACCATGAGTGTAACATGTAGTAGCCATAAAAAAAAAATACAAAATTTAATTCTAATTTAGCATATAATTCTTTCTTATACTAAAATAATTCAATCACCAACATTTGAGCATATGATATTCAACAAAAAAAAATTGAAATTTTATCCACAACATAAGAATTACTCAACATAATAATTAAATTACCTCTCCCTGATGCTAATTCCCCCGTCGATCTGGTTGTTTGTTGTTGAACTGTGTCAAACACTACCCAAAACCGAGTTTCCACCCTGCCAACTAGGACAACTTCCTAGCTCTAGGATACCATATGGATATCCTGGCCCCCGTGCCCAAAACCCCCAACAAACCGGTGCCCCCTGTACTGATCCTTTGCCCAACTCCCCAACTCAGACTCTCTCCAGCAAATTCCCAAATCCAAGAGAGCCCTTCCCCAAAATCCCCATCGAATGATAATCATCCCCCCTTTCGTCAACCCTCTTTCGCTCATATCCCTCCTTCACCGCCCTTTATCCTCATTTATTTCCTTATCTCTGCATTCATTACCTTACCTACATAGTTAATGCCCCTTATCCAATTATTCATGTTCCTTATCTGTTTATTAATGCCCCTTATCCCCTCCGTATACGTAATCTTTAATTTAAACAATATAATTTATTAACCCTATTAAATTTATTACCCTGTTCATTCAATGTGATAGGTAATTAATTTAATTAATTAATTAATCAAAATTATAACAAATAATTAACTAATTAATGTTTAATTAATATTATTATGCCAATCTTTGTTTAGTTAAACCCATGTTAAAACAATTAATCACCTAATTAATTTTGCTTAATAATCCCTAAGCATATTTTCAACTAGGGTTGTTACATACACCCACCCTTCAGGAAACTTCATCCCAAAGTTAAGGTATCTTATGGTACAAGGGAAAAGAAACATGGTTCACACATTCATAAAAATTAACCGACATTATCAGTAAGTAAGTCAAGAAAACTCATACATACTATTGTATATGTACAAGAAATGCATGTGTAGCTAGTACATACAAGTCTCATGCATGTACTAATAATCAAAACTATCATCCTTTAGTAATTTATGTATGCATCCAATCCAGTCAGCAAGACTAGTCTTTTATAAAAGACAACAAACC
>ML778595.1:1359380-1380317 GCA_009831015.1 Picea engelmannii | reverse complement strand
AGAAGATCAAGTTAAATTAAGGGAGGTTCAAAAGGTAAGGGAAACCATAAAAGAAGGAAAATGGGCAATAATTAGGAACCAAAAAGCTATTATTAGGGATAAAGAACAAAAGGACAACAATACATAGCAATTTGGGACACTCCAGATCTTCTTTTGGAACTGTCATGGTTTTCCATGGAGTAAAGGACATATACAAAGTTGGATCTTGAGTGACATTAAAATTATTCTCTTGGTTGAAACTTGGGATCATGAAGAATTTAAGGTCCCTAATATCGAAGGATTTGTTTCTGGTCAACATGGAACAAGAAGTCCTCCCATAGAGGGATTGGAGGCATAGTATGTTACATAAAAACAAACATCTCTCATCATATCTGAATTCCTAAGAAAGATCTTCTCAATCAATACATCTAGATGGAGATATCTGATATTAACACTAAGAATATTTATATAGAAATATGTTATTTCACACCTATTAACTCTATTTTTTTATACAAAAAAAATCTAGATAAGAATTGTCCCTACAAAAAATTAGAGCAAGATATCTACAATATGAAAAAAGAAGTTAGTATCCTCATGTTAGGAGATTTTAATGCTAGAACTTCAACTGATCAAGCTATTATTTTAAGTAATGAATCCAACTCTAATCGTCTTTGTCTAGATGAGGACCTTGTCTTAGCTAACAATTACAAAAGAAACTCTGAAGATTTGATTGGGTATTTGTTTGGTACTAAGTTAATCAAGCTCTGCAGTTCTCAATATTTAATAATTTGCAATGGTCTAAAGAAGTGGCCAAATTCTAATAGGATAAATTATATCCATGGGCTAGGTAGCAGTGTTGTATACAACCAAATAGTAAAATTTGATCTTTTATATGACCACGAACCTAAGTCCGATCATGGACCTCTAACCCTAACTCTTAAATTTTTCATGCACAAAATATTTGTAGAGGAGCACTTTGACAGCCAAAAGCACTTACTTTTTCAAAAACAAAAAGTCAGAGATTCTTCGTAAAACGACTTAAGAAACGATTTAAAACTCATATTGTATCAGAACACTATTGAAGTTGACTATCAAAATTCTACAACAACCCTCTCCACTTCAATTAAGAATTTATCTATTGAAGTGCTACGTAAAATGAAAAGCAGTACAACTAACGTTTGGTACGATAATGAATGTAAAATGGCTAGAAAATACATTAGGTATGCTTCCAATGCATATTTAAAATCTAATAATATAAATAGATATAAAACCTTAATTAAACGGGGAAAAAAGACTATATAAATAGAAATCAAGAGAATCTTTTGAAACTATTTAAGATAGATCCTAAGAAATTCCGGAGGCAAATTACAAGGTTAATAAGATAATAACATCGAAGGTTACCAAGTTGAAATATTAAAAATTGGAAGACCTATCCTTATCCCTCATATACATAAACTCTTCAATTTAGCTATCCAGCAAGGCTTCCCAAAACCTTGGACTCAAGTCCTCATTGTACCTATTTTTAAAAGTGGGGATAAAAGAAATCCATCTAATTATAGGACCATTATGATTAGCCCCATTTTAGCTAAGTTATACATAAGCATTTTGGAAAAGAAGATCAACACATGGCTAGAAATCCATGAAAAAGAGCTAGAGGTCAAGTTGGGTTTAGAGGCTATTGGTGTCCAGTTATGAACGATCTATTCACCCTTTTTCCTACATTAACTTATCAATCCAGGTGCATATTATTTCAAGGCAACGCTCAAGGTATATGCAGGAGAAAGAGCACAATCCGTTCTGGCTAAGGGTTCACGATTAAGATTCAAAACATTGTTGTGAAACTAGATTAACTAAAACTTCTGAAAAGCAATCATAAGAATTAAAACACTGTAACAACAAGTATAACTAATAAATAATAAACACAGAAAGATGCAGCACCTGATCAGAAGAGCGGGCCTAGCTCTATGATCAAGGCTGCATTAGTCATAGCGAAGATAAAGACAACAAAATAGATGATGTTTTATAAATCTGAAAAGGGTTATTACAATATCAATGGGGGCATCCCAAGTTACAGGAATAAACTGTCTTTTATACATGGAGAGGGAGAACAACCTCTTTCCCCAAAACATGGTAACCGTATCTCCAAAAATATACATTAGTTGGAACGACACCAGTACCAGATAGACAAGATCAACGAGATGCCCAAGAATGGTTCAGGGATCTGCGACTCCAGCTGCACAGCCTCCTTATGGCTTGGTCGTTGTTGTGAATAGTGGATCTGTTGTGGGATACTGAAGCCTTGGTTCCTATTCTCCAGAAGCTACGGTCAAACATTCGTTTTAGTGCTGTGAATAGGAAAAACTCCGTGACTTTATTTCATTAATAAAATATTCCAATAAACAAGGCAACGGTATTTACCTTATAGGTTTTAGCATAGTAAACATAAGTAAATAAGTGCAAAAGGGTCAAAAAAGGGTAATGGAAATGCACTAGAAAGAAAGCCCAATTTGGTGCCCAACAAAGGCTACCATTCCACTGTGGACCACCTTGTTACATTTAGGATCATTGCAGAGGAGTGTCGTAATGATAAAATCAATCTCCTTTGTTTTTTTGTTGATTTTAGAAAAACAATTGACACTGTGCCCAGGACTAACCTATGGAATAGGTTAGAAGAGCTAAAAGTCCCTTTTGAGTTAATATTTTCTACAGTAAGACTATATGAGAATGTTCTTGCCAAGTTTAGGAACATTGAGGGCTAGTCGAAAGAAATTAAATATAATATAGGAGTCAATCAAGGTTGTCCCCTATCCCGTGCCCTTTTTGGCATATATATTGATAAGTTAGAAGATTGTTTGGAGGATGCAGGTTGTGTTGGCCCGACTCTTGCTATTATAGTCATCATTATCCTTCTTTATGTTGATGATATTGTTCTTATGGCGAAGAGTCCTTATGAACTAGGTAAGCAACTAATAACCCTCAGGACTTATGCTCTAGAATGTGAATGAATGTGAACACTGACAAAACAAAGGTTATGATAATTAAATCCAAAAGGATCACCTACGATACTTTTGTTTATGACAACAATAGCTTGAAGGAAGTGCCTTCATAAAAGTATATTGGAATCGATATCCACCACAAGCTCAATTTGAACTATAACGTTTAAAAAAGGATAAATGAAGGGTGGAAAGCTTATTATGGGCTCAAAAACAATTGTAAATCAACAGAACTTTGGCTTTGGGATAAAAAAAATCTCCTCTTTCATACTCTCGTCACTCCAATTATCTTATATGGATGTGAAGTTTGGGGTTGCAATATATCTAGAGAATCCTGGAGAAATATACAATTGATCCAAAAGAATTTTAGAACTTATAATCTCAAAATTAAGTGAAATATGCCCTATCCTATCCTCCTCATAGAAGCAAGCCTTTCCCCTATTGAGAGCATTTCTATGATTAGATACCTAATGTACAAGAACAAGATAAACATCATGGATGACAAGAGGCTCCCCAAAATTGCTTCAAAGTCTAGACAAAACCACTAGCGACTCAAGCGGGGATGGCATAAAGATGTCAAATCTTGGCTAAATCATTAGGGAATACGAGAAGAAGCCATCATGCAAAATATCAATAATACTAAAAATATTATCACTTCTAAATTTAAGGAGAATATGTGATGTGATAAAGAATTAGTGGATAAAATGAAATTAAGATACTACAAGGAGGTGGTCAACCCTAATTTAGAAGATCAAAATTACCTCTCAGTTTTGAAAAGTTCAAATAAGAAAATCAACATTGCTAAATTAAGAACAAATTCTCACGAGCTACATAGTGAAACTAGGCGTTGGAAAACTCCCAAAACATGGGATGAGAGAATTTGTCATCTTTGTGACACTAAGCGGGTAGAAGATGAAAAACACTTCCTCTTGGATTTCCCTACCTATACCCATATTAGATCCCAATTTAAAAATATTTTCCACATTACGGACCTATGGTGATCTTGGAACACTTCTCTCGATGTTTTTTTAGCATAGAAATACAATTTTAAAGAAATTGAAGTAATATCTTACCTTCTTAAGGTCCAATAGACCAATTGGTCTCAATGGACGTTAATTATCATTATCATCATCGTCATATATTAATGTTTAATTCAATTTTAACATTCTTATTTATACTAATGGTGATGATTTTTTTAGTGAGATCAACTTTGATTTATCAAACCTTAATACAAAATGGTAAGGAATTAATTGGGTTCCTTTAGAATTTCATTTCATGTTCAAAAAGATTGGAGAGAATTTTTCACAAATCTACATAAGTTGACGAGTTAAACAGGTTTGGAAGGGTGGTATTGTTACAAATATTTTTGAATTGGAATTTAATGTGGGCATACTCAAGGTATTCTAAAAGAAAGTGTTTTTCATACTCCATGTTCTTAGTATCACAAAGATGACAAATTCTTTCATGTCGCAACATTTTAGGAATTGCCCAATGCCCTGTTTCAGTATGGAGCTCATGAAAGTTCGTTTTTATTTTAGTGTTGATTTTCTTCTTTATGCTAGCTATAACAAAAATATGCTTTTGATATTTTAGATTACGATTAATGACCTCTTTATAGTATGGTAATTTCCTCTTATTCTCTAATATTTTATCACACCACTTTAAATTTAGAGGTAATATTATTTTTATGGTATTCATATTTTGTGAATTGACCTTCTCCTTTATTCTCCAATGAATTAGCTAGGGCTTGGAATCTTTATGTCAACCCTTCTTACATTGCAAGTGGCCTTCACTAGATTTTATTTTGAAGTAATCTTAGGAATAATCTTGTCTTTCATGTTAGTTGCAGTATGAGTGTAGTATGAGTGTACATTAGGTACCTAATCATAGCCATATTCTCAATAGGTAAAATACCATTTTTTATGACGAAGATAGACTAAGGTTTATTTCTTTTAATTATAAAATTATAAAATTATAAAACTTTTCTGAGTTTACTCAATCTTCCTTCATAATTCTCAGAAAAAATTATAATTTCAAACTTCACATTCATATAAGATAAATAAAAATAATAAAAATCTAAAAAAAAAATCTGTTTTTTCACAATAAAAAAAATCTATTACAATATTATTATTTTCAAAACCAATTATTATATATAAAATATATTATTTAAAATTATTAAACTTTAATTAAATTAATCTTTAAATTATTTATAATTTTACACACTATAAACCTATTTAAAAAAAACATTGTATTATTCTTAACTATAATAACATGTTTATTTCACAAATCAAACAAATACACCGAATCAACGCTAACAAGATCAAACTCCATAAATGGTCTACAATTCCAATTAGTCACCTTGTTATGGAGTCCCATCTATCCAATGAAGATAATGGCTATCCAATCAGTGGCTGTCCACGTCAGATGAGACAGATGATAGATATACAGTTTGATATTAACTACTATATTTTTTCATGTAAAATTACCTTGAGGAAAATGTCCCATGTAAAATTTTAAATGTTATAAAGGTGATTTTAAATGGGAGTAATTTTTAAAAGTATAGGGTATTCAAATGGTCGGTTTCTTTTTAGTAAAGATATTTTTTTTCGATAAATAAACTTATATTTTTTATATGCATTTTTATTTGATGAAATCCTGGAATGAATTGTTTTAAAAAGGAAAAATCTTTAAAACAAAATTTTGTAATTAAAACTTATGACCATAAATAAATAAAACTCTATTTTTTAATAAAAAATTTGTTAAATTTGAAAATATTTTTTACTTACTAAAAGATGATATAAATACCTTTTATCCTATACCTTATAATATAAAATTACAACATTACCAAATACATTATATTAAATGCAAATCCCTTGCATCTACATATTACTAACAAAGTTTTAATTAGTTTTAATTAATTGCAATTTTTTACAATTTATATTTAAATTGAGAAATACAAGATATTTAGATTATTTTGAATGTTATAAATTAAAATATTTTAAGTATTTTTTTTTCATTAATTATTATTAGAGTTTAGTTATAGAATTTAGCTATAAAATGATTGATGAAATGACAATTTTCCATTACTTAAATTGCATTTTTGAACATATAAATTAGTTTAACATCTTGAAAACCTAATAAACACTTAAATTGTCAATCTCAACAATTAAAATTTACAATTCCAACAATACTTCTAATTTCTAACCAAATTTTAAATATATATATATATAGATAGATAAACCATAAAACTGATAAACTACTCAAATCTACTAAAACTTATCACTCTACCAAAACTTATCGCTCTGATTTAACCAACTAACAATTAATTACGCAAACATGTGCTTTCAAGATCTTTGGAGCAACATTTTGGAAGTCAACTTATCACTTAACTAACCGGGAACGGACATTACAAATTTTTAATCTAAAAAATAAAATGCATGTGCTATCTACCTAACAATCACTAAGCAAGTTTCAATTTCAATTGACAACTCTAATGTGGTTATTATTCTTTAGCATAAGATGGATGTTGTGGAATGGAGTTTTAAAATTACGTTATGTCACTCAAATAAAATATTATGAATATTATATAAATAATATTAAATATGATATTCATAAGTATGATATTAAATTGATATTATTTTAATGGCATGTTAAAATGGAGTGGAGAAATATTATCGTATTAAAATTAATGGTAATATGAATATTATATAAATAATATTAAATATGATCATTCATAAGTATGATATTAAATTAATGGTATGTTAAAAATGGAGTGGATAAATGTTACGAATTAAGTATGATATTAAATTAATGGTATGTTAAAATGGAGTGGAGAAATGATATTGTATTAAAATTAATGGTATGGATGAGAGAAAATCCATGACTTTAATGTTGGAATTTGGTGACAACGAATTTTTTCAGGATTAGGATTTTAGATCCTATAATCCAATGTTGGTTGTAACCAATAATACAAAGTTAGGATATGAATATGAGTGCATTTAATAATCAGTTTCTTGTGTAAATGTATATAAATTCATGTAAGACCATAGGGGTAGATGAGATGTATTAGTGAAGCTATTGCAATCTCCATGATCTGAATAATAAGACAACCAATACCTCTACTTGGTGGACGTAGCCCAACGTTTGGGTGAACCACGTGAAATCTGTGTTTCTTATCTGTATGATTGTTGATTATCATATGTGAATTGTGTTTTCCGCGTTTGCAATTCTAACAATTGGTATCAGAGCTGCATTGGAGATCCATGAGGCGAGATCTGTGGTGCAAGAAGGTGAATTGAGTAGGTGTCGCAGGTGGAAATTGAGTAGAAAGTCATCGGCTCTCCCTAGGCAGTGTTAGAGACGCACTAACGCCCTCACACTTGTGAAATTAAAATTTTCGGAAAACTCGTGCATGTTGCTTGTGCACCATAGAGCGTCGACACTCTCCCATCCATAGTGAAGGAGCGCTAGCGCTCCCCTTCAATGCTCCAAGGAGCATTGGTCTTTCTTCAAAGAAATATTCGTATGGTTTTTTGAAAACATTAAGGTATGAAGAAATTTGAGTTTTTTCAAAAATTGAATTTGCTTTTTTCAAAAAAGGCGTGAACAAGTAAAGTCACGTGCGTGAACAAGTAAAGTCACATGGGTGGTTGTTTTTTAAAAGGTTTTTTATGGAGTAAAAAGAAAAGGTAAATTTTATTTTTTATTTTTAAGAGGTGAGGTTAATAAAAAGGATTTTTATTAAACCTTTTGGAGTTTATACCATTATTCCTCCACATTATTTTTTAAAGGGCTTTGGTTATTATATGCAGTGGAATTTTGGAATTTTTTCTTCTTCTAATGGAGAAAAGTCAGAGTGCTAAATTCGAAATTGAGAAGTTCAATGGAAAGAACAATTTTGAGATCTGGAAGGTTAATAAGCACGATCTGCTCGTGCAACAAGGTGTGGTGAAGGTGCTTTTGGGAAAAGAAAAACAACCTGTGACCCTAACAGATGAAGACTGGGATGAGATTGATGTGAAAGAACTGAGTGTCATACGTCTATGTTTGGTCAATGATGTTATGTTCGACATTGTTACGGAGAATACAACAGTCGATTTGTGGACGAAGCTAGAAAGCTTGTATATGACAAAATCCTTGATGAACATGATCTTCCTGAAAAGACAATTGTACAGTTTGTGCATGAAGGAAGGTACGAAAATAGTTGATAATTTAAATACTTTTAATACACTTTTAGTCCAGTTGACTAGCATGGGAGTGAAATTCGAATATAAATATAAGGCAATTACATTATTGTGTTCTTTTCCCGCGTCATGAGATCACTTTGTTACCTCTATCACTAGTACATATGATCAAATTTGTGACGGTTTTTCGTTGCTATTGCCACACTTATCCGTCACAATTTACACGAAAGTGAAGACTTTTTTTTGTCGCTATATCCACGAACCAAGTGTTCGTGGAAACAACGAAAAAATTATCTCTCCATGTGTCATCACATCAATATGGGTTAACCCTATGCATCGTCAAAATTGGTTTGAAACTTCGTCACAATTACGACGAAAAACCATGGCAATGTAAAAACAATTATGGAAAGTTGCGACCATTTACAACACATAGTCTTGTGATGTTTCAACTGCAACATGGACAACAGGTAAAAAATAAATTGCCCATTAATAATCCTCATATAGGACTTACTAAATATATATTTCAATAATTAAACAAACCAAATACATTGAAAAATTGGCAAAAAACTAGGAAAATGTGGATAAAAAATTTAACTTGTCTGTTTATCTTTTAAACCAAAGGCTAAATCAACTTCCCTTGATGTAAGATCAGGAAATTGATCTCAATGACGATGCGTTGTTTTAATCATCTTACTCATCCCCTCCCATGATAACCTACCAAAGTATTCTTCAGTATATTCTATCCAATGCTCCATCCAATCAAGGTTGTTTGCAATGTATAAATGTAAAGCATCCCACTCTCTAACAACTATATGATAGCATAAAAATTCAATATCATTAATTAGTTATTGTTAATAAAGGAATAATTTAATAAATGTGTAATATATTAAATCTATGTCAAAATCTAATAATTACCTTTCACAATCCACATTTTACCTTTCCCCAATAGGACCTCCCCTTCAAATGTGTTGATGGAGTCGAGATGCCAAATGCAAGGCACATTCATATTTTTTGCTAATTTAGGTAGATATTGACTAATATACACCATGCATTGATATACCATATATCCCTCAACCATAGAACCCTCCAGGCGTGGTCTTTGTCTAACAAAATCCTTTAGTGACTTCAACTGCCTCTCCACCATCCACATCGACCTTGTGTGTACTGGTCCACATAATTCAATCTCCTCAACTTGGTGTATGAGGTAGTGTTCTTATGCATTGAAAAATGATGGAGGTAGATACTGTTGCATTTGACACATTAGTCGGGGAATTTCTCTCTTCCAATACTTTATATCTTCTTTATGGATTTCTTTTGATTTCTTTATGGATTTCTTTTGATGATAGCCATCTACAAATGTCGATGCAATAAAATAATATCAATGCGTACATAAGTTTGCAGATAAAAGATAATATGTCAATAAGTTTCGATACAAATCACATAATAAGTACATTTTCCTTATAAAACAATACTTACCTCATGTATTTGCCAAGTACATAAATAATTTGTTTTATGTTGTTGTCAAAGTCGTCTGTGAGAGATAAAGGTAGAACATACTGTAACAAAAAACAAATAATTATTATTTGTTTCCAAAAAATGCACACCAATAAGGAAATATATTATAACCTACTAATTACCTTAATGAATGTATGCCAGTCATGTGTTTTAACCCCACCAAAATCACCTTTTTTAGTTAAGATATTTTGTATGTTCGACGAAAACCCCGTCGGAAACCTAATTTTTCGAATGACCTCTTTTACAATATTACTCTGTTGCTCCGTCAATAACCAAGGAAGACTGGTATTTTGTTCATGACCATCGCCATTAGAATTAATAATACCACTTTGGAATGCGTGATTATCTTCCCGGATGTCACAACAAATCTTTCCAATTCTCTCTTTGTCAGTCATTCCATCTAATATTCGCCATAACAATTATGTTATGTTCTTCTCGATATGCATTGTATCAAACAAATGAACTATTTGTAGGTGCTCGTAGTATGGCAATCTATTGAATTGCATCGGGTAAATTTTCATTCCTCGTGGAAGCCCATTCGTGCCTTAACGACATTCATGAAACATCAACAAATTGAAATTAACATTAATTAATGGGACAAAATGAAATTAATACTAATGAAATTAACCAAAGATTTATATAATAGCTCATACATAAATAATTTACGTACCTTGATGATTTCTAATATATTCCAACTTCATAGGCGAGGTGTCATTCTTCGTGGTTTTTTTTCTTTTTTCTTTTTTACCATTGAAATTTGCTTTGTCTGTAGTTCGATAACTATGGTTCTTAGGTAGAAAGTAACTATACTCATCAAACACTTCCTTTGCTAAACTCCTTGAATGAAGAGATTTTATCCTCAGACCACAAACTGGGCATGCAAATTTACCCTTTGTTTGAAGACCTACAAGATATATGGATAAATGTAGCGTCAAATTAGAGTTACAATTTAAAATAATTCATGATTTTTTCAATAAATATATATATAATATTAAATCACAAAATAAAGTAACAATATACCACAAAAATGTGTTAATCCGGGAGCATCATGAATTGTCCATGATAGTATTCCATGGAATTGAAATTGTTTTTGCCCTATTGGTCTAGAGATGTCATACATAGTGACGCTAGCCCATAACTTCAACAACTCATCGATGAGAGGCTCAATATATATGTTTAGATCTTTAACCTGGTACCTACCTAATTGGTTCAACATACTGCATGATTAATTATACTTATGATCTAGATGTCTTGATATATAAAAGAAATAATTACCATGCATGAAACAAAGAAATGAAATATTTTGTCATACTTTAAAGCAAATAAAAGATAATTAAATACCAAGAACAATCATTGCCAACATTGTGTGCTCTCTCTTGATCGACATCCAAGGAGGAAGGTTATTGTTTATAACAAAAACAGGCCACACTGAGTACGTAGAACGAATCTCTCCAAATGGATTGACACCATCAGTTGCCAACGAAAGTCTAACAGTACGAGATTCTTCTTTAAAAATTGGCCACTTTTCTTCGATGTAATTCAATGCAGAACCATCTGCAGGCATTCGAAGAACATTGTCTCGACTTTTGTTCTTTGCATGGAAATCCATAAACTATGATATACTTTGGCACCTGAACAACCGTTGGAAACGTGGAATGATCGGAATAAAATGAATAACATTGTGAGTGATGCAGGAGCATCGTAAGTAGCCAACAAAGCAAGCGCAAAAGAAAAAGATAGTTGGAATTGCACCAACACATATTTTGAGGATGTTTTGAATTTGAATGGAGAAACTTTAATGTAATAGCCGGGGGACGTAATTTCCCTTAAATGTTTTGAGTTGTAAAACAGATCTGGAGTGTTGCTCTCATTTATCGGATGTGGAGGCATTTAATTATAATAATGTAAAGTAGTTGTAGATTTTAATTCCGATTAGATAGCTTGTAAATGTGGGAGGGAAAACTCATGAAAGACACCCTTGCTTGTATCATTGTAAGATTCAAAACATTGTAATTTTTAGAGTTGTAGAGAGGAAGAACACACAAAACAACCCATGTACATCAACACTTGAGTTAATATAATAAAGCTTTGACTCACGTTCATGGTGGTATTATGCTTACTGTTTACATGTGTTAAATGGTATGTTTACAATTGTTTTGTTTCTCTATTATGCATTTATTTCAATGCAATGTGTATGCTTGTGATTTCATGTTGAACGTATGAAGTATGTGAGGAGATAAGTATGAGTTTCAATTGTTTCTCATCCTGAGAATTCCTGCAAAGAGTGCAGTGAATGTCTGCAAGGAGTGCGTTGACGAAGTTCTGAGTTTTATCTCATAAATCCTAGGAGAGATACTGTTGTTCTCACTTTAGCTGAGGTGCAGGTGTAGCACAGAGCCATGCAAGGTGTGCATAGGCGAGTGGAAGCCTTAGGATTTATCAACTAAAGAGGAAGTTTGAAGGATTGTTGTTGCAAAGCAGTGCACATATTCGAAGGGTCAAATAACCAGAGGTTATTTGTGAATGCTGCAAGGAGTGCGTGCAAGAATCCCTTAGAAATCCTAGAGTTTGCAAGTGAAAGATCAAGAAGGAAAGAACCCTGAAGAGTTCAAGGGAAGGCAAGTGTCAAAGTCACCCAATGGACATAAAATCTCATAAGGTTTGACACCAGAGTGTTTGGCGGAGGAGTCTTTCCAATGTCTAAGTGGACGGTGGAAACGGTTCTAGGAGAAGTATCGATTTTCCGAGGACCATTGGATCCAGTTGACCAACGAGAATATCAAGGCTGAGTTTTTTTCAGCACTCCCAAGCTCAGGAGGAATAGAGACCATTGGATTTGGATCAATGAGGTTCGTTGATCTCGTGGTTGAATTTTTTTGTTTCAGAATTCAGGAAGTAAAGAAGGTTGTGACTTAGAGTCGAGAGTTTCAAACCCACGATTCGCGAAGTCCCGATTGAATCAAGACCGTCAGATTGTGGGAGTTGAGAACCGTTGATTTGCAGTGGGATATATCATGATTTTGATTATCGGGAGGAGGGAGTTGTTGCATAGTAGCTCGTCGATACACGAAATCCTAGGTGCCAAAATATTGGGCCCCAGGTTTTAGTCAGAGGTCACATCAGGGAAAAGTCAAAGGGAGGAGTCAAAGTTGTGAAACCTGAAACACTCTTTCGGTAAAAGGTTGTGGTCATATCAATGATCACGTGGGTGAGAGTTGGCGCTTAGTGTTTTTTTGCATAGGCGTAACCCATCAGGACCTATAGATACACACTAGTGTGTGTTGGATATTTCTACGGGAAATCAAAGAGTCAATTCGACTCAAGGGAAGATTAAGAACAATCGTAGACCGGGAGGTCATACAGAACCTACTGAGGTAGGGGTGCTATGTCAAGAGTGGTATCACAACATAGATTCTAAATTCTGTTTGGAACAGATTTGAACAATGCCGCCCAGAAGACATCAAGATAGACAAATACCTGATCTGTTTGTGGAAAGGTAAATGAGAGAATGCTCGATTAGATGCTATGGAGACAACAAAGAGATGGACAGTCGATGTTGGAGATGTCAGTGAAGCCGAAAGAGAAAATGAGGCTGGAGCTGAAGAAGAGGTTGCACTCGAAGACACTGCAGAAGAACATCTATTCAGAGTTGTTGCAAGAATTGGAGCTAGAGAAAAAATGGGCATTCCTATGTATGAAGACAACTTAGACGTTGAAGAGATTCTAGACTGGTTTAGAGCTCTGGATAAATACTTAGACTATGAGGATGTCGAGGAAGATAAGAAAGTGAAACATGTTGTCACTAGACTGAAAGGTCATGCAACACTGTGGTGGGATGAACTGCAGGCTGACAGGCGTTGCAAAGGCAAGCAAAGAATCAAAAGTTGGGAGATAATGGTCGCCAAAATGAAATACAAGTTTATACTTAGAGACTACCAGATCAATCTGTTTCGAAGAATGCAGAACTTGAGACAAAAAGGAATGACAGTGAAAGAATACACTGAAGAATTCTACAAGATAAACATTAGAGTAGGTCATCGAGAAAGTGATGATGAAAAGGTTTCTAGATATATGAATGGTCTGAGATATGACATTCAGGATGAGATGAGCATGATGACAATAAGGAATGTAGAAGATTCTTATCAAATGGATCTGAAGGATGAAGAGAAATTGGCCCAAAACCAAGGTCAAAGAGGCCGAGGTAGAAGTCTAAGCAGAGGCAAGGCAGTTTCCTAGGACAGAACTCAGAATCCCAAGGAAGAAGAAAATATGCAGAGGATGAAGTTCACATGGGAGACAATATGCCGATAGGAATAATTTTCCGCGAGAAAGAGGATGAGGAAGAGGCAGAGGAGGTGAGATAAAATGTTTTGTCTGTGGAAAGATCAGACACAAGTCTTTTGAATTTCTTGATAGGAAAAGAGATGGAGGTGAAGCTCGCAGTTCAGAAGCACAGAGGTGAAATGTTGAGGCAGAATATGCAGAAGGTGAAAGACCCTTAATGATGCGGAAAATTCTCTTGAATCCAGAGAAGGAGGTGGAAAATCTAGTCCAAAGAAACAGTTTGTTCATAATTTCTTGTAAGACCAAGTATGGGGTATGCAAGGTAATAGTGGATATTGGAAGCACAGATAATATAGTATCCACAAAAATGGTGGAGAAGTTGGAATTGGAGACAGTTGCACATATGAGCCCATACAAAGTCTTGTGATTACAAAAGGGACATCAGGTAACTGTCACTAAACAATGTCTATTTAAATTTAAGATAGGGGGATATAATGATGAAATTATGTGTGATGTTATTCCCATGGATGTTTGTCATATTTTGTTGGGGAGACCATGGAAATATGACATAAATGTTGTTCATGATGGGAGAAAGAACACCTACACCTTGGAGAAGAATGGTAGGACGCACATGTTGTTTCCTATTAAAGATGAGGTAAAAACATAAGCCAACAATACTATACTTCTCATGAGTGGGAAGGAAATTCTTGATGAAGTCAAGAAAGAAGAAGACATGCAATTTGTTGTAGTAAGAAAACCAAGAGTCATCTTGACTAGTACCAAGATAGATGATCTACCTGAGGAAATTCAGGAACTGCTGGAGGAATTTGTTGACATAGTAGTGGACGAATTACCTTGTTTGTTGCCACCCATCAGGAGCATAAGTCATCACATTGATCTTATACCTGGAAGAAGTTTACCAAACAAAGAAATGTATAGATTGACGCTGCATGAGAATGAAGAGGTCAAGAAGCATGTTCGAGATTTGATGGATAAAGGGTTGGTCAGAGAAATTTTGAGTCCATGCGTTGTACCTACAGTGTTAAGTCCAAACAGGGATGGTGGCTGGAGAATGTGTACAGACTCAAGAGCCATAAACAAAATCACCATCAGGTATAGATTTCCTTTACCTAGGATGGATGACTTGATGGATTACTTGAGTGGGGCAAATTTTTTTCAAAAATTGATTTGAAGAGCGGATATCATCAGATTAGAATGAGGGAAGGTGATGAATGGAAGACAACATTCAAGACAAATGAAGGGTTGTATGTATGGCTTGTCATGCCATTTGGCTTGACAAATGCACCCGGTAATTTTATGAGACCGATGAATGAATTCTTAAAAGATTTCATTGGAAATTTTGTAATCGTGTATATTGATCATATATTGATCTTCAGTAAGACTAGGGAAGAGAATATGATGCATTTAACTGCCGTAATGAGGAGGTTGCAACAAGAGAAATTGCTGATAAATTTGAAGAAATCATCTTTCATGAAAACATAACTCATTTACTTAGGCTTCGTGATCTCTGTGAATGAGTTGAAGATGGATCCTGAGAAGGTAAACGCAATCAGGGATTGGCCATCGCCAAAGAGTATCTTTGAAGTTCAGAGCTTCCATGGATTGGCTAGTTTCTATAAGAAGTTCATCATAAATTTCAGTGGGATATGTGCACCAATGATGGACACAGTCAAGAAAAGACACAAATATTTTCATTGGACAAAAGAAGCAGAGAAAAGTTTCAAGCTGCTGAAAGATAAGATAACTGAACAACAGTTCTAATTCTGCCAGATTTCAGCAAAACATTTCAGGTAAGGTGCACTGCAAGTGGATTTGCGATTGGAGCGGTCTTAAGTTAAGACAACAAGCTGATTGCATACTTCAGTGAGAAGTTGAACGAGACCAAGATGAAATATCCCGCGTATGATAAAGAGTTCTATGCAGTCATACAAGTGTTGAAGAAGTGGAGACATTACTTGGTTCTGAAAGAGTTTGTCTTGTATAGCGATAACCATGCTTTAAAATTCATAACTCGACAGGAAAAACTGAACCAGAAGCATGCAAAATGGGTTCAATATATGATGAATTTTACTTTTGTTATAAAGCATATTTCTGGAATTGCTAACAAATTTGTTGATGCTTTGAGCAGGAAATGTTTGATTCTACAGGAGATCAGAGTAAAGACCTTAGGTTTTGATAACCTTAAGGATATGTACAGGGATGATGCAGATTTTAAAGAGGCTTATGAAGAATGTGAGAACCCATTTCTCAGAGACAGAGTCCAGTGGATCGAATATTTGGTTTAGAATGGATTGTTATTCAAGGGAAATCAATTATGTATTCCAAAGATTTATATGAGAGAGAATATTCTTAAAGAAAAACATAGTGGGGGATTGGTTGGACATTTTGGCCATGAAAAAACAGTTGCGCAGTTGAACAGTCTATATTATTGGCTAGGGATGAGGACAGATGTCAAGAAATTCGTGAACAAGTGCAGAATTTTCCAGCATACAAAAGGAAAAAGACAAAATACAGGGTTGTTTCAACCATTACTAGTACCAGAGAGGCCATGGGATGTGGTAATCATGGATTTTGTGTTAGGACTACTAAGGACGCAAAGAGGTCATCACTTGATATTTGTGGTAGTCAATAGATTTTCCAAAATGGCACATTTCATTCCATCTCAGAAAACTAGTGACGCAACACATGTTTTGTCACTACCCAAGAGTATTGTATCGGAAAGGGATACCAAATTTGTTGGCCATTTCTGGAGAATGTTATGAAAGAAGCTAGGGACTAATTTATATTTCATCTTATCATATCACCCTCAGAAGGACAGATAGACTGAGATGGCAAACCAAAGATTGGGATATTTATTAAGGAGTTTGGTGGCTGAACATCACAGTCAGTGGGATCAGATTCTACCACAAGAGGAATTTGCATATAATGATTCACCAAACCAGAGCACAGGACAAAGCCCATTCCAGATCATGTATGGAATGTAGCCATGAGGAGTATCTGAGTTGAGATACTTAGAGAAAAGCGAGTTTAGAAGTGCTAGTGCAGAGGGTTTTGCAGCGAAAATGCAAGAACTCCACAGCAAGATTAAGGAGAGATTGCAAAATTCCAACCAGGAATATAAGCGAAGAGAAGATCAACACAGAAGAGAACTTCAGTTTGAAGTAGGTGATTTGATTTTAGCACATCTCAAAAAATAAAGGTTCCCACGGGGAACATACAATAAGCTGAAGATGAAGAAAATTGGGTCGTGTAAGATCATAAGAAAGTTTGAATCAAACACTTCTGAGATTGAATTACCAAATGGGGTAGGAATATTTACCATATTCAACATAGAAGATCTATATCCTTACTGAGTAGATGAATTAGAGAGATCAGAGGATCAAAAGGAATTTCAATGGGTTAAATAATTGCCTATAGCTGAAAAGCCGCAGATGGAAAGCATGATTGATCAGAGAGTCGGAAAGAAGACCCGAAGGAAAACATACTTTGGATATTTGGTCAAATGGAGAGGACACCCAATTGAAGATGCCAGTTGGGAGAGTGAAGAAAATATCCAAAGACATGGACAAACAGTGTATGAGCTCATGAACATGAGTTCATGAATTTTTCAACCAAGGGAGTATGATATAGGAACATTGTAAGTAGCCAACAAAGCAAGCGCAAAGGCAGAAGACAACTGGAATTGCACCAGCGCATATTTTGAGGAGTTTTTGAATTTGAATGAAGAAACTTTAATGTAATAGCTGGGGTCATAATTGCCCTTAAATGTTTTGAGTTGTAAAACAAATCTGGAGTGTTTCTCTCATCTTTCAGATGTGGAGGCATTTAATTATAATGTAAAGTAGTTGTAGATTTTAATTCCGATTAGATAGCTTGTAAATGTGGGAGGGGAAACTCGTGAAATACACCCTCACTTGTATCATTGTAAGATGTAGAGCTATAGGGAGAAAGAACACAGAGAAGAACCCATGTACAGGAACACTTGAGTTAATATAGTAAAGCTTTGACTCACGTTCATGGTGTTATTATGCTTATTGTTTACATCTGTTGAATGGTATGTTTACAATTTTTTTGTTTCTCTATTATGCATTTATTTCAATGTGATGTGTATGCTTGTGATTTCATGTTGAACGTATGAATTCTGTGAGGAGAGAAGTATGGGTTTCAATTGTTTCTCATCCTGATAATTCCTGCAAAGAGTGCAGTGAATCTTCGCAAGGTGTGCATTGACGAAGTTCTAAGTTTTATCTCAGAAATCTCAGGAGGGATATTGTTGTTCTCACTTTAGTAGAAGTATAGGTGTAGCACAGAGCTGTGCAAGGTGTGCACAGGTGAGTGGATGCCTTAGGATTTATCAACTAAAGAGGAATTTTGAAGGACTTTTGTTGCAAAGCAGTGCATAGATTCGAAGGGTCAAATAACCAGAGGTTATTTGTGAATGTCGCAAGGAGTGCGTGCAAGAATCCCTTAGAAATCCTTGAGTTTTAAAGTGAAAGATAAAGAAGGAAAGAACCCTGAAGAGTTCAAGGGAATGCATGTGTCGAAGTCACCCAACAGACAGAAAAGCTCAGAAGGTTTTACGCTAGAGTGTTTGGCGGAGGAGTCTTTCAGAAGTCTGAGCAGATGGTGGAAATGATTCAAGGAGAAGTATCGATTTTATGAGGACCGTTGGATCCAGTTGACTAGCGAGAAGATCAAGGCCAAGTGTTTTTCAACACTCACAAGCTCAGGAGGAATAAAGACTGTTGGATTTGGATCAACGAGGGTCGTTGATCTTGTGGTTGAATTTCGTTGTTTCAAAATTCGAGAAGTAAAAAAGGTTGTGACTCAGAGTCGAGAGTTTCAAACCCCCGATTCACAAAGTCCCGATCGAATCAGGACCCTCAGATCGCAGGAGTTGAGAACCGTTAATTTTTTGTGGGATATATCGTGGTTTTGGTTATCGAGAGGAGGGAGTTGTTGCATAGCAGCTCGCCGATACGTGAAATCCCAGGTGCCAAAATATTGGGACCCAGGTTTTAGTCGGAGGTCACATCAGGGAAAATTTAAAGGGAGGAGTTAGAGATCCATTATCCTTTTCGGGGTTTCGGGGATTGAAGAGATAGAAGGACTCGCATATGGGATCGCGAAGTTGCGAAACCCGAAACACTCTTTCAGGAGAAGGTTGTGGTCATATCAACGATCACGTGGGTGAGAGTTGGTGCTTAGTGATTGTTTGCACAGGCGTAACCCATAAGGACCTGTGGATACACACTAGCATGTGTTGGAGATTTCTGCGGGAAATCAATGAGCCAATTCGAGTCAAGGGAAAATTAAGAATGATCCTAGATTGGGAGCTCATACAGAACTTGCTAATGTAGGGGTGTTGTGTCAGTGAAGCACCTTCTTTGATGCTTTATCGGTTTGATATATACTTATTTGACATTGTGGGCATTCATTTTCTAATGCATATTGTCCATAATATAATATAGAACATGCATCAATAGCCTGATAGTCCATTCCAAATTTTTTCATAATCACGAATATTTCTCGATATGTGCGTGGAAAAATATTTGACGTCGGTAATAGAACATCACCTAACAATCTACAAAATCCTAAACAATAAGTCGATGTAAACAATATTAATCATCAATATATCATCCAATATACTAATTTAGAAATTAGAAAACAATATAAATATAGGAAAAAATTGAACCTTTTAAGTATTTGTGAACATGCAGGCATAAATAATTAACAAATTAAATACATTAGCATCTATGTGAGACATGTGTTTGATAAACCATTCAAAACCTTCAGGTTCACCAACAACAATATAGTAGATAAAAGATATGTTGTTGAGCCTTCATAAAGAGGTTGATGTGACTTCTCGAGTAGAGGATCAACATCATGACTATCATCTTGGTTGTCCTCATCCATTGGAGAAAATGTGTCTTGGATCAATCTATGTATCTCATCTTCCTGATTTGAATCACTAACGTTATCTCCATCCATATCATCATTAATAACTTGGTTAACAACTTTAATATTCTGATCTCGAAGTTCATCTCCCTGTAAAGTAGTATTTCTGCTAGTACTTGGCAAATAAATCTCTCAAGGTCGAAATTTTGGGGGCATCGTCTATATATTTAAAAAAAATGTAGAAAAGTTAGTGTGTATAGAAAATATAAAAATCCCGATAATAAATATTACTAAAATTCATGACATATTGATTATTACAGAGAATGCATTAAATATTGAATCCTCTTACCAAGGGATGATATTCATAACCCCCTTCGGTGTGCACCTTCTCCCTACAATGTCTTTGGGTTGTTGTTATTAAAAGTCTTCTTTTTTCCAAGCCTATGCAATCATAGCAAGGGCAATAACATTTTTCATTGCCCCTCACCTCTAATGCCACTCTTAACTGAACAAGCTTCCTGTCATTTTCGTTCATTGTGGCAAATCCTTGTCCTGATAAGTAATTGTCTTACCTACACCATACCAAACATTAAGTTGTCATTTTTTTATATTTTATCTACTCCTTTCGATTATGATATGTTTATTTACAATGACCTACAATCCTCACGATTAATTCTTCTAAGACATTTTGATATGCTTTTCTTTTTTATTATCGATTAACTATTAAGATAGATAGGCTTCAATTTGTACTATAGAGTATTGTGTACTGAATAACCATGGAAAATAATTACACACCATTTGACGAAAGTGGTCAAAATTTCTCAAAATTGAATCACTCGACACCATACACTAGCCTCTAAGTTGTTTTGTAGACAAAATGTCAATCTTTGAAATTCACCACTAAAAAAAGAATGCCAACCCCTTGTCATCCACAATTGGGTTGGGTTGGTTTAAATTATGACATGTTGATTTTCATCTACATACAATGTTCACAATTTTATGCTACTTATAGTGGTCACAATTTTATTTTCTTAGACACTTTGGCATGTTCTCATTTTTCATTG
>ML778595.1:1344583-1359330 GCA_009831015.1 Picea engelmannii | reverse complement strand
GTTTATGTATCTTATTAGTCCCTGCTAAAGCAGGGAATATAGCAATCGATTGCAAGTCAAAATCATTTTGACTTTTGTAAATTTACAAAAATTTTAACAATGTTTTATAATGTTTTTCAATAAATATTTATTAATGAGAATTTGATATATAAATAAAAATATTTTTTTATTTTTAGATATTCAAAATTCTATTTTTTGATTGGTCAAAAACTCTGAAGTGACTAACTTCCCCTGGTTGGAGGTGACAATTAACCACAAAACTAAAAAAAATAAATTATTTGTTTTTAAAAAAAATCCACAAATAGCCACATATTAATTAAAAGTACAAATAATGATTGATGTTATCGGCGTTCTATGTGTAGTAAATGTAAGAATACACTTTGGATTTTGATACTTTGTTTCATCTCCCAATGAGTTGATGAGTGCACTTTCTCCACCTTCCATATGTACACACCTGATCAGGTCAACCACAACATTTAGCCTCGGGTTTTGTTTTGCATGCTTAAATAATGGAAATTCTCATACTTTGTTTTTCAAAATGTACAGACCCGATCACGTCAACCACAATATTTAGTCTTGGGTTTTGTTTTGCATGCTTAAATAATGGATGATCTCTCGTACATTAATAATTATATGTAATATCAAAAGGCTATATTGTCACTAATGGAAACCTACCCATTATTTATTACAATATGTTGAGGATAGCAAAGAATTTATGCGGAAGAGGGAAATGTTACAATATATTGCAGCTATTACCCTTGTTATTATAAACATGAGTTTCCTCCCTATCTTATATATACCATAACTTATCATTTATCAATATAACAATCAACTTCAATATTTTATTCATAACCATTTCTTCCTTCATTTAATTGAATTAGTAAGTGCTAGCCAACCATTAGGTGTGCAAGTATCCCAACCATTATTGTCATTGTTATATTATTTTCAATTTATGCAAGTGTGATCCCTTTTGGGTACTAGGGATTTAACAAGTGGTATCAAAGCTTCAATCAAGCTTTGTTGGTGTTTTTTTGTTAGGTCTTAAAAATAAAAGAGAGAAGAAAATGACAATCAATTACTATCATTTCATCGATCAAGGTTGAGTTTCAAGAGAAATTCCATATCTTTATCAATGAAAAGAGAGAGAGATTATAGGTACAATTGAAGGGAAAAGGGCATGTAGATTCCATAAACCTAGAATATTATGGAATCCACATACCCTTTTCCACAGAATATACTAACTAGATCCAAAAACCAAAGACCTAAAATATGGTACTACACATATTATAATATATTATCAAGGAAAAAACAAGCTACATGAAATTTGGACATTTGAACAAAAATTTACAAGTTAAATGAGTACATCAATAAAAAATAACATACTAACCTTGCAAGTTCGAAATCCAAGCTATGTAGATCGAGAATTGGATTTGTTAAACCAGTGGGTGATGGAAAAAGTAAACAGCTCAAACGAAGGCTGGGAACAATGTCGCAACTATAGCAATTGTTCCACAAAGTCTCTTAAAGTCACGTATATATAGATCAAATAGTCAACTAGCCGTTAACAGCAGCCAATGAGATAGGTAAACTTTTCATCACTATTGCCACAAAAGTTCGTTTCTATTGCGACAAAAATCTCGACTAGGTTAAAATAATATTTTCGTGGATATTGCGACAAACTTTCATGGAAATATCGACGGAAATCCTGCCCCGTTTAAAAAAATGATGAAACTAGTGAAAGTGTGGAAAAATTTCATGGAATAATTTGCCCATATGTAGTAGTGTATTACTTTCAGTTCAATAGAAAGTATTGAGTTTGATGATATTGTTGGAGCTTTACTGTCTGAGGAAACAAGGAAGAAAAAAAATTCAGAAACCTCTACATCTGAGGCGATGATGGTCAGAGGAAGACCTAAAGAAAGAGGACGGGATCAGAGGGATCTCTCTCAGTCAAAGTTGAAGGGAAAGAAGAGCAATATTAAGTGATGGTTTTGTGGAAAATCTAGACACTTGAAGAAGGATTGTTGGAAGAGACAACAAGCCTCCAAAGAAGACCCTCCAAAATATATGAATGAAGCAAATGAAACCGAAACAAGTTCAACAACAGGTTCAGGTATGATTGATGAAGTTTTATCAATTAGTGGTGTTTCATGATATGATCAACAATGGTTATTAGATTCTGGTGCTTGAAATCACATGTGTCTTCATAGACATTGGTTTATTACTTACCCGTCTATAGATGATGGAATTGTTTACATGGGAAATGATATATCATGTAAAGTCATGGGAATTGGTAGCATTTGAATTAATATGTTTGATGGAAATGTTAAAATACTAACTGATGTGAGACATGTACCTGAGCTTAGGAAGAACCTAATCTCTTTGAGAGTCTTAGATATTGGAGGATATAAGAGTATTTTTCAAGGTGGAGTTATGAAGGTCTACAAAGGAATCCTACTGGTTATGAAAGAAAAGAAGGTTGGTAACCTTTTTCTGTTAGAAGGAAGAACCGAGTCAGATCATGCAAGAGTTGTATCTGAGAATGACAGTGATTCTATTCGACTATGGCATCAATGGTTGGGCCATATGAGAGAAAGAGGATTGAAGGTATTATATGATCACAAGTTACTTCCTATTCTAAATTATTTAAAGTTAGATTTCTGAAAGCATTGTATTTATGGAAAACAAAATAGACAGAAATTTAAAACCGGAAGACACACCAGTGAAGGAATCCTTGACTATATCCATTCTGATGTTTGGGGACCATCCCCTACTATTTCGTATGTAGTATCATCATATTTTGTTACTTTTATAGATGATTTCTATAGGAAGGTGTGGATCTATATGTTGAAAAGAAAGGCTGGTGTATTTATAGTTTTCGAGTAGTTTAGAGATTTAGTGGAAAAGAGCACTGGTAGGTCCATTAAATGTTTAAGAACTGATAATGGTGGTGAATTTACGTCAATGGAATTTGAGAACTATTGCAAGGATTTTGGGATTGATAGGCATAAAACTACTACCTATACTCCTCAGCAAAATGGAGTTGTTGAATGCATGAACTTGACTCTTCTAGAAAAAGAAAGGAGTATGCTAAGTAACGCCAACTTGCAGCAGGAACTATGGGCAGAAGTAGCAACTACAACTTGTTATCTGGTGAATCGATCACCATAAAAAAAAATAGAGTGCAATATTCCTAAAGAGGTGTGGAAAGGTCACCCTCGTAATTATTCTAATCTTAAAGTTTTTGGTTGTGAAGCCTATGCTCTAATTCCAAAACATCATCGTTCTAAATTAGATCCAAAATAAAAAAGGCTTATCTTTGTTGGATATGGTGATGGTATTAAGGGGTATAGGTTGTGGGATCCTACTACCCACAAGATCACCATTAATAGAGATATAATATTTGATGAATAATCTCTCATCAAATCAGATGTAGATGTTCAAATGAAACAGGAAGAAGTACCTAAGTATCAACAAATTCAGTTTCAAACTAGTTCAAATACATATGAAAGTGAACATGAACAAGTTTCTGAATATGTTCATGAAGAGTTTCCTCCAGAGGAAGACATGGTTGATGATAACAATCAACAGAATGTGGATCAGCCACAAACTTCCCTAAGGAGATCTACGCGGGTCATACATCCTCCAAGAAGGTATGATGATTTTGTTTCATTAGTTTCTTTAAGTACTAATGATGATGAACCTTCATGCTATCAGGAAGATGTGAAGGGTTCTAACGGTGATAAATGTAAAGAATCAATGAAGGATGAAATGAATGCATTAGATAGGAATGCCACATGGGACCTGCTAGAACTTCCAAGAGACCAAAAAACTGTAGGTTGCAAGTGGGTCTACAAGCTGAAGAAGGGTGTTGATGATAAGGTGGAAAGGTACAAAGCAAGGCTGGTTGCGAAAGGATATTCTCAAAAAGAAGGTATTGAATTTCATGAGAATTTTTCACCAGTTGTTAATTCAGTTTCAATTCGAATTGTGTTAGCATTAGTTGCATTACTTGATTTGGAGTTGGAGCAGCTAGATGTTAAAACTACCTTCTTACATGGAGATTTGGATGAGAAAATTTACATGGAACAACCTGAAGGGTTCGTTCAAAATCGCAGAAAGAAATTTGTTTGCAGGCTCAAGAAATCATTGTATGGTTTGAGGTAGTCGCCCAGACAATGGTACAAGAAATTTGACTCTTTCATGGTGAGCCAGAATTATACAAGGAGTGAGTATGATCATTGTGTCTACTTTAAGAAATTGAATAATGACATATTCATTATCTTAGTATTGTATTTTGACGATATGATTTTAGAAAGAAAAATCATAACTAATATCAGCAGGTTAAAGGCTCATATGGCTAGGACGTTCGATATGAAAGATTTAGGATAAGCAAGGCAGATTTTGGGCATGGAGATATTCAGAGACAAGAGGAATGCTAAGATTTGGTTGTCACAACAGAAGTATGTTGAGAAGATACTTTTGAGGTTTGGTATGAATGATGTGAAAATATTTTTAGTCCCTTTGGCTTCCCATTTTAATCTTTCTTCAAGTTTATGTCCTAGTACAAAATAAGAAAAGGAATGTATGTCTTGAATACCATATGCTAATGAAGTAGAAAGTCTAATGTACGCAATGGTTAGTACAAGACCATAAATTTCACATGCAGTTGGGTTTGTCAGCAGGTATATGGAAAATCCATGTAAAGAGCACTAGGAAACAGTGAAATGGGTGCTTCAGTATCTGAGGGGCACAAGTGATTACTGTATCACTTATAATAGTGGTTGTGAATTAGTCTGTGGATATGTTGATTCTGATTTTGCAGGTGATTTGGATAAGAGAAGGTCGACTTCAGGGTATGTCTTTACTCTTGCAAGTGGAGCTATTAGTTGGATGTCAAAGATACAGAACATTGTTGCTTTATCCACTACAAAAGAAAAATACGTAGCTGCTTCACATGCTTGCTGAAAGGCAGTTTGGTTGAAAGGTTTGTTTGGTGAGTTTGGAAGGATGCAGGACAAAGTAAAGTTATTTTGTGATAGTCAAAGTGCTATTCACTTGGCTAAGAATCCAGACTACCACAATAAAACAAAATATATACCTATCAAGTACCATTTTGTAAGACAGGTCATCAATGAACGTGGAGTCTCTCTTGATAAAGTGTATACAAAAGAGAACTGCACAGAAATGTTCAAAAAAACAGTAGTTTTAGAGTAGCTATGATGGTGCTTGGCTTCTCTTGGCTTGCATAAAAGGTGATGAACAAAAGGAAGGAGCAACGTATCAGGTTAATTGTTGTCAAGGTGGATATTGTTGGAATCTAGTGACAACGAATTCCTCCAGGATTAGGATTTTAGATCCTATAATCCAATGTTGGTTGTAACCAATAAGACCAAGTTAGGATATGGATAGGAGTGCATTTAATAATTAGTTTCTTGTGTAAATGTATATAAATTCATGTAAGCCTGTAGAGGCATATGAGATGTATTAGTGAAGTTGTTGTAATCTCCATGATATGAATAATAAGACAAACGATACCTCTGCTTGGTGGATGTAGCCCAACATTTGGGTGAACCACGTGAAATCTATGTGTTTCTTATCTGTATGATTGTTGATTATCATATGTGAATTGTGTTTTCCACGTTTGCAATTCTAACTCTTAAGAGAGGGTTTGATCCAGTGGAAGATTGCATAGACGGAGGTAAAATTGGAGCGTTATGGTCGTTGAGTTTTAGAACCAAATTTCATCATGTAGGGTCAATTCTCGCGGGTTTACCTTCAAAATTTAAAGATCAAAAGCTAAAATTTATGGAGGCTTTTAGATTTTCACTGTCAGAATTATGTTTTGGACTGACTTCTTGTGAATAATTAGGGGTTCCATTGTTTTTGGGAAAATTTGGGCTGAAATTGCATAATTTTGAAGGTATGGACAGAGGAGAAACAATTTTATTAATAAAAAATATTAATTTTTTGTCATCATATATATTTTATTTTTTCAAATTAATTATAATAAAAATTTGACACATGAAGTGGTTTTCTTAAATTGTCATAATATGAATATTTTTTATAAGATGAAGAGTACCATGAATTATATTATTCAAATCCAAAAACAAAAGTAGTGGTTTTATCAAATTCATATTGAGTAAAGTGTTTGTAATTAGGTAATCTTCCCCTTCAATTAAAAAAGGAAAATGAATTAGTACAAAATCTTAGTTTATATATTTGATTGTAAATAAATTTATGTAAATAAATTGTATAAGAGATTTCAATTGTTCAATGTTTCGAGTGGACACTTCACCCATCATCGAAAACGCTAAAAATTCAAATAATTCAATAATTCATCATATATATAATTTAAATATTTATTAAACCAGGAGTTATAAAAATAAATATTAAATCTTGGTTTTTGGTGAGAAAGGAAAAACTACTCATACACCTCAAATCAAACAAATAAATCATTATCACTTCATCTCAAACAAAACTTACCCCAAGAAAATATATCACTCATGTGATTTGACTTGGGAGTGATCATATCTATAATATTATTTATTTTACAGTAGCAAATGTATATTTAATGCATATACCATTTTTATAAAATTATAAAAATAATAAATAAATTAGTTTTGAAAATATTTGAAAGTGACATAAATGTTATAATTGGCATGGATTTATTTCAACTCTATATCTCTCAAGTATTTCAACTCTATATCTCTCAAGTATTGAGAAGGATTCAAAAGACAATTGAGACTCAAATATCTTACTATTTAATAGATATGGAGTTGAGATGAATCTACGTTGGTATTCTCTCTCTCTCTCTCTCTCTCTCTCTCTCTCTCTCTCTCTCTCTCTCTCTATATATATATATATATATATATATATATATATAATGTCCACTAAAACCAAATTTGGTCTAACAAACCTTAAAAAGTATGGAATTACTTGATTTGATTTAAAATTTTATTTATGTGCTAAAAATGTTTTAAGAGAAGTATTCTTAAATCATCATAGTTTTGAAGAGTTCAAAGGTTAGGAAAACTGATATTGTAACAAATACTTTGAAGAGTATTTTAATTTTCTTTTATCCTTTAATTATTTATCACATCACAATTTCTCCTTAAATTTATACGTAATAATATTTTTAATATTATCATTATTCTCCAGGGGCAGTAAGTGCGGGGGGGGGGAGGGGGTGATTCTTCGAGATTCCAAAGGAAATCACATAGCATCCTTTGCTTGGGGACTGGGAAATGTTTCAAACAACATTGTTGAGGCTTATGCCTTGTGGGAAGGAGTCCACATCACAGGAGAAAAGATAAATTGTAATATTGTGGTCCTTGGGGATTAAATGATGGTGGCTAGAGCAATAATAAACAGGCGAGTGATAGGAAACAATGTGTTTAATAGTATCATCTCATGCATTCTCACCCTTCTCGTAGAATTTGAGAAGTGAAAATTGTTCACATCAAACATGAGTTCAATTCTTATGTTGATTATTGGGCTATGTTGGATCACGTTTAAATGAGGGCATTATTATTAAAATTGGGTTAGGGGTTTTCTCCCCATTCCATAATTTGAGAGGACTAGATCATTAATGACCAAGGACAAGTGGCGACATTTTTGGGTAGGTGACAGTGCATTTGTGTTACTCGCACATATGAAATATAAGGGATATATGGGGGTTATTCATGGTAGAATGTGTGAAGGAAGCTTCAAATGTGGGATTCATGTAGTTATGAATCTCACTTTTCCTTCTGGAGGTGTAGCTCAGTGGTTTTATGTGGAATTTTGGCAGTCTCGATTTTGGGTTTCTACAATTGAGTGTGGTTAGTCTTGGGTGTTTGTGGGTGATAGCCTCCACTTGATGTTTTCTTTGTTTTGGGTTTCAACCAAGCCTCTCCTAGTCTCTAGGTTTAACTCTCTTGTTTCTACTCATGAAATAAATCTTTCCTTTGTTGTTTTGATTTTCAATTTTGAAAGACATTCTCTCCTTTTTTTCTTTGTTAAAGTTGGAATTGGGGTTTTTCCACGTGGGTTTATGTGGTTTGGAAATCCTTGTTGTTGCTCACCCTAGAAAATGATGAAACCAACTGGAATGATGTCAAAACAATTCTTCACCGACATGAATAAATATCCTAGGTGAACAACACTGCACTTCAACACATTTCGTGTAACGTCCCCCACCGTTACAACAACAAAAAAGATGTATAATAGGTAAAAAAAAATTCTTTAAATAATTAAAAACATCACAACCTAATTAATTGCATCGCAAGCTCACATTGTCATAATTATTAACGACACAATCAATGCATTAACATAAACAATAGAGACACATCATAATTAATCAATACATAAGCGAATTCACCAAGATCCTCTGAAATAAACGTCATTATTGACCAATCATCATTTATCAAAATGAAAATACCCACTCAACCTATCCTGCATGGTTAGGACCTGCAGGACACATAAGCAATGCTAAAGCCCAGGATTCATCCGATTGATTTTGACCACTTAAGGTCTCAGGAATGGTGACTATTCTGAGGAACAAGGAGGTATATATGCTCCCCTTAATCAATCATAACTCATGACTCCAGACACGTTCTCTCATCTTTATTTCTTTCTTATTTAAAAAATCCCTTTTAATATTTCTTGCACACATGTGTTTTATCATTTTTTTAGATATATTTCACCTTTTCTTAAATCTTAACTTGATTTGCTTCATTCCCTCTTTTTTATTTAAATTAGTTAATAATTTAGTGCTAGCTTCCTACAACAACTTAGAATTAGGATAAAAGTTTGAATAATATTAGACTTCATTTGGGGTTACAATTACTAAATTAATTAATTAATCCAACAATACTCAAGATTTTACAAGGTTTGATCATTCACTCAAGGTTTTCTAAGCCACCTAGATTTATTGACTTAAATTGTATTTATGCGATGTTCCCTTCAAGATGCACTCCATGCTCCAAGGGTGCCACTCGTCTTTGACTGGTTTTGGTAGTTGTCCAACCCTTGGAATAAACACTCCATTCAGGCGACCTTGTGAGAGACTAAGGGATTCTAAGGTATAAGGACCCTGCCTTATTGCACGCCCCTTATAAATATTCATGAGAGACTGTTTCAGTCTGCCCTCACGACATTGTGGACCTCTCGAACTAGGTAATCGTTAACCTACAACTTGAGCCATGATGAGAGTGCTAGTAGGCTATGGTAGGGACATTGCCACACCTCTCCCTTAATATCTAGTCTATGTGCATGGCCCCTTTACTCCTTATGTGAGTCATATTAGAAATCATTTGTCAGCTTGCATCCATCAACGAAATGTTGTCAATGATCCATATACAAAATCATAATATAATCGATCATATGTCACATATGCATAAATGAAATACTCAAATCAATACAATCCACTCCCTGGCTCAATCTGAAGTCCAAGGAGGTCCATTGATGCCCTCGACATCCACAATCCATAAAGTGTCATGCACTCTCAGGTAAACTCGTCAATAGCATATGTCAATACGCATATATCAAATAACATAAAATCACAATCCATCAAAATCATCATAAGAATCCATAAGTGAAAGAAATAACCATGTACTATAACCGGATCACTTGCACACAAGTGTCCTCAAAGAATAAGTCATAGCATGTGCTCACAAGAGAGGGATGTTACATTTCATAAAAAATGGTGGATATGGAGCAAGAAATAGAAAACATCATGAATTGCTCATGATTCAGACATAGTGAATTGATGGTTTGGAAATAGATTGTTAATATCTTCGGTCCTTGGTTTTTCCTCAATGCTCGAACTCAGCTTCAATTAATCAGGATGCAAAAATTTCTCTCCACGGAGGTAATACAAATGAATATCTTAGGGGTCGTGATACACAACCTATGGAAGTGGAAGAAGGCTATCTACCACCTAGTAGAGAGCAATAAGTTCAGGACAATGAATCCTTTCACCAATAAATGTTTTCCAAAATAGTTATGTTGTTGGGCCAGTTTATAACAATAAATCAATAGTCAATCTATATGTAAATACTATCTCGAGAAGGATTAATTTTTTTTCTATGATACTGGTAGGCAAATACTTAGGCTTCAAGCCAATTTTTTTAATTCTATTTGATATTGTTGTTTGTTCGACACAACCCCCTTATATTAATACAATATTCAATTTTATTTATATGTGTGTGTGTGTCCATTGGATGTAGCTTGGGTGGTTGGGAGGAATGATTGTTACCCTCCCCACCCAAGTTCAATTCCTTGTAAGTGGCATCTCCCCATGTTCTCTCGTGGATTTCGGGGAGGTTATCCATGGACGTAGCGAGGCACCGATATCCAGTGTCATGAACCACATGAATATATATATATATATATATATTCTTAATATTGAAATCTTCTTGATTCCCCAATGATTTAGCCAAGACTTGGCATCTTTATGCAAACCCTACTTGAGTCGTAGGTGGTTTTAACAAGATTTTGAAGCAATCTTAGGAAGCCTCTTGTCTTCCATGTTGTTTATCTTGTTCTAATACAACAGGTACCCAATCAGAGTCGTGTTCTCAATGGGGGAATACTTGATTATGTGAGGAGGATAGGGTATATTTCCTTTAATTTTGAGATTATAAATTATAAAACACTTTTGGACTTCCTATATCTTTCCCCATGATTCTCTAGAGATGTTTCAACCCAAAATTCAAAACCATATAATATAACAAGAGTGACGAGAGTCTCAAAGAGAAGTTTTTTCGTATCCCATAGCCAAAGGTCCACTAATTTACAGTTGTTTCAAGTCCATAATAAGCTCTACACCCTCCATTTATCCTTTTATCAATGATATAGTTCCAGTTAATCTTGCGATGAAGATATATTCCAAGATATATGTATAAAGTCACTTCCTCCAAGTTATCGTTGTCATACACAAAATTAGTGTAAGTGATATTTTTGGATATAATTATTATAACCTTTGTTTTGTTGATGTTAACAATTATCTCATACTAGAGAAAACACCCTTGAGAATTTTTAGTTGTTTGTTGAGATCACAATGACTCTTTACCATAATAACAATATCATCAATGTAAAGAAGAAGGAAATGGTTTCAAACATAATTTCAGCAAATTCCTCTTCTTGTAATAGTTGATATGATTTCATTTTTATGGTGTTATTTTTATATATATAAAAATTCGTAAATGATTATTATTTTAGTCGCATTATAATTGTTATTACTATATATTAGTTTTGTATAACATATTATATTGGGTTGACATATGCTAACGTCAGTGTTATGGATATAGTATAGACATTACAATCTCTTCAATATTAAGCTGTAAAATGCACCTCACTTCTCTCGATATAATAAATCTCCATATAAGACTTCATTATTTTTTTTCCTCAGAAAAACGCGTAATTTTATTTCATATTTGAATGAAAATTACATTATGTAGATGCATGTTCACATGCATTGCTGACATTGACCCAAAGAGGCCTCTAGGTTCATAAACAAGAGAAACAAAAAGTTAGCTACTAGGCTATAGTTGATGGCCAAAAATTACCATGTTCAACATTATAGGGAGACCACCCTGTCAGGGCCCCAATTAGACCCTTATCCGTTTGGGATTTTGGTTCCAACTGGTTCAATGGGTCTCCAGTTATCCTTGTTCTAAGACTAGCCTTCTAAATTTAATATAAACTAACCTAATCTAAACTATATATATATATATATATATATATATATATATACACTTCCCTCTGTTTGCTAACTTATGATATTACATATTGATGATATCAAGTAAAGGGAACAATTTTCCTTCTTGTGGCCACTTGAAAAGGAAAATCTTTTATGTTAGGTCGAAATAAGGGATCAACTAGGCCACATGGATTTTGCTCCTATGAAAGGAGACTTTATGTAAACATGAAAGAAATGCAAATACAGATGCAAAATTATTCTATGATGCAAGTAAATAAAATAAAAAACCTATCTTGACTAAGACAAGGATAGCCTTACTCCTAATCAAGAGCAAGAGTATCTAAAAGGAAGAGGAAATTATTGTATTTGGATTCAGGATAAAGATTCAATCATAAATCTCAAAGTAGTTTGAATATTTACAAATGATTCAAGTACAAATGCAAATGAATAAACCATGACAAATAGTTATCATGATGTCTCCATTCACATACCTAAAACCAACAATATATAATGAATCCAATATGGAGTTTACACAAAGCAAAAGAAATAGTTCTTTAGATTTAGTGTAATATAACACAAGACATATTTGAAACAAACTAACAAATAGTTGTTTTTTCAAGTTTCTTCGGTGAGGAGATTCACAGGTGTTATCTAGATAATCCACAGTTGGTGTCATTTTCATCATCGACATTTTGAATCCGAATCGGGATTCATCATTAGGACTAATCGTCCTGATGATGAATCCCGATTCGGATTCGAAACGTTGATGATGATAATAAATAGTTATTTAATATCTTCAAGTCAATCTCAATGAATTCATTACTATCTCTGATATAAAACATATTCATCTTTGCAAAATATAGCTTTAACAAAACATACACTAATAAAATAAATGTAATTAACAATAGTGTCAATAACATTTATAAAAATATCAATAGGAACTTAATTTAAATAAAAACTAAATTAACAAGAAAAAGATAATAACAAACTTACTGCTCACAGAATAGTGTATGAAAAAAGAAATTTATCATTATCTTGAAATTACTCTGTCTTTAAACAGTCCTCCACAGAAAGAAAAATACTACAATACTATAGAGTAATGCAACCTCTACCTTACTGCAGACTTCTCCCTTCAAGTCTCAGATTTGAAACCCCTTCTTAGTTTTCTTTCTCTCTTTTTATATGAAAAGAGTTCCAACAAAACTAATTAACTGACATTAACTAAAAGAGAATCTGTCTCCTAAAAAATAGTAATGAGATTTTATAAAAAATTTAAATCCCCAAGTTATAATAAAATTACAACAAAAAAATATTCTAAAATAAGAAAAAAAATATATTTTAAAACCAATTGTTCCACTTCATAGACTTGATCCTTGGGATCCAAATCGAACTTCAATCCACAATATATGATCATGATTACATGTTTTCCACCCGTTAGATTAAAATAAAAATGAATTAGAATAATAACAAAATCATAAAATTAGAGCGACTACATAATTTTAAATTTTGTAGTTGCTCTTTATTAAAGAGAAAATAAATAAATTAAAATAAAAACTAAATTTACCTGACAATTAAAAACACTAATTAGAAACAAAATATGAATATAAAAAAGAAGAAATATTCATTCCTGATAAATTTATAGTCATTGAAACTTTTTTTTTAACTACCCTATGTTTAAGTTACAGTAAGCTTCTTTTCATATTCTGTTAAGAACCAAATATCAATATAGCATAGAAAAACCTCAGAAGAAGTACTCAACGCCTTGAAAAAGAAAAAAATCCAGGTAATAAGCTTCTTCGAGGGGGAAACCTCCTTATACCCCACATAAATGTCCAAATACAAGATGATTCCAAATGAAAATTTCTCCTTGGTATATATAGGAGACTAAGAGGTACAATTACAACTAATGGACTCAAGTCGACATAAATAAAATAACATTACTAATGTTGTTATAAAAAGGACTGTGGAGAAATAAAATAAAACAAATGCGGAAACAAAACACAAAAGATACACAATACAAGAGAGACACAGATTTACATGATTCACCCAGTGTGGGCTACGTCCACCAGAGAAATTGCCAGGTGCTTCCTTAATTATTAACCAGCAAATGAAGGGATACAACCTACAAAAAAAGCCACTATAACTTCCTCTTCTTTCTCTCACAGTCTCCTCTCTCAAAATACAATACTCGCCATCATGCATAGCCACAATACATTTCCCTCAAAACAGAGGGTTGCCTTCTAGGGCAAAAAACCCTAACATAATTTCTACCGTTAAATCTGTGACCTTATAATGAATGGTCCAGATTTACAATGAAAATAAAATATACATTTACAAGGAAATTTTTCCTTCAGGGGACGCTACCCCCGAACCCCCGTTGGGGGCCCGCTTACCCCTGAACCCCCCAGTCGAGGGGATAGGCACCCCGGACCCCGCAAATGGGGTACCCCCCTCTGCACTCCCCCATGTGGAAGAGTGTACATACTTTTTGGGTGTAAAGTCTTCATGGGGTATAAACACGACTGAAAAACACAATACCTCTGAGTTAGGAAGATAATCAGGCTCCACAACCAACAAATGTAATATTCCCCAATTAAGGGGTAATGAGCCACTATTTAGGGTTTAACATGCCCCTCCCCTTGAGACAAGTGTTGTCTGCAATGCTTGAGTAACTCTAGATGCTTCTATATAAAAGACTCATATTCCCAAGTGGAATCTTCTGCCGGTAGTTTCCTCCATTTAATGATATACTTTGAAATGGATCTATAACTCAGCTAGCGAATTCTTGTGTCAGTGATGGCTTCAGGCTCCAATATGATTTTTCCTTCCTCATCAAGTTCTGGAAATATAGTTTGAAATGGGATCTTGTCACTATAACCTTCTTTAAGCATGAAACATGGAAAACTGGGTGTACTCATGAAGATGCATGAAACTCCAATTTGTATGCCATAGTACCAATCTTTTTCAACACCTTATAAGGGCCATAATACTTTGGTGATAATTTATTATCCTTATTGTCTTGATTGAGGGACATCTGTTTATATAGTTGTAGTCTTAAAAG
>ML778595.1:1319067-1344495 GCA_009831015.1 Picea engelmannii | reverse complement strand
GGTGGTATCCATAGAGTGCCATAAATGGTGTCATTTTTGTTGCAGTATGAAAGGAAGTGTTATACCACCATTCTACCAAGGGTAACCATTTAAGACATTGTGTTTGTTTATAAGAGACAAAGCAACGAAGGTATCCTTACAGAAATGTGTTCACTATATCGGTTTTTCCATCAAATTGAGGATGATTGGATGAGCTATGAGCCAATTGAGTACCCAAACAAGAAAATAATTATGTCCAAAAATGTCCAGTGAAGATGGGATCTTTGTCACTTACAATAATCTTTGGGCTGCCATGTAGCTTTTGAAATGTCTCCATGAATGCGGTGGAAATTGCACTGGCTTTGAAGGGATAAGAGAGTGCACAAAAGTGTTCGTACTTGTTTAGTCTATCAAAAATCACCATGATGACACTCTTTCCTTCAGACTTCGGTAACCCTGTGATGAAATCCATGGAAACCTCCTCCCAGCACTGACTTTGGATGGCTAATGGTTGTAAAAGACCTGGGGTCTTAATTGTTTCCACCTTATTTTTTTGGCAAACCAAAAATTCTTCCACAAACCTTTGAACATCAGTTTTAAGGCCATCCCAAAAAAATTCATTCTTGAACCTATGGTATGTTTTCAAAAATCCTGAGTGCCCTCCTACTGGAGAGGTGTGCAATTCCAATAGTACCTTTTGTTTGAGTTGGGATTTCTTACATAAATATAAGCGATCTTTGTACCATTGTGAATAATTTTTCCATGTAAATGTATATGATGCACTAGAATCCTGTTGCAACCTTTGAATGAGAGTCCACACATTTTTGTCATTCTTCCATTCATACCTTGCTTCTATTATCCAATCGGGTTGGATGATCAAGATAACACAGAGAAAGGCCTCAACATCTTCATCCTTTATTGAGAGTGCATCTGCCACAAAAATTTTCTTCCATTTTTTATAGATGATTTCAAAATCATAACCCAATATCTTGGTCACCCATTTTTGTTGTTCTTCTGAAGATAGTCTTTGTTCCAAGAAGTATTTAAGACTATCATGATCTGTTTTGACCTTGAAGTGCCTACCTATTAGGCAAGGGCGCCATTTCTTCAATGCATGTAGTATTCCCATCATTTCCTTCTCATAAATGGGTTTCTGTAAGTCTTTTCCCTTGAGTGACCGACTTTCAAAAGCCAGGGGTCTTCCTTCTTGCATTAGGACAAAACCAATTATATTTCCCGATGCATCACATTCCACAATAAATGTTTTTGTGAAGTCTGAAGTGGTCAATATAGGATCTTTGCACATCACCTCTTTAAGTTGTTCAAAATATTTAGTTGCCTCTAGATTCCATGAAAATAAATCCTTCTTAGTTAGTGTCGTTAAAGGTGTTGTTGTTCTTCCATAGTGTCGAACAAACTTGCGGCAGTAACCTGTCAAACCAAAAAATCCTCTAAGATTCTTCAATGTTTTGGGAATCGACCAGTCCATCATGCCCTTAATATTGTTAGTGTCTACCTTGATACCTTCATGAGATACAATATGACCCAAATACTCTACCTCCTTCACCCCAAAGAAACATTTGGATGGTTAGGCATATAGTGTTTCTCCTTTAGTAGTTGTAGAACCTTGTCAACATGCCACAAACGATCCTCCCAAGACTTGTTATAGATTAGTATATCATCAAAAACTACTAACACAAATTTTCAAAGGAAGAGCTTGAAAATGGAATTCATCAACCCTTGGAATGTGGAAGGTGCATTTGTAAGGGCAAAAGGCATGACAAAAAATTCATAATGGCCTTCATGAGATCCGAATGTTGTTTTTGGGATATCTTCTTCCTTCATTATAATCTGATGATACCCTGAACGAAGATCCAACTTTGTGAAAAATATTGCTCCATGTAGTTCATCTAACAATTCATCAATGAAGGGAATGGGAAACTTATCTTTAATAGTGATCTTGTTGAGCTCTCTATAATCTGGACACATACGCCATGAGCCATCTTTCTTGAATACCATTACCACTGGTGCAGAGTAAGAACTTTGGCTAGGTCTAATAATGCCAGCCTTTAACATTTATTCAACCATGCGCTCAATTTCACTCTTCTGGTCATAAGGGTATCTGTATGGCCTGATGTTAGGAGGAAAAATCCCAGGAATTAGGTGAATATCATGATCATGATTTCGAGTGGGTGGAAGACCTTTGGGAATATATTCAAATACTTTAGAATGCTTATCAATGATCCCTTGGAGATATAGGGGAATAGATGGCTTAGATGTTTGAACATCTGGTGAGCATAGTTGTGAAATTACACCTTGATGCCCCCTTTTCAATAATTTTGTCATGCCATTGGAGCTTATCACCTTAATGGGTTTCCCTGTGATACCTCTTAACTCAATTTTTTTTCCTTCCAACGAAAATTTCATGAAAAGTTCTTGAAAATTAAAAGCCATTGTTCCTAATTATTGTAACCATTGGATTCCTAGTACGACATCAGCACCACCCATGGGTATATAAATCATTGGACTATTCATTACATATTCCCCCATAGTAAGATTTATCTTATTGAATTTTCTTGAGGAATTGATAGTTCCTCCATCTGCAATCATTACTTGAAACTCTAGTGCTGGATATACAAAGAAATTGAGAGATTTGGATAATTTATAGTGAATGAAATTATGAGTACTACCAAAATCAATTAGGACTATTACCTTTTTATTTTTGATAAATCTTTTGATCTTGAGGGTTTGAGGAGTTCTAATTCCAACCAATGCATTACATGATATCGTGGGAGTCAACTCTTCAAAAGAAATCGCGTCTATATTTTAATCTTAAGATTGTTCTTGTTCTTATTCTTGTTCTTCTTCCTCTTCAAAATATATAGAGAATAATTTATTCTCACCACACTTATGTCCCTTACTGTACTTGCTGTCACAATTAAAGCATTAACATTTTTCTTTTCTTTCCTCCAATTGTTGAGGTGTCAACCTTGTAGGTTGAGGTGTTTTAGAAGAAGGAACATTATTATCTCGATAGATGTTAGGAGTGGTCCTTCTAGTAGCCTTAGCCATATTTTCACTTTCAACATTTCTTGCCACCCTAAATGCATTCTCCAATGATTTGGGTTCCCAAAGATAAACCTCATGTTGAATGTTATCCCTTAAAGTTCCTATGAATACATAAATCAAGTGCTCATCTGGAATATATGTTACCTTTATATTCAATCTTTGGAAGTTCTCAATGTGCTATGTAACTGGACCCTTTTGCTTGAGATTTATCAATTGGCTAAAGAAGGTATTGCTCCTTATATCCTCATAGTATGCTATCATTTCTTCCATGAAAATTGTCCAAGTGATGAGTGATTTGTGAAAACAAAGCCATCAATACCACACAAATTGATTGGGTTCTAAATATAAAGAAGCAATCCGTACCTTTTGTGTATGTGGCACATTATGTAGATCAAAGAATTTCTCCACCTGAAGTATCCATGTGATTGGGTCCTTGCCATCAAACTTCCTCATATCAATCTTAGGAAAGTGGTTGGTATTCAACCCCAAGTTAGAGTTTCTACATTCTTGATCCATCTTCCTTGTGTCCTCATCATGAATTTCATGGGATACATTTTCACTTTTAGGTGTCCTCTCTATTATGATTTTTTTCAATCCTTCCATGATCTCCCTTTTTAAACCATCCATCTTAGTATCCATTATTGCCTCCAACTTAACTTCCATTGAATCCATCATCCCTTGTAGTTCATCTTTTGTTACTGTCTTATTTTGTAAATCATTTATGTCCCTACACATTTTTTCACCTTCATCAAGAGTCAAAGTAGGACTATATGGAGGCTTATTTTGTGTAGAATTTCCCTTTTTTGGTGGCATGTTGGCCAAGTATCACTTTAAACCTTGATTTTGAGGTGGTTTTGCTAGACAATCTTTCTTTTATTGTATCTCCAAAATTTCGGCCCTTCTAGTAGAAAATTTTATTTTCTGTAGTTCTCTGATATTTCGTCTCTGCAATGCCACAGGTCTGATCAAAATTGGATGTGCCAAGTGGAATTTATGGTAACTTCCCCACAACTTGTTGATTTTTGGCCTTTCCAGGAGATATCACTTGTATATAATGCCCCACAAAAAATGATTGATATAAAATTATGAAACATGTACCAGAAATACTACAAAATGTCCACTATCCAATGCAACTAATCTCACTTAATTTGGATACTCTAGGAAGAATTTACGATTGTTTTACCTGGAACACCTACTTGAGACTAGTCAATAGGACTAGTCAAATACCCTATCTTCCACAGGGTGTATCTACAAATGTAATATGACCCATAATTTGAAATTTTTATCACAGATAATTTACTAATTTCTGTGAATATTGTCTGGATTTCAGGGTCTGAAACGTTACAAAAAAAAAATATTTCGAAAATTCTGCGATGGCTCAATTCAGGATGATTCCAAAACCCTATCTTACATAGTCTGTATCTCCTAAATTATAAGGCCTCAGGAGGTAAAATTTTAACCCAACATACCTTGATCCGTCTACTAAATATCCTCCAAAGGGTTCCTTCTGAAACGTCGTAGAAAACAATTTATAGAGAAAATTCCAAGGTGTCTCAGATGTAGCAGCGAAACCCTAAGACCTTGAGCTCTGATACCATATGTTAAGAAGAAAATATCAATATAGCATAGAAAACCCTCAGAATAAGTACTCAACGCCTTGAAAAAGAAATAATTTCAGGTAATAAGCCTCTTCGAGGGGGAAACCTCCTTATACCCCCACATAAATTTCCAAATACAAGATGATTTCAAATGAAAATGTCTCCTTGGTATATATAGGAGACTAGGAGGTACAATTACAACTAATGGACTCAAGCCGACATAAATAAAATAACATTACTAATGTAATATGCCCCAATTAAGGGGTAATGAGCCACTATTTAGGGCTTAACATATTCTACCATAAGTGTTTGTTTTGAGAACTGAGTTGCTCATTTTCTAGCTCCAAATCARTTTGTAAAATGGACACAATTTCATAATATTTATCCCTCCAAAAGAATGCTTCTAGACTGGGGTTGATTTTAGATTTGTCTTATGTATTCTTTTCTACTATAGGTGAAGACTGGTTTTTTTGGGTTTTTGTCAACAAATCTGCGGTTATTATGACTGCAATAACAAAGTTCTTTTGGTTCCAAATTCATGGTTTTTTTAAGAGTAAAAATTTGGGTCCTTTATCAACAAAACTTTCCCTTTTTCATTGCAAATTCATGGTGCTTTATTAAGAAAATGCATGGGGATTTTTTTTGGTAATTATATGATCATTGTGCTCTCTTTTTTGCAGCAAGCAAAATGCGTTACAAAACCCTAAAAAGATGGTGCCTTACCCAAAAAAATTATGGTCATTTGCATCCAAAATGAGAGATATTTACCTAGAAATTGCATCATCCAGCTTTCATAATTCCAGAATCATGAAATTTGTTTTTTGGAAATATATCCATAAAAATAAAAACAATTTTTAATGACATGTTGAATTTCGTATGCAAAATAAAACCAGATAATGTTAAATCATAACATAAACGTTAATTTGGGGTTTTCTTATTTATTCATGAACAAGAATCACAATGTAAAATAAAAAATAATATCTTACCTCTCTTTTTGTTATTATGAAACCTAGGATTCGAAATCCCCAAATTGTTGTAGACTTACCATCAAAATTTAACGAAACAAAATCAACTGCCTCTAAACTATGGCCATGAAACCCCATTAAAAACACGATCCATCCAGCCTTATGGAGCATGGGATAGAAATATTTGGAGTCATATTTGGATTCTAACGAAAATAGAAATTCATACCATGGTATTTTGTTTCCCATTTTGATTTAAATTTCATATCAATACAAATGGGCAACTACAAAATTTTCTAAAAAAATATGTCTCATAAAATCCTTCATATCTCCAAAATTATTCATGTTTTGGCAAAACCGCTCGCGTGTCAAGTAAAATGACCCATTTTGGAAATGCATTTTCGTTGGTTTCCCCAAATTCTCAACGATTTGTTCATGGTGCATCATGCAAAATTAACACTCTTTTATGACACATGTCATCACATAGTATGTGTAGGGGTCAAAATCTTTTTAGATTTTTAGGTTTGAGTCATAGGGTCTTTAAATTTTTAGGTTTTGAGATATATCTCATGTAATAAATCATGTTTGATTCTTCCATGAGCATAGTTTTAATTTGTCTTTGTGAGAACCTTGGTGTCATGATATTTTTCATCATCATGAAAGAAATAAGGGTCATCATGGGTCACACCCTTGGTCTTAAAATAATCATCATTATATGTGTTGTCTCAAAGGTATGTACAAAAGGTTCCATTATATCATTCTCAACCGTTTGAGGGTCAAGTTAAGTGTCCATTTTACTCACTGCAAACTCACCTGAAAGTTTGCAGTGTATCAAGAAGTACCTTATGCACTTATTTCTCATCATTGTACTTTGAAAACGTGTCAAGGGATATCTCATCATTTTCAGCACATTCAATGCATTATGTTCTTTAGGATTGTTTCAAGGAACAAGTCTAACAATTTGAATGAAGTGTGTTGCCAGAGTTTGAAAATTGGCGCTACGAACTAGCTGTAGCAGATGAAAAGGATTAGATACTTCCACCTAAGTCCTTGTCAAGTTCATGAGACACCAACCCAAGTTCTAGACACACTAGGTACTTATTTGGTGATTGGATGATGTTTGAGGGTTGATTGAATTGCAAACCACTGTATATTTTTCCTACGCTGTAAAATTTTAAATGTTTTTTGCACTGCCAACTCTCTACAACATTAAAACCCATAGCTTTGGTATCCTAAACCTGGCCATTTTCAATATTGTTATACCAAAGAAACATCTTACAGTTTCCTCTTACAAACAACAACATTATACACTACCAACTCTGCGCTGCAAACTGTCCATTACAACTCTACGTTGCAAACTGTGCACTGCAAACTGGTTCTACGAACTCTCTGTTTCTTGATAGATCAAACCCTTTTTAGTTTAGATTCATCTAGGTTTGATTTTTCAACCTATAAACTCATATTTTTCACCTCAGACATGGAAAATATTGCAAGCTTTTCATAAAAACCTAGATCAATTTGTGCTGCAAACTGGAGCTGTGAACTTAACCATTAGTGCTACAAACCCTTTGTTTTACACAGAGTTGCTTCAATTTTTTCTTGTTTGTAGTTTCATCTAGTTGAATTTATGTTTCTCTTTTCTCACTTCCTACTTGTAGCCTATTCATCCTCACACTATTTCTATGCATAAATTGTTTAGTAAAGTAAACCCTAAGTTGTGCCAGCTCTGTAACCAAACCCTAAATTTCATGTTTTTATTACATATCTCATAACAAACTATGAAAAGAGGGTACATGAGGTTTTTCAAAACAATCATTATGGACAGTCAAAAAGGCAAGAATATCCATAGAGGGGGAGAGATTGTGAGAGAAGAACCACATGACATGCAACTCATCCATTCTGAACCATTTTTCAAGGAGGATTTCTAGAGGGTGGGCCACCTGAATTTTTGTGAGAAAATGCAAAGAGGACATCCTGAAGTAGCTAAGCAGTTTGCAGTCAAATTCAGTGGGAAAAAGACTAAGGTAGGGGTGTTTTAGTTTGAAGTCTTTGAGAAATCTATTTATGTAGCCACAAAGATACATGATTATGGAGAGAAGTGGTTTAAATCTATGTCTTTGAACTCTTCTTTATCCAAGGAATTCCTAAAACCTGAATATCAAGGAGACAACCTATCCAAAGGAGTGCCAGGAAGTCATGTGCTAGAGTATTTTGACAAGATGCTCAGGGTCATTCAAAGGTACTTCACGTGTGAAGGAAGGTTCAATATGGTATATTATCAATACCATATCATATTACTACTACACTTCACTGGGAAAGAGTCTATGAACCTTCCCTTTTATCTTTTCAAGAGTATTGGCAAGATGTTAGATAGGGTCCAGGCTAATTCAAAGCAAGTGGATACCAATGTTTTCCACTTTGGTTTAATCAAGATGTTAGTACTGGAAGTGTTAGCGATCAAAATGTTGTTGGAAAATGTTTAACAGGTAGCGCATGATTGTCATTGATGGAAAGTACAACAGTGAATATGGCATGAGTATAGGAAGAGTGTAACAGACGGGAATCAGAAGTAGTTTGGAAAGACGCTGCAGAGAAAGCCCAATAAGTTCAGAAGAGATAGTGCAGAGGATTGTTGGCAGGTCATCAGGCAAAGTAAGCTTGTCATTGATGGCAAGATCAGAGTATGCAGTGAAGGCAAAACAAGGACAAAGTACGCTCCGGAGGAGAAGTGCCAGTGATCGCTGGATCTCATTCTGAATTCCTGATGGTCGTCAGATCTGAATGAAGACAAGAGGAGCGCACAAATATGGAGGATAGATCTTGTGCATTAGATCCAAGCGCAAGGTCCAACCACAGTTGGATCGAGGAGAACCTGCACGGTGTTTAAAGTGAAAGGAGAAAAGGGGCTCACAAAATCCCAAAAGAAGGAGGACCGCCCATCATCAGGAAGGACAAGTGGGGAAAGATCGTAATTTCGCTGACTGGAGAGTCAAAGGAACATGGTTCCTTAACTCCTCGAAATCGTGATGTAACATGAGCCGTCATATCAAAGGTTTGATCTGGACCATTGATTCCAGTCCTTGTTGGAATTTTGGGGATCGAGAGTTGGACATGTAAAAAATTATTGACATCAGGATTCCTGATATCGCGATATGCGAAATCGCGATGTAATCTGAGCCATCATATTAAGGTTGAATATGGACTGTTGATTCCATTCCATGTCGGGGTTTCGAGGATTGCGAGTCGAAGAGGTCAAAGAATAATAACCACAGGAATCCCTAAATCGCGATATGCGATATTGTGATTTAATCGCAGTCGTCAGATCAAGATGTGATCTGGACCGTCGATCCAACTCACATCAGCATACCACGTCATCTAGGAACATGTGGCACAACCAGGTAATGACAAGTGTCAGACTAACTCAACCTGCCAAGCACATGTAAGTCACGAATCAGGGTGACACGTGGCAGTTATTTAACACATGTGACGTCAGCAGACTTACACCATGTCGGAGTTTCGGGGATCGCAACTTGGAGAGGCAAAGAAACCAATGCATCAAGAATGTCGATTTTGCGATATGAGAAATTGCAATTTAATCGCAGTCATCGAATAGAGATCATATATGGACCGTTGATCTAACTCCATATCAGAGTGTCAGGGATCGCAACATGGAGAGGCAAGCAAACAATGCAACAAGAATGTCGATTTCGCAATATGCGAAATTGCGATTCAATCGCAACCGTTGAATGAAGCTCTGATCAGGACCGTTGATCCCACACCATTTTGGGGTATCGGGGATCGTGACTTAGAAAGTCAAGATGCCTCATCTCCAGATTCACAAAACGTGAATTCACGAAAAGCGCTTTTTGCGTAGGCGCTTGGTTATGACCATAGACATATTGGGGAAGAAGCTAGTGTAGAAAAGTTCTGTATCGGAACTTCGGAGATCACGAAATAAAGTGTCAAGACACTCAACACAGAATTGTCGAATGTCGAAATGCCAAAATGAATGCAATATCCCATGGATTCAATCCAAAGGTGCAGATGATTTTGAACAAGATCAGAGGGCAACTATAGCACGATACAGTGTAACTGCCAGAAACCACTGATGGGTTATGCTAGAGGACTCGAAGACAGTTCAGGATGGCTGACAGAGGAGGTGAAGAGTCTCTGAGAGGGATGAAGATGTTCATGGAGGTGATTGATAGTTGATGAGCATTGAGGCTTGTAACTGAAACAGAGAAGGTGAGTTCGACTGTCACAGAGAAGACGAAGAGTCTCAAACTGCCAGAGAGGCTGAGGAATCTCAGTATAACATACAGTGATGCTAGACACGCGGGTTGAACTACCAGAGAAGTTGAAGAGTCACAATGATGATCAGACAGAGCACTCGAGAGGTGGAGGATAATGGCGCAGAGTCATCATGCAGAGGCATTGCGGAAATTGCATGCACAAGGTGCACAGAAGCTATAAATGCACGGTACAGAGAAGAGATGCGGTTGTTGTTGCTGTTGGAGTTTGTTGTGGTTGTTGTTGGTGAAGGTGATTCATGTGTGAAGAAGAAGGAGAGTGCAGTAGATAAATAGCACAGAAGAGGAACTGTGCAGTGAATGGACATGGAGCACAGAGCATAAAAAGTGGAAGAACAAACAGCGTAAGTGATGTGTGCAGAAAGGCAATGAGGCAGACAGAGCAACGATATGCAGCAGAACAGTGATGAGTCTGGTAAGCCATTGTTGAACATCATATCACTGTAATAAGTTTCAGTAGCAAAGATTTATATTTCAGGGTGGTTGGGAGGAGCTAGGGAGGACTGGTGTCCTCAAAGGTTCAAGTGGGTGCTTGAACACAGGGAGTTGGTTCTTCCTTCTAGTTGGTGCTAGAGAAACCAGGAAGTTGGTGCTTCCTTCTAGTTGGTGCTAGAGAAACCAGGGAGTTGGTGCTTCCTTCTAGTGGGTGCTAGAGAAAACAGAGAGTTGGTGCTCTCAGCAAGTTGTATCTTGCAAAACTAAGGTTGTAGCCTCATTATGAGTTGGTGCTCATATGTATGATACTGTAAAGAATGTAACTATTACTTATCATATAAAGAAAAAGAGGTTTTCACCCTGCATGGGTTTCCTCGGGAAATATTTGTCTCTGTGTTTCTCATATATGTGAATGATTCTGAAAGTACCATTGTTTATTTCCCTGCATTATTGTGATCATCATTCAGTGTTTCTACAAATAATTGTTTAAGCACGGTAACAACTGATTCACCCCCCCTTTCAGTTGTCCAACAAATGCAGTGGTATTTTTTAGGGGAAATTTACACCACTCTCTACTTGATTTATTGTTTTCTTTAATCTTTTGGCCAATATCTTAAACTCCATATTCTTCATCAAGCTCCTGTTGATCACTTTCACCCAGAAATCCTTTGGCTTTTTCCTCTTGATCCGTAAATAAATGATTAGAAATCCTTATTGAACTCTGCCAAATCTTTATAACAAGTTTGTTAAAAAGACACTTCTTAACCAAATATATATATATATATATATATATATATATATATATATATATATATATATATATATATATANCAAATATATATATATATATATATATATATATATATATATATATATATATATATATAGATATCTAAACTATTTATAGTTTATGAATTATGTTATATGTGTGTGTGTGTGTGTGTGGCCTATCAAATATGTGATGTGTGCAATTAAGTGGCTTACTATCAAATTATCATAAACTATGTTACATATGCCCAAAAAAACAAATCTATTGCAGTATTCTAAGTCTAAGAGTTAAGCCATGAGTTAAAATTGCATTGCCTAATTCCTATGTTAGCCACACATTCAACTCAAGCCGAGTCCACATGCCAAATCACAAAGCCATTTCACGAATGTAGCCACAATATATATGATGATGTTCCCTATTTCTCGCCCATCCCACCATTTTCAAGCATGGATGTGCAGAGGGGAGTGTGCTACGGATTTCAGAGTGCACTGTCGAATTTCCTGAGTGCTACAATTTCTACACTGGGTGCTACCAACTCTCCTGGGCGCTGTAAATTTCACAATGTTATACCAAATCTCCTAGGCACTACCAACTCTCCTAGGAATTTTGGATTCGATAGTGCGCTACCTAAACTCACTACCAAATTTCTGGCAGAGACGAATTTTGCACAGAGATATACCAAAAGCACTACCAAATGATGCTACCAACTGGCACCTGGAATCAAGGAGTTTGAACTCATTACTCTTTTAGGTGGCTGATGATGTGGAGAATGGTTGATATAGTAGTTTTCAGCATGATAACAACTTACCACCTCTACAGGACACTTGGCATGTAAGAGGAGGCGCATCAATGAAGATCAAGGGAGGAAGTGTCATTTAAATATTGTTGGATTGATTACCAACATGTTTCCTTTTTTATAGTAGTTTGTTTATAGCTACTAGCACAGGTGTTCAATTGATAAATATTGTTGGAGAATCTGATGTGAGGAAGGCCATCTCGCACCTCTAGCTATTGCCTTTTCTTTTTATTATAAATCCATGTTCTAATTGAGGAAAGGGGGTTCGAATGGTTGAGTTGAGGCTCCCTTATACTGTAATATTTTGATGAATTTACTGTGAACTGGTTATGTAATTGATTTAAGACATATTGGTTAATAGAAATCATCTTCTCTTTCAACTTATTTTCTTCTAATGCTAAATTTTCATGCTTTGAATGATTCACATGAATGGTTGTAGTGATATTATGGTGTATGTTTGATCATTATATTATCATGATGTTTATTTAGATTCCTTAAGTTATGAACTCAAGAAGATTTTGTGTTAAGAATCTTTCTTCCTTAGGTTGTTTGTAGACATGATGTTTACAGCAACCGCTACATTCCTCTCATTGAAGTCTTCCCTCTATTCATACTCACTCCCAATTACTGATTGAAGTTAGCCAAGACCTTGATTGTTGGTGCATGCTAGCCCTGATTTCTGAGTTAAAACCTTATTATTCTGAGTCTTTTCCATTTGACCTTTTAAAAACTCATTTACATTTACAACTCTTTTGATGTTACCAAGCTCACCTAATTACAGTCTAGGGTGACTTTTGGGGTGATAACATAAATGGTGTCATTTTCAGGGAACGGAAGTGAAGCTCTTTTCCCTGGGAAGAATGACATAAGATCTGACTTTTGATGGCAGACAAAAGGAGGACACGAAACTTACTGTATCATCTGCCTGGTGACTCCATGATTAAAGACTCCACTAGGGAGGATCTAATTGACAGAAGATGAAGGGGATGAATTTCAAATTCAAGTATCAGTTCATTAGTCTGCTTCATGAACTGTTGTATTTCTTTATCGACTCTTTCATGCTTTTCCTTTCACATGCAAAGAGAATCATTTTATGTTTTGTATATTCAGAAAACCATCATCCTTCTTGTATATATTCAAATTTAGAAGAGGAAAGATTGTATCCTAGCTATATTGTAGATGTAGATTCGGTAGCTTTACCTTAGTCCATTCATAAAGATGATCATTGTGTTCAAATTCCTTCTGAATCTGATCAGCCATGTAACCTTGAGGAAATTAAGATTGATTCTAAACCTACTCAGACTTCAATACCTTTGGGCATTACTGTTGAACCTTGTCATCAACCTATTAAATTTTATGATCAGCCCACTGCCTTTCAAATTAAAATAAGAATGAATATGTTTAAGCCTTTAAGGCTGCCCTATGTCCTTCATCCTTACCCTCTTGACTGCTTTGAATAACTTCCTCGGTTTTCTGGAGAGAAACAAATTTCAACTAAGAGGCACTTGGAATCCTTTGAGGATTTTATTGATCAGTTCAAGATTGTCCATGAAAATGTGATCATGATATTGTTCTCTAAATTTTTTATCAAAGATGTTGTTGTATGGTTTAAGGGTCTGAGAACTGATTCTATTGGATCTTGGGTCGACTTCTCTAATGCGTTTTTGAAGTATTGGGGTGAGAACAAACCATTAGATTCATACTTTTCTGATTTTTGTTCTTTGAAGAGAGAGCAGGATGAAGCTTTGTCTATTTTTAACAAAATATTTTATGGCATTTATCATGATATGCCTTTGGAGTTCCGGCCCATAGAGACTGTTGCCATGATGCACTATGTTATGGGTTTGCATTCAAAACTTTCCCTTCTCGTTTTATAAAGGAAGTCTTCATCCTTAAGGAGCTTGTTTGAAGATTCTCAAGGAGTGGAGGAGAACATTCGTGCTTCCAGGAGGATCCGAGAGCAGGATGACTTTGAAAATATGAAAGAACATCAACAAACAGGATGTCAGTATGTTTCAGAAATTGAGCAGGAAGGTAATGAATGTGAACCAGTTTTGGAACAACATCAAGCATGTGAGTTCATTTTAGATTTAAATCTGAATTCTTCAACATTTGCAACGTATTTTGATGACAGGTATGAGTCTGAATTTTACGATCAATTTGCAAATAAGGTTGAGCCTATGGTAACCGTTGATTGTATAGGAAAATACATGTTTATAGCTGATCATAATCCTTGTCATTTAAACACTTCTCTATCATCATCTGAGCACTATTCTGAAGAGAGACGGGTTGCCATTTTTGATGATCACAAGTTGCTCTCAAGTGAACAAGAAATTCATCAATCTTCTAGCAAAGAGGTTGTCATGGTTGAGCAAGTTTTTTCCTGTGATCAACATGTTTATGATATTATTTTCAAAGACCCAGTGGCAACCTTCATGGAATCATACATTTCACAGAACTTAAAATTTTCAGATTTCCTTAGATCACAAATGTTTCCTAGTGGGTATGGTTTCCTGAACAAGTTTTTATCATTTCTATTACATTTCAGAAATCATTTATTGATAGGTGGTATGGATGAGATTATTTCAATATTGAAATTGATTGGATGGTTGTTATGGAACTCAACCTTTACCTAACCAATTGCAAATCTGGTTAGAGTAGAGTAGTGTAGGAAATAAGATCGTTGCCCGAGTATTTCCTTTTTCTTCAGTTTGCAAAAATAACAGTCAGTTTGTGTGAATAAAAGAAGGCCTTGAGAATATTTTAGAGAAAGGTTGATTGTTGAATCCATATCCCAATGGACAAGGCGACTAGAACTACTAGGTTCTTGGAGCCTCATAGGGAGGTCTCCATCCTAGTTAGAGCCAGATGTTAGCGACCAAAATGTAGTGGTATTTTTTAGGGTAACTTTCCACCACTCTCTACTTGATTTATCATTTTCTTCAGTCTTTTGGCTAATATCTTAAACTCTAGATTCTTCATCAAGCTCCTGTTGATCACTTTCACCCATAAATCCTTTGGCTTTGTCGTATTGATCTACAAATAAATGGTTAGAAATCCTTATTGAACTCTGCCAAATATTTATAACAAGTTTGTTAAAAAGACACTTTTTAACCAATTGTTTATATATATATATATATATATATATATATATATATATATATATTACATATGCCCAAAAAACCAAATCTATTGCAGTATTCTAAGTCTAAGAGTTAAGCCACGAGTTAAAATTACATTGCCTAATTCCTATGTTAGCCACACATTCAACTCAAGCTCAGTCCACATGCCCAAGCACAAAGACATGTCGCGAATGTAGCCATGATATATATGATGATGTTCCCCGTTTCTCGCTCATTCCACCATTTTCATGCATGGATGTGCAGAGGGGAATGCACTATGGATTTCACAGTGCACTGCCAAATTTCCTGAGTGTTGTGATTTCTACACTGGGCGCTACCAACTCTCCTGGGCACTATAAATTTCACAGTGTGCTACCAAATATCCTGTGTGCTACCAAATCTCCTGGGTGTTGTGGATTCCATAGTGTGCTACCTAAATTTTCTACCGAATTTCTTCTAGAGATGAAGTTTTCACATAGATACACCAAAAGCGCTACCAAATGATGCTACCAGCTGGCACCTAGAATCAAGGAGTTCGATTTCATTACTCTTTTAGGTGGCTGATGATGTGGAGAATGGTTGAGATAGTAGTTGGCAACATGATAAAAACTTACCACCTCTACAGGACACTTGGCATGAAAGAGGAGGCGCATCAATGAAGATCAAGGGAGGAAGTGTCATTTAAATATTGTTGGATCGGTTACTAGCATGTTTCCTTTTTTATAGCAGTTTGTTTATAGCTTCTAGGGAAGGTGTTCAATTGATAAATTTTGTTGGAGAATCCGATGTGAGGAAAGCGAGCTCACACCTCTAGCTGTTGCATTTCCTTTTTATTATAAATCCATGTTCCAATTGAGGAAAGGGGGTTCGAATGGTTGAGTTGAGGCTCCCTTATACTATAATATTTTGATGAAGTTACTGTGAATTGGTTATGTACTTGATTTAAGACATATTGGTTAATACAAATTAACTTCTCTTTCATCTTATTTTCTTCTGATGATAAATGTTCATGATTTGAATGATTCACATGAATGGTTGTAGTGATATTATGGTGTATGTTTGATCATTATATTATCATGATGTTTATTTAGCTTCCTTAAGTTCTGAACTCAAGAAGATCTTGTGTTAAGAATATTTCTTCCTTAGGCTGTTTGTAGACCTGATGTTTACAGCAACCCCTACATTCCTCCAATTGAATTCTTCTCTCTATTCTTAATCACTCCCAATTACTGATTGAAGTTAGCCAAGACCTTGATTTCTGGTGCATGCTAGCCTTGATTTTTTAGTTAAAACCTTATTATTCTGATTCTTGTCCATTTGACCTTTTAAAAACTCATTTACATTTACAACTCTTTTGATGTTACCAAGCTCACCTGATTACAGTCTAGGGTGAATTTTGGAGTGATAACAGGAATCTTTAAAGAAGACTAACACCATCTGGGAGAATTTCCTAGTTGCATCTGGATTTCAGCTAGATGTTGCTCACACACCACAGTCCAAAATACAAACACCCACCTTTGTTGAGAAGAATATGCATTAAAATTCAAGCAAGAAGAGGAATATGTCCAGGAGTGATAAATCATTTCAGGTTACTGATAAAACAGTTTAAGGTGGTCCCTCACAACCTCCTGACAGAAAAATTTCTCCTATGGAAGAACCTACACCTGTGGAGATATCATCAATCGAAGCAAGGATTTTGAAGGGAAAAAAACGTATCTTTTCCCCACATGTTGTTGTAGAAACAATCAAATTTAGAAGACCTTTCACTAGATCAACAACTAAACAACATGTTCCTATGGAATATGGTGTTGTAGAAGCCTCAACTCAACAAAAGGACAAAGCTCATCCTTCCAAGCAGCCCATAGAGATTATTGATATCAACACTCCTCCTCATGAAAGTAATCCTACTTTCAAAAGACTCAGGAGGAAACTTAAGGATGCAAGAACTAAAAATGAAAATTGAAAAAGGAGGATTTGGAGGCCCAAATCAAGTTGGAGGATATGTTATACCTATATGAGGAGACTATTTATAAAGAAAGATACATGGCTAAGAGGTATTTGACCCTTCATAGACAACTCAAGAATGTGTATAAACAGAAGAGAGCTTTCAAATCCGAGATCAGGAAATTAAAAGCAGAGTTTCATCCCTTCAAAGAGAAAGTAGAAAAAGGAATATAGATATGTTGGCTAAGGTGGCTACTAGACAGAGTACCGGGAAAATATGAATATAGGATACTACTTCACATCATCATCATTTTTTTCTTGGTTAACGTTTTTGCATACAAATATAACCTAAGTGATGATTTTGGGTCTTGAGCTAAAGTTAGCATGTTCATATGGTTTCTCCAAGGTTACTTCATGTTTCAAGGAGTTTGTAGCAGCCTCTGGAAGGTTTTTCCCACATATTGTGCAAGTTTTAAAGGTTGAAAACCCATTTGGAGGTAAACAGGCACCTACAGGAAATTTCGTAGCGCATGGACTCACTGGTGCTGCGAACTGGGTGTTTTAGGACAGTTTGTAATGCACATGCTGCGAACTTGGAGTAATGAGGAATTCTAATATGAAATGGATTGTCAGGTGTCATTTTGATCTCGGATGATCATTTAGGATATTATTTTCACATCATAAGGCCACTTGCCTCAAGGATCTTTCTGCAGTAAAGCCACATCATCAAGTTATTAACGGTTGTTCTAAATGTTGCCAACATCTTCCTGGAAAATAACATTTTTCTTACATTCTTGTTGTACACCTGGAGCCACACCTTTCTTAGGCATAGAAGCCTATGAGGAAGTTAGGTGGTGAATTGTAAACATGTTTTCGGATGTTTTTTTACTTAACATGCATTGTAACTTGATAGGGGGTTTGAATGGTTAAGAAGAGAAGCTCTTATCTTTAGTTTCAAGTTGTAATAGAGTTTCCTAATGTATGTACCAGACTCAAGAATCTTCAATAGTGTAAGATCAGTTACTTTCCTACTGTCATTTATTTTCTATCTCACTTTGGTGTTAGTTTCTAGTGAAGGATTCATCATGAGGCTTTCTTTCTTATTATAGTAAATGATTTATTGTTGGTAATTTATGCAAGTTGATCAAAGTGTTTTCTCTTTTTGATTAAGAAGTTATTATTCAATGAGATTCCTTCCATACGTGTTCTAGAAGTACTTGATGTGACCTGATACATATATTTCACCTTTCTTGTTAAGTCTTCTATTTTCCATTTATATCTCTAAACATTTATTTGAAGCTATTCAAAGCCTTGCTTGTTGGTGTGTATTTCATGGAGAGTTTTGTGATTGACATCATAAACTGAGTTTCACACCCATTTTCCACACTTTTAAAAAATTATTTTTCACAATTCTAATGGGTATTAGGATTACATCTACAATAGTATAGGTTTGAATTCTAGTGATAACATTTTTGGCGTTGTTGTCGGGGAACAAGTTGAAGATCTTTCCCTGGGTTGTATGACAAGGACACTACTGATTTTGTTGGTGTATAGAAATCAATAAACAAAATGATTGCATAGTGCACCCGACAACTTCAAAGTTCAGTTGTGGCTCCTAAGAGAAGGTACACGATGGATAACCCATAGTCACCCCTGGCTAGACCTGAACCTGATCTAGAAAAAATCATAAGGAAGGGAAAATCTTTTCAAGGAGCCTCCTCTTATAAATCTTAGGTGTTTTTGGAGACCTACCTGACTCTATTTTCCATACACCAATTTTTTTTCTCATGTTTCTCATTTACCTATTACTGAAACTCCTGTAAATTCAGAACTAAGATATTTTCTTGTAGAATACACAACTTTTTCCCCTGACTTGAAAGAAGAAAATTTGGAAAGTTTTGATTTTCTTGCATCTCTTGAAATTGTAAAGTGGTTTAGACTTGAAAGTTTGGAATATTTCACTTTCTTAGGTTCTCCTACTCCCCATTATTTTAATTTTCCTGTAACTAAATAAGAAGGAACCTCATTTTTTGTTGAAATCCCCCCAGCACTATCCAAGTCCCAGCCACCTTCTGTTAAATCTAAATATTCTCCACCTTATACTCCTATTTTTTCAAAACCTCCTATTATATAGATTGCATTTTCACCTATTAATTCACCTTCTACTTCTTCTCAAATTCAGAGTCCTCCTTTTCCAAGTCAAATTGTAGGAATTAATCCTCCTCATAACAGAATGGATGTTATTATGGCTACTAGGTATGCACCCTTAGTGCTTACTCAGCCCATGACTGCTCTTCCAGTAGGATATTACCTTGAGTACATGCATAAATTCACTGAAGAGGAAGATATCACTACATAATAACATCTCGTTGCATTTTACAATTATGTAGGTAATTTGAATATTGTAAATGAAGATGTTTGGATGAGATTCTTTGTGAAAAGTCTAGATGGAGAAGCTAGGAAGTGGTTTATAAGTTTATCTCCTGGATCAATAGATGGAATTGAATCCCTAGATGATGCCTTTTTAAGACATCGGGGTGACAAAAAAGAATTCTTCTATTACATTACATAATTTGGGGCTCTTAAAAGGAAAGAGGGTGAATCAGTGTCAGATTTTTCAAAAATATTTAACAATATGTACAACTAAATTACTAATGAGATTAAACCCACAGAAACTTCTGTTAAAATAACCTATGCAAGTGATTTTGACCCATAATTCTATCTTTTGTTCAGAGAAATAAGGTCTACAACATTGTCCCATATGCAAGATGTTGCACTAAAGGTTGAATCAAATATATTGGCAGCAGATAAGTTGAGCAACAAATCTGATAGACATAGAAGAAAACATAAAGAAGAAGCCTCATCTTCAGATGCTTCAAGAATTAATCCCCAAGTTGATGAATTAACTAAGTTGGTTAAGTCATTATCTGCAAATATGGAAAGATTAAAACTTGAAGGGAGACAAACAAATAGAAATCCTCAAGATTTTGGAAAAAAAAAAATTCGTAAGGCCGAATAATACACCTCAAATTCTATAGAGAGATCATAGAAATAGAGAGGATCAAAAGGTTCAAACTCCTCTACAGAACAATTTGGTTGATTATGAAGAAGGAAATAATGAGGAAGAAAACCAATAAATTCATTGTTTAGGGGATACAATTTCTTCCCCTCATTTAACCCAGACTTCTTATGAGGAGTCGTTAATGTGAAATCAGTTGAATGAGTTAAGTAAAAGAGAAAAAGTCAATGAAGCTCAAAACAAGTATAATTTGAGGTCAAAACAAAAGGAGGGAAAACCAAATACATCTACTCATCCTAAAAAGTTAGATACCCCTCCCAAGCCAGTGGTTGCACCAAATAAATAAACAAGAGAACAAAACAATCAACCCATTATCAAGGCTCCTATTCAAGAGACAAAGGAAATTCAAAAATCCCAATCCTATTTTAATTTTGAGAATGAAATCCAGAAAATAAAGATTCATGTCCCACTCCTAGAATTGATGAAAAATGAAGGTTTTAAGAAATATATCTCAAAAATGTTGTAGCTTGAATATTATTCCCCTTCAATAGACTCAGTTAACTTGCAGGATGAGAAACCTGCAATTATATTGGGACCAATGGCAGAAGACATAGATGACTCTTCTCCCTCGTTTTACACTTCTTTGAATGTACATGACAAAATCTTGCACAATTGTCTTATGGACTCAGGTGCATCCAAAAACTTGATTCCTAAGGTTGTCATGGATGAATTGGGTCTGGAAATTACTAAAGCATGTCATGATTTGTATTATTTTGACTCAAGAAAAGTGAAATGTCTTGGAGTTATTAAAGATCTAGTTGTCACTCTTTTTCAACTAGCAATGAAAAACATAGTTATCGATATTGTAGTTGCAGATGTTCCTCCCAAATTTGAGATGTTTTTGTCTAGATCATGGATCAAGAGGTTAGGAGGGAATTTTCAAATGGATATTTCTTATGCTACCATACCAGTGTTTGGGGGTGAGCACAAAAGGTTGTATAGAGAAACACAATTAGCATATATCATAAGTTATGAGAGAAACCCAAAAGACCATCCCATCTATGTTGTTGATACTGATTTAGGATCTAGTATTCTTCAAATTACTGATTTTCCTCAGTCCCCATTAGAAATAAAAAAAGTAGTCACCAACAACATGTTAAACAACTAGACATGGTGCTCAAACATGGAAAATGTATTTTGATGGTGCATCTTCCAAAGATAGTGTTGGTGCTAGAGTAGTGTTCATTTATCCTTCTCAGGATGTCACAACATTTTCCTTCAAAATTGAATTTGAAACCACAAACAACAATGCAAAATATGAAGCCTTATTTTTGGGGCTTAGAGCTGCAATGGACATGAAAATTGAAGAATTGTCATTTTTTGGAGATGCTGAGATGATTGTGCATCAAGTCAGAAACATATATCAAACAAATCATCCTAGAATGAAATATTATAGGAATGAGGTTTGGGACCTCATTGATAATTTATTCTCGGCCTTCAACATATCTTTTGTTCCTAGAGAGGCTAATACACTTGCTGATTCCTTAGTTGTTTCTGCCAATAATTTTAAAATCCAACTACCCCCAAAGCCTATGTATAATGTTGAGATGAAATACAGACCTTATATACCTGATAATGTCAATCATTGGAAGGTTTTTGAATATGATCAAGAACTAAAGAGGTTTTTGGAAACAAAAGATGAATTTTCTTCTCTTCTTATTGACCAAGATTCAGATGATAATAAAAATCTGCATGCTGATAAATTTCTGGACAAGATTACAGATCACAAAATTGTTCAGTTGCCTAGAAATCACATTCCTAAAGGATTGGTTCCCTTGTAGAGACAGTTTGATAACAATGATGTTGCTATGAAGTGAGTGGTTCTAAGGAAAATGAAGATCTGATAGAATGTAATCTAGGAACTAAAGAGGAACCCAAATATGTTAAATAGTCAGGTAGCTTGTCAGGAAATCAAAGGGCTGAATATATCAAACCGTTGAAAGAATTTTTTGATGTTTTTTAATGGAAGTATGAAGACTTGGAAACTTATGATACTAGCATCATTGAGCATAAAATACATTTAAAAGATGGCACTAAACCTTTCAGACAAAAACTTAGATACATCAACCTTGTGTTATTGCCCATTATGGAAAAAGAGATCAAAAAATTGCTTGATGCGCGTATCATTATACCTCTGAGGTATTTTGATTGGATAGATAATTTGGTCCCTGTCAGAAAGAAGAATGGTGATATCAAGTGTTGTGTTGACTTCAAGAACTTAAATCGGTGTTTCAGAAAAGGCAACTACCCCTTACCAAAAATGGAGCATATCTTGTAAAGGGTGACAGGCTCAATAAGGATTTCAATGATTAATGGGTTTTCAGGCTACAATCATATTTTTGTGTTACCTGAGGACAGAGAAAAGAAAGGATTTACCACTCCTTGGGTTGCATTCATGTATTCCAATATTCCATTCGGTCTCATGAATGTAGGGGAAAATTTCCAACGTGTAATGGACATTGCATTTATTGGAGAGAAAGACAAGTTTGTGGTTATCTATTTGGATGATATCACCATGTTTTCCAAGTTTGATCAAGAGAATTACCAGCATTTAGAGAAGGTTTTTTTGAAGTGCAAAAAGTATGTCTTGTCCCTTAATCCCAAGAAGTCTATTTTTTCCATGAAGGAAGGTAAGTTGCTATGACATATTATCTTAGATGAAGGAGTAAAAATTAACCCAAATAGAGTAGAGGCTATCAAAACTCTTTCTCTCCCAAGGTCCAAGCAAAAAATTCAGTCCTTCTTAGGTAAGATAAACTTTTTGGGGAGATTTATATGTAACTTTGTTGAGTTAGTGAAATTCATCACTTCCATGTTGAGAAAAAGGAATGAAGTAAAATGGACACCAGAAGCTAGGAGTTCTTTTGAGCAGATAAAACAATCACTGATTGATGCTCCTGTTTTGATCGGTCCTGACTACTCAAAGGAATTTTTTATTTTTTCCTTTGCCTCAAATGATACATTAGTTGATGTCCTTGTTCAGAAGGATTCATATGGAATGGAGTAGACTATCTCTTTTTTCAGTAGGGCCTTGAGAGATGTTGAAGTTATATATGACATCATGGATAAACAAGCTTATTCTTTAGTCAAATCTCTAAAATCCTTCAGGGTATATGTTCTTCACTAAAAAATCATTGCTTGTGTTCCTTCAAGCTCCGTGAAATAAATTTTGATTCATCCTGATATAGATGGGAAAATGAGTAAGTGGATTGATAAGATTTTGGAGTTTGAACTTGAGGTGTGTTAATGTTTTATGCCATTATTATAGTTCTTTGCATTTCAATAGATAAGAGAAACATAAGAACAAGATCACTGAGAAATACACGTTCACAAGACACACAACATTTATCCTGGCAAACCCTCTAGGGGAAGAAAACCCAGCAAAAACTTCCTTGTCATAAATTGCCAAAACAATGTCAAGAGATAACTCAAACCAATATAGATAGTCCTCTCCAAAAGATGTGCCACTCTTCTCCCTCTCTCCAAATGGTAAGTTGTAGCTTGCCTCTTAAGAATGAGCAAGTGATTTGTGTGTCAAAGTGAGGCGATGGCCTCTCTATATATACAAGTATGGAACGTGTGAAGTGTCTCTTCACTGGCAGGGCCGACTTATCAATCTGGGTGGGTAAACCCACCTTTATTATATTTCTAGATCTCAATAATAACTGCTGGGGCCGACTTCTTATTCTGCCTACTACAATTGTCTGTTGACCAATCCGCAAAAGGGGATTTGGTCCTAATACAATTACCGATATGATCAATCCACAATGGGGATTGATCCTATAAATAAAACATCAATAATAATAAGAATACTCTTTGCAGTTACATTATTTCAACACTCCCCCTTAACAAGAAGGGTATTCTTCAAACAACATCAGGTGAGAGAGGTCTGCATCATCAGTGGCATCAGGAGGAAAGTATCGTTAATATCATCTTGGAACATTGGCTAGCATATTTACGAGTCATCGGAAGTTTTCTTCATCAGCAGCATCATCATTCTCGAAAGAATTTTATCATCATCTACATCAAATATGTATCAGTAAAAAAATGATACCTCATCACAACACTAGGCTGACACATCACAGTACTACACTAGCTCAATGCCACAGCTGTTAAACTAGTAGCTCAGTGTCAGTCACATCTTTCTTTACATATAACAACTGGGTTAGAAGCAAGGAATCATCTTGCTTTACGTCTAACAACTAGGTCAGAAGAAAGGAACACATCATCACCTTGCTTTACGTCTAACAATGAGGTCAGAAGCAAGGAATAATCTTGCTTTACGTCTAATAACTAGGTCAGAAGCAAGGAACACATCATCATCTTGCTTTAAGTCTAACAACGAGGGAAGAAGCAAGGAATCATCTTGCTTTACATCTAACAACTAGGTCAGAAGAAAGGAATACTCACAGCGTCCTGCTTTACATCTAACAAGGAGGTCAGAAGCAATAACTCATCTTGCTTTATGTCTAACAACGAGGTTAGAAGCAAGGAATACACACAATGTCTTGCTTTACGTCTAACAAAGAGGTCATAAGCAATGAATCATATTGCTTTACGTCTAAAAACAAGGTCAGAAGCAAGGAATACACACAACGTCTTGCTTTGCTAGGTCAAAAGCAAGGAATACACACAACGTCTTGCTTTACGTCTAACAACGAGGTCAAAAGCAATGACTCATCTTGCTTTACGTCTAATAGCGAGGTAGAAAGCAAGGAATATATATACTCCCCCTTTCAGGGAGGGTCCTTTTGGACTATACCAATCTTATCTCCAAAGTGTTCAAACTTTACACGAGATAGAGGTTTGGTCAACACATCAGCAACCTGTTCATCCGTGCTAATGTACTAGAGCTTCAAGGCTCCTCTCTGTACCATGTCATGGATGAAATGATAGCGGATCTCTATGTGCTTCAACCTATCATGGAATACAGGGTTCTCTGTCATCTTTATTGTTAAGAACCAAACATCAATATAGCATAGAAAAACCTCAGGAAAAGTACTCAACGCCTTGAAAAAGAGATAATTTCAGATAATAAGCCTCTTCGAGGGGGAAACCTCCTTTTACCCCACTTAAATGTTCAAGTACAAGATGATTCAAAATGAAAATGTCTCCTTGGTATATATAGGAGACTAGAAGGTATAATTACAAATAATGGCCCAAAGCCGACATAATTAAAATAACATTACTAATCTAAATTACAACTAATGGCCTAAAGCCGACATAAATAAAATAGCATTACTAATCTAATATGCCCCAATTAAGGGGTAGTGAGCCAATATTAGGGCTTAACATGCTCCTCCCCTTGAGACAAGTGTTGTCCACAATGCTTGAGTAACTCTGGATGCTTCTGTATAAAAGACTC
>ML778595.1:1242374-1271427 GCA_009831015.1 Picea engelmannii | reverse complement strand
ACAAAAGATAAAACTTGACCCCCATGCAATTCAATGAATCAATGTTCAGGCAAGTCACAAAATACGAATCCAAAGGCTAAATATCTTCAATAAGACCGAGTTATGCAATCCATCGAAGTATGAAAACCGATCAAAGGGTATTGCTGATCATGTGAAGATCAATAAAAAGATAGGCGCAATAAGCATGATGACACAAAAGGTATTGGCAGTTCAGATAATGATCGAAATGTGACCTTGAAAGGAGAAAGTTTTATGCTTACAATCGTGGAGACTTAGCGAAGACAAGCGTTCTAAAAGGCGCAAAGAATAAGGGCGTCGTTCATTTGAAATTTGCGACGAAAAATCAATGTTTGTGAAACATTGGTGTAGGCAGCTTATGAGAGAATGAAAAATGTGAATTGGCTGCCAACAGGCTGAAGCACATCGCGAATCGGGAAATCACGACTCCCATGGACATAAACATTTTGACATCGCAAATGCCGAAATCGCGATGAGTGAAATCCCGATATGATCTGAACCATTGGATCAAGTATCGATTGGAGGGTTGTTTTTCTTCCCCACACATTAACGCTTCAGTTATGAATTAGTTAAGAGAAACGGACTGATGATGAAAAAGAAGTTAGCGTTTCAGTGGAAAAATGAGGTGTTCTTGTTATTGGCTGAGAAAAGGCGAAGTGAAACCGTCGGTGAGGTGGAGTAAAAGAAAATGAGACAGACTGTGCATGAGGGAAATTCTGGGAGAAAAAGAGCTTGTAATTGAAACAGAAAGGATGAGTTCGATTGTTACAGAGAAGACGAAGAGTCTCAACTTCCAGAGAGGCTGAGGAATCTCAGCATAACACCCAGTGATGCTGAACGCGTGTGAAATGGTGCAGAGAAGCTGAAGAGTTACCATGAGTATCAGGAAGAGCACTCGAGAGGTGGAGAACATGGGCACGGTGTGAGCATGAGAGTGTGGAACACATTGCATGCACGAGGTGCATAGAAACTATAAGTACAGAGTGCAGAGAAGAGATGAAGAGGTTGTTGCCATTGCTGTTAGAATTGTTGTGGTCGCTGTGTAGAAGGATTGAAGTGTGAGCAAGGAGGCACAACACAGGAGTAGAAATACACAGCAGAGGAAGGTTGCAGAAAAGGGACATGATGCAGAGAGTATAAATGGAGAAGAACAGAAAGTGCAAGGAGGGTGCAGAAGACACTGATGCAGACAGGGTAGAGCAGTGAAACAGAACAACGACAAGACTGGTAAGCCATTGAATAAATTTATTGCGCTGTAATGAGTTTAAGTTACAAAGATTAATATTATAGGGAGGTTGGGAGGTGATCGGGAGGACTGTTGTCCTCAGAGTTTCAAGTGGGTGCTTGAACACAGGGAGTTGTAGCTTCCATCTGGTTACAGCCAGAGAAACCAGGGTGGCAGGGTGGTGCAAGGGAGAACTCTTGTTCTCTGTTAAACAGGTTGGTGCCTATATGATTGGAAGTTGGTGCTTCCATCCAGTTGGTGCTAGAAACAGTCAGGGAGTTGGTGATTCCTTCTAGTTGGTGCTAGAGAAACCAGGGAGTTGGTGCTTTCTTCTAGTGGGTGCTAGAGAAAACAGAGAGTTGGTGCTCTCAACAAGTTGCAGCTTGCAAAATAGAGGTTGTAGCCTCATTATGAGTTGGTGCTCATATGTATGATAATGTAAAGAATGTAACTATTACTTATCATATAAAGAAAAGAGGTTTTTACCCTGTATGGGTTTCCTCAGGAAATATTTGTCTCTATGTTTCTCATATATGTGACTAATGCTGAATGAGCAATTGTTTATTTCCCTGCATTATTGTGATCATCATTTAGTGTTTCAGCAAAGAGTTTAAAAGAAGCATAATTGTTTAAGCATGGTAACAACTGATTCACCCCCCCCCCCTCTCAGTTGTCCAACATATATGTCTTTGAACTCTTCTTTATCCAAGGAATTCATAAAACCTGAATATCAAGGAGACAACCTATCCAAAGGAGTGCTAAGAAGTCACGTGCTAGAGTATTTTGACAAGATGCTCAGGGTCATTCAAAGGTAATTCACGTGTGAAGGAAGGTTCAATATGGTATATCAATACCATATCACATTACTACTACACTTCACTGGGAAAGAGTCCATGAACCTTCCCTTTTATCTTTTCAAGCGTATTGGCAAGATGTCATATAGGGTCCAGGCTAAGTCCAAGCAAGTGGATACTATTTTTTTTCACTCTGGTTTAATAAATATGTTAGTACTAGAATATTTGAAGAAGACTAACAATGACTATGAGACTTTTCTAGTTGCATCAAGATTTCAGCCAGATATTTCTCACACACCACAATCCAAAAGACAAATACCTACCCATGTTGAGAATATTGTGCATTCAGATTCAAGAAAGAAGAGGAAGATGACCATGAGTGATAAGTCCTTTCAGGTTACTAATAAAAAAGTTGAAGGTGGTCCCTCACAACCTCCTGATAGAGAAATTTCTCATGTGGAAAAACCTACACCTATGGAGATATCATCAAGAAAATCAAGGATTTTGAATGGCAAAAAACTTATCTTTTCCCACCTGTTGTTGCAGAAATAATCAAATTTAGAATACCTTTCACTAGATCAAAAGCTAAACAATATGTTCCTATGGAATATGGTGCAACAAAAGCCTCAACTCAGCAAAATGAAAAATTTCATCCTTCCAAGCAACCCATATAGATTATTGATATCGACACTCGTCCTCATGAAAGTAATCCTACTTTCAAAAGATTGAGGAGGAAACTTAAGGATGCAAGAACTGAAAATGACAAATTGAATAAGGAGGATTTGGAGGCCCAAATCAAGTTGAAGGATAGGTTAGACCTATATGAGGAGACTATTGATAAAACAATATAATTGGCTAATAGGTCTTTACCCTTTCACATGAAACTCAAGAATGTGCATAAACAGAAGAGAGCTTGTCTAGCTGAGATCAGGAAATTAAACGCAGAGTTGCAGCCCTTCAAAGAGAAAGTAGCAAAAATGAATCTAGATATGTTGGCTAAGGTGGATACTAGAAGGAGTACTAGGAAAAGATGAATACAAGATACTACTTCACATCAATATCATTTTTGTCATGGTTAACTTTTTTGCATACAATTATAACCTACGTGATGATTTTGGGTCTTGAGTTGAAGTTAGCATGTTCATGTGATTTCTCCAAGGTTACTTCATGTTGCAATGAGTTTGTAGCAGCCTCTGGAAGGTTTTTCCCACTTCTTGTGCAATTTTTAAAGGTTGGAATCCTTTTTGAAGCTAAACAGGCACCTACAGGAAAGTTCGCAATGCATGGACTCACTGGCGTTGCGAACTGGGTGTTTTAGGACAGTGTGCAGTGCAAGTGTTGTGAACTTGGAGTAATGAGGATTTTGAATATGAAAGGGATTTGCAGGTGTCAGGTTGAGCTCGAATGAGAATTTAGGATATTAGTTGTACATTAGAGGGCCAACTACCTCAAGGAGTTCCCTGCAGTAAAGCCACATCATCAAGTTGTTAATGGTTGTTCTAAACATTGCCAACATCTTCCTGGAAAATAGAATTCTATTTACATTCTTGTTGTACACCTGATGCCACACCTTTCTTAGCAAAGAATACTATGAGGAAGTTAGGTGGGGAATTGTAAACATCTTTTTTGATGTTTTGTTATTTAACATGCATTGTAACTTGATAGGGGGTTCGAACAGTTAAGAAGAGAAGCTCTTTTCTTTAGTATCAAGTTGTAATAGAGTTTCTTGATGTATGTACTAGACTCAAGAATATTTAATAGTGAAAGATCAGTTACTTTCCTCATGTCATTTCTTTTCTATCTCACTTTGGTGTTAGTTTATGGTGAAGGATTCATCATGATGCTTGCTTTCTTATTACAATAAATGATTTATTGTTGGTAATTTATGCAAGCTGATCAAAGTGTTTTCTCTTTTTGATTAAGAAGTTTGTATTCAATGATATTTCTTCCATGTGTGTTCCAGAAGTACTTGATGTGACCTGATACACATATTTCACCTTTCTTTCTAAGTCTTCTATATTCCATTTATATCTCTAAACATTGATTTGAAGCTATTCAAATCCTTGCTTGTTGGTGTGTATTTCATGGAGGGTTTTGTGATTAACATCATAAACTGAGTTTCACACCCATTTTCCACACTTTTAAAACATTATTTTTCACAATTATGATGGGTATTAGGCTTACATATACAACAATATAGGTGTGAATTCTAGTGCTGACAACACGAATCCAACATTTTTCAGAACTTATCTGTGACATCCCATCATTTCCAACTAATAATTTTCATGCATTGCTGCAAACCTAGTTCCTGGAGGTTCAAATTTGGAGATTAGACCTATGATAAAATGCCCAATATAACTCAGGAAATCTCGCAGGGAAAAATCTGTGGTGACTTTGTGAACGCGGATGCAAACATAACAAACCCTCACTCACATACATATGAAAACCCTTATGAATGGTAAAACATGAATACAATGAAGTGAAAATTACCAAATGATAATATCAATGCATGTACCCACTTACTCTATGCGTTAATGTGCTCATTAATTCGAAATTATGGAAAAGTATGGAGAGGTGTACTCGCCCAGGAGATAGAACAGAGAAAAATGAGGTTTAAAATTGACATTTGGCAAAGTCATTCATCGAAACAATAACCAATTAAGTCATATGAGTGATAAAGCATCCAAGAACTCAATTCATAACATGATCTCATAAATTTAGGAAAATTTTCAAAAGGTGATGATAAAGCTTGTGATATGTTTCCCAGCGCACATGGTATATGATGAATTTTAAAATGGTAATATTCATTAGTTTTAGGATAGGAGATGAGCATTTAACTGCAATAATTAAAGATATAGCAAAAAGTTCTCAAATCCAATTACTACTATAGCTCATATCAAACTCTCCAATTATAATATAAACAAAACTAAATAATTAAAAATCTCAACTATCAACACTGATGAAAACTTAGAGCTTAACCAAATCAAAAGAAAACTTGAGTGTTTACAAGCCAAGGTAATTTGAAGCCAACATTAAACACTCAATTTGCAATACAAACATAATCATGAAGTCAAAATTATGAATGTAATGAGCAATGAGAGTTGTGAAATTATCCTAGTGACCGAATCAATAGTTCAAATCATATAGAAAACAATAAAAATCATATAAAATGATATGAAATTAGGATGGTTTCGAAAACAAAATATTCTTGAATTTTATGTTCAAAATCATGAAATTCAAGAGGTTGAATATTCAGTCAACTCATACGAAAGATCAAAACATTGTTGGACAACTGAGGGGGGGGGGTGGGGTGGTGGGGGTTGAATCAGTTGTTACAGTGCTTAAAAAATTATGCTTATTTTAAACTCTTTACAGAGCACTCAATGAAAATAACAATAATGCAGGGAAGTAAGAAATAGAACATTCAACATCAATCACACACATGAAATATACAGAGACAAATATTTCCCGAGGAAACCCATAAAGGGTAAAAACCTCTTCTTATTGATATGATAAGTAATCTTTATTTTCTATACATTATCATTCTTATGAACACCAACTCATTGTGAGGCTACCACCCCTGTTTTGCAAGTTGCAACTTGCTAAGAGCACCAACTCTCTGGTTTTTCTAGCACCCACTAGAAGGAAGGACCAACTCCCTAGTTTCTCTAGCACCCACTAGAAGGAAGCACCAACTCCCTAAGTGTTCCAGCACCAACTTCCAGTCACACAGGCACCAACCTGTATAACAGAGAACAATAGTTCTCCCTTGCACAACCCTACCACCCTGGTTTTTCTGCTGCAACCAGATGGAAGCTATAACTCCCTATGTTCAAGTACCCACTTGAAACTCCGAGGACACCAATCCTCCCTAGCACTTCCCAACTAGCCTGAAATATAAATCTTTTTCTTTCTTAAATTTATCATAGTGATAGAACATTTATCTATGGCTTACCAGTCTCATCATTGTTTTGCTACACTGCTCTGCTCTACCTGCATCAGTGTCTCTCTGCTCACATATTCTTGAGATTTCTAATCTTCTGTTATGTATCTGCATGTGCACATCGTCTTTTTCTTCTTCTCTCAGATATGCATCTTTGTTCTATGTATTTATTCTTCTCTAAGATATGCATCTTTGATCCATGTGTTCGTCATCACTTGGTGTTATGCTAAGATTCCTTAGCTTCTCTGGAAATCAATACTTTTTGTCTTCTATGTTGATCATCCTGAGACTGTTCTTCATCAGTGGTTGTTATCTTGAGATTCTTCGACTTCTTTGGCAGTTATAGTCTTCGACGCATTTCCATCTGTCAATTTTCTCTATCATTAATCTTCATACTACTAGAAGTTACCTCCAGACTCATCATCTCCTCTGGAAATCACCCTGATGCCTCTTTGAATTCTCTGGCAGAATTCTCTGGCAGAAACAATCAATGGTTTTTGGCGATTCCCCAGAGAACCTCCACTCGCTCATGCTCTTGGCGCCTTTTCCTTTCTAAGAAAAAATACATAGTGGGCACTAGATTTTCTGGCTAATCCCCTTCCTTTCACGTGACCACCGGTGGTGACCATACACCTATCCAACAGTCATTTCATGATTTCGTGTTTTGGTTGATCGACTGCAAATCACATCGATTTTCCCAACTCGTGAAACTTCGAGGTGGAGCCTAGAAACACTAGCTCCTTCCCTTCTCTTCTACTGATGTGACCACAACCCTATTCAAAAAGGCATTTCGCGATTTCATGTTTTGGGTGATTAGTTGTGAGTCACCTCGATTTTCCTGACTCTTGATTTTCAAAGTGGAGCTTAGCAACAAGCTATCTCCTCTCTTAACTTTCACCGATGTGACCTTGTATATGACCACGGGCTAAGAACTCGAGGGCTTCATGTTTCCCGAGCTTGCAAACTTTGTCATGCCTGATCAACAACCCACGATATTCCTCAATCGACGGTTTTGATCAAATCACGACCTCGCGTGTCAGATGTTTGAACATGAGACAACCCTATTTTTGTTGATTGGATATCTTCCATAATGGAATATCTGTTGACACATGTCCTCCTTAATATACGATCAGGATCTCCTACACGAGTCCGGCCTTCGAGACTTTCAATTCTCAAAATCTCATTTTCTGCCGGAAAATTTCACCTGGAGTCCATGATCCAACGACGTGTGTCCATTTTGGATCGACAGTCACAATCCCTTCGGGTATTTGGGGTTCAACAATATCAACTCTCAACTTTTTGTCATCATTTCTTTGCTTTTTCCCAGAGTTGACAATCCACTGATGCGTGTCCTCTTTAATCCAATGGCTATCCTCTGCTCCGGGACTTTGGCCTTCAGGACTTTGGGACTTAGAGCATCTGCTAGTGGTAAAAATCCTGAATAAAAACTCTCAGAGTGACGTAACTCTTTCTCACTTGCTAACATGTCATGAGTCAAGAATCTTCCACGTATCACTCAGATTTGTGATTTCCACGTACCTGAAAAGTTGAATCAACTTGACACTTGTCATTGTCTTATTGTGCCACATGTCATTGTTGACTTGGTCTACCATGAGTCCTTGCTAATGTGGTCTGATAACGTAGATCTCTCTGATCTAACTGTCATTTTCTGATCTCTAGATCTGACGGTTGACGGAACTTCGCATTCTGGGGATTTCAGATCTCAAACATTCAGGAGAGTAACCTCCTCACATTTCTATATCCGAAGTGAATGTTGTCCGTTCAATCAGGAGCTTGGATCGACGTCTCGATCATTCTGTGATGCAACTTTTCTATCTTATCTTATCCTTCCACTCGAAATTGATCTGATGACTGACGTTTACTCCGGCCCTCCGACTCTCCAGACTTTGAGGATTTCAAATCTCAAACTAAGAAACTTTCGAAGTGGTTTTCTCCGGAGTTGTGGATCGTGTGCCACTTGTTATTCTTGATGATGGACGGTCCCTAATTACTTCAGGACTTGAGAACTTTGACAGGTCCTCTCTCCTATTCTCATCAAAGGCTTAACTCTCGTGCATTTAAATCTGGATCCAATGGTTGCTGGTCCTTCACTCTCTGATCAACGGTTGAGGTATAATCTCCTCCTCTGCGCATTCCTCCTATCTGGACTCTGATATGATGGCCATTGTCGCTCCTCCTCTCGAGCTTACGCTTCCTCCCAACCTGGAAGAATGTCCAAGTGTCAAAGGCCTCGACCTTTGATCCTTCTGCGAGTCCTAATGACTTGGACCTCATCTCTTGAACTTACACTGTTCCTGTTTTTCCATCGATGCACACTCTGATCTTTCCATCAATGACAAGCACACTCGACCTGTAAACATGCCAACAATATCCCCCTTTGGCATTGATGGCAACCCTCAACGGTTGCACTGTTCTACTTAGATCTCCAACTATAGCATCCAGACCACTCCTTTTCTCCCCCTTTAACATCAATGTCAAAGAAAACATACTCTCCTTGAGTTGTTGTAGTAATTTTTGGAGGTATCAGAGCTTCAACCAACACAAACTCCCCCTGACAGGATGGAATCTCTTATTTGAGTCCTGCAGAGTATTTGTATCTATACCAGAGCCTTCTCCTTCTGATTCTTGGACTTGTTCATATTCATCTTCAGTTGTGTCCTCTGTAGAAGACTCAATATTGATCGCCTATCTCACTGGGACTCCTTCATCAACCTTTTATTGTCATAATTGAATGAATCCCCCTGACACTCTTATCTTTCTACTTCTGACTGCTCTCTCCCTTTGGTAAGATATTAGCTCTTTCTAACAAGGTCTTTCCTCTTGATATATCCACAAGATGTCATGTACATCAGAATGTTGCTACTGCGGATGTCACTATCCTACTGGAACACTGCACAATTGTATCTCATATTAAACAACCCTTGGATCTTCTCGTTGATTCTCATCGATATCTATTAATGCAATTTCATTTTTCTTCCATGATTCCTACAATCCAAGGCTTTTATGACCATATTCAATCACAAGGAAAAAATGCTACAAACACTCTCATACCTGCTTTCCCTTTTTACAAATGAAGGACCTGTGTTAGACTTCTTAGGAGTATTGATTTCTTCCTTGTTGTATCCAAGATTGGATTTGTCATTTGGTGATCTTTGTTTATCCAATATCTCATCCAGGATCATGGAGTTGTTCAAGAATTTTGTTTGGGTGTTTGACTTCTCAACCTTCTTTCTAAGATTCACAACTTCTGCTTCCAACTTATGACATGATTCTTCTTCTACTCCTTCCATGGGATAAATGTTAACATAACATTCTTTTATTGTTTCTAAATCTTCTTCTTTACTTGTAGGAGAGAATTCAATATCAACATCATTATCTGTCCTTATGCCTTTAGCCACCACTTGTCCCAAGTTTACATTTTTCACCTTACAATCTTTGGACGTGAACACCTCTTCACAACCTCTTTCACACATTTGACTTGTACTGAGAAAATTATGTTTCAGACCATCTACAAGTAGAACATCCTGATAATTTCCTTTTCCATTACTCAAACTCACCATCCCTTTACCCTTGATTTTACCTGGTTCATCGTTTTCAAAGATCACATTTCTTGTTTTTCTTTTACTTATAGGTAGAAGCTTATCCTTGTCTCCAATCATGTGCTTGGAATGTTCATTGTCTATATTCCAGGAGTCCTTTTGTTTTTGAGTTGAAATTATTAGACCACATTTTTCACTTTCTTTTTCCATGTGTTGGCCTTTCTATCTAAGATATTTATCCTTGGATCTACTTTGTAATTCTTCATATGGAAGTTTGCATCTTTGTGTCTGAAGTTATGACAATTATAAAATTCAATCTCATTGTTCAATAGGTCAAAGTGATTGTTGAAGCGTTGTCTACTCATTGATTGTTTATTATTTCTTGACCTTCTCAGTTGCATGTCTCTAAACTTAATTTGTCAATTTTCAATCTGTGGTTGTTTGTTACTTGGTTGTCTCATTCTCTGTTGTGGAAGATATTTATTCCTTGGGTGTCTTGATTGCTCATGTATAAATCTTAAGGAACAATTTACAGCTTTGTGGCCAAAGTTAGAACAGTAGAAACAATATCCATAGAAAAAATAGTTGTACCTGTAAAATGGTTGTCTTCTTTGAGTAGGTCGATTTCTTCCATGCTAATGATTTCCTTGAGAAGAGGGTGTATTATTTATTTGTTCTACAGATTTAGTTCTAACACCTTTTTCTTTACTCCTCCTATATGGATGATTATCTTCTTCTTTTTCTGTAGGTTTGTTGTTGTCATTGGTTGTAGATTTGACAAACTTGATGGGTTCTTTATTGCTTGGCCGACCACTACTTGATCCCTATTCATAACCCAAATCAGTTTTCAACTTTGGATTCCTTTGTTGATTCAGAATGGTGGTTAATCCTTCTGAGGCTTTGATACCTGACATATTCTGATGATGCAAGGCTTGAAACTTCTCCAACTCTTTCCTAGTTTTCACTACTTCTTCTTCCATAGCTTCACATATTGCCTTATTTTCTAATAATTGATGTTTCAAAATGTTGATGATTTTCTTTGCCTCTTCTAATTCCACTTTTAGCAGGGAAAAGTCTTCATCAGGTTTTTTACTGCCATTCTTGAACTGTATCAACAATTTTTTTTTATTTCTCTTCTTAAGTCTGAGTCTATCAATCTCTTTGAAAGCGTTGATCAACTCTCGTTCCAACTCAACCATAGATTATTCATCATTAGCATCACTTCCTGTGCTTTTATTATCATAATCCTCTTTTTCCATAAGCATGAAATTATTTACCTTATCTTCACAAGAAGAGTCAATATATGTGTCTTCTGAGTCATCATTGTTTACACATGAACTTTTCTTTTTACCAAATCTCTTGGGTTTGTACTTCTCTTTTCCTTCACATTTTTTGGACTTTTTCTTGCGTGGACACTTATATGCAAAGTGACCTATCTTTCCACAGTTAAAACATTTGAAGGGAAACTTGTCTGATCCTTTCTTTCATCTTCTCACAAATTTTGCTTCAATTTCATCAGCCTCAGAATCCTCATTCTTGTCTACTTTAAATGATGCTTCTCTAGTGGTAGATTTATCTTTACTAATCCTCATTTCATAATCAGTTAGACTTCCTAGGAGTTGATCAACAAACAAAATCTTAAGATCATTCATTTCTTCTATTGTAGAAACTTTTGGATTGAATCTATCGGGCAGAGATCTTAAGATCTTCTGAACTAGTAATACGTCTTCAATCTTCTCACCAAGACCTTTCATGGCATTCAAAAGCTTCTCATTTCTTAAGAAAAAATTATTAACTGTCTCATCCTCATTCATCTTTAGTTGTTCAAACTGTAATCTAGAGGCTTGAAGCTTGGCATCCTTTACCTTCTCATTACCTTCATATATGCTAATGAGTTTGTCCCACATTGCTTTGGTAGTTTATAAGTGCATAACTTTTACAAATTCTTCTTCTGCAAGCCCACTCATAATATAATTCACAACCTTAGCGTTGAAGCTGAATTCTATCTTGTCATCCTTGGAAGCTAATACAATCGGCTTTACATAACCAGTCTCTACCACATCCCAAACATCTGCAACTAAATCCATTATGTAGGTTCTCATCCTAACTTTCCAGAAGCCAAAGGTTGTTCCATTGAACAGGGGGGCCTTATTGGTTGAAGTTCCTCCATGGCTAGTCATGTTTAAGCTCTAGGATATACCCTTAAATAAAGGGAACTCACTCTAATACCAATTGTTGGACAAATGAGAGGGGGGGGGGGTGAATCGGTTGTTACCGTGCTTAAACAATTATGCTTATTTTAAACTCTTTACAAAGCACTCAATGACAATCACAATAATGTAGAGAGGTAAGAAATATAACATTCAACATCAATCACACACATGAAATATACAAAGACAGATATTTCTCGAGGAAACCCATAAAGGGTAAAAACCTCTTATTCTTGATATGATAAGTAATCTTTAATTTTTGTACATTATCATTCTTATGAGCACCAACTCATTGTGAGGCTACCACCTCTTTTTTGCAAGTTGGAACTTGTTGAGAGCACCAACTCTCTAGTTTCTCTAGCACCCACTAGAAGGAAGCACCAACTCCCTAGTTTCTATAGCACCCACTAGAAGGAAGCACCAAATACCTAAGTGTTACAACACCAATTGGATGGAAGCACCAAGTTCCAGTCACACAGGAACCGACCTGTATAAAAGAGAACAATAGTTCTCCCTTGCACCACCCTGCCACCATGGTTTTTCTGGCTGCAACTAGATGAAATATACAACTCCCTATGTTCAAGAACCCACTTGAAACTCTAAGGACACCAATCCTCCCTTCGGTACTTTCAATTCTCAAACTCTCATTTTCTCTGGGAGAATTTCACCCGGAGTCCATGATCCAACAACGCGTGTCCCTTTTGGATCAACGGTCAAAATCCCTTTGGGTATTCGGGGTTTGGAAATATCAACTCTCAACTTTATGTCATCCATCCTTTTCTTTTTTCCGGAGTTGACAATCCACTGATGCATGTCCTCTTTAATCCAACAACTATCCTTCACTCTGGGACTTTGGCCTTCGGGACTTCAGGACTTGGGGCATATGTTGGTGGTAAAACTCTCGAATAAAGACTCTCGGAGTGACGTAACTCTTGCGTCACTCGATGACATGTCACGAGCCGAGCAGCTGCCACGTGTCACTCAGATTTGTGATTTCCACGAACCTGAAATGACGAATCAACTTGACACTTGTCATTGTCTGATTGCGCCACGTGTCCTTGTTGACTTGGTCTACCACGGGTCCTTGTTGATGTGATATGTTGACATATATATTCCTGATCTAATGGTCATTATCTGATCTCTAGATCCGACAGATGATGGAACTTCACATTCTGGGGATTTTAGATCTCGAACATTCAGTAGTGAATGTTGTTCATTCGATCACGATCTTGGATTGACGGCTTGATCTTTATGTGATGCAACTTTGCTATCTTATCTCGTCCTTCCACCCAAAATTTATCTGACCACTGATGTTTACTCCGTCTCTCCGACTCTCCATACTTTGGGGATTTCAAATATCAAACTGAGAAACTTTTGAATTGGTTTTCTCCGGAGTTGTGGATCATGTGCCACCTGTCAGTCTTGATGATGGACGGTCCCTTCTTACTTCAGGACTTCGGAGCTTTGACAGGTCCACTCTCCTACGCTCATCAAAGGCTTAACCTTTGTGCATTTATCTCTGGATCCAATGGTTTCTGGTCCTTCACGTTTCGATTGACGGTTGAGGTCTAATCTCCTCCTCTGCGTGTTCCTCTTATCTGGACTCTGATCCGATGACCAATGTCTCTCCTCCTCCTGAGATTACACTTCCTCCCGACCTGGAAGAATGTCTAAGTGTCAAAGGCCTCAACCTTTGATCCTTCTGTGAGTCTTGATGACTTGGACCTTGTCTCCTGAGCTTACGTTGTTCCTATTTTTCCAGCAATGCGCACTCTGATCTTGCCATCAATGAAAAGAACACTCGGCCTATAAACATGCCAACAAACATGAAAAGGTTTCAATGCTAATCCTTGATATTCATAAAAGATCATAAAAAAAAAACATATTTACATAGTCAAATAAAGCAAAAATTCAATCATTTCAAAAGAAACTTTCAAAAAAATTAAGGGGCCCAAATTTTCTTATTAATCATTAAACACAAATTTGGGAGGTTGTTGTGCATGATAGAAATTGGCGACACATGGAGAAGAAACAATTATCTCTGGTTTAAAATGATAGGATTAGATTTACCAAAGGTTTAAATGAAATATTTTCAACAATTTCTTGCACACTACACCATTCTCAAAGGTCCCACATAAGACAGATTTGAAGTAAAATAATCTTTTAGAGATGAAAGTATTTGAGTGCCTAATTCCAAGACAGTGAATCCAAACGAAAGGGAAAATTCATTAACTTTTAATTATACCTCTACTTTTGGACAACAAAAATATCTAGCAGGTAATTAAAGATTAGTATGCATCTATTTTTTAAAAATTACCTCTTTACCCGGCATTGCTTCGCTGCCAGCAACCTGTTTAGTACCCGACGAAGTTGGCTTGGTACCATGTGTGAATTTACTCATTGATGGCGATATTTTTCAACACCCCGACGGGTTTACACACATTTCCCACACAAATTTGTTTTCAACTCTCTAATGACACATTTTTTATTAATTTATTTGCAAAATTGCGTTTAGCAATAAGTGAAGAAAGCGGGGTGGTACAGGAGGTTTTTTTTTCTCTTTATTTGCCAAAGTAAAGGATTTAACTGTGGAGGGGATGGGAGGAATTCAAAGTAAAGAATGTCGACAATTCTTTCATTTCTTAAAGATAAGCTTATAATGCTTGAAACGTACATTAATGTTCCCCATGAATAAAGGTAAATGTATAAGAAAAGTGAAAACTTGGTATTGATTACATTTAAATAAATGAAATCCTATTAAAGGATAGAGAAAATATTTCCCCATGTAAAGAAACTGATGTTGCGTAGGAATGATTTTCCCATATCATAAAATCCAATAAAAAACAAAAAATCAGAAAACTTCACTCATTGAAAAAGAAAAAAAGATATCCAAACAAAAACCAAATTTGAAAATAAACTTCATCAAGACAACTTATGAACACATATCTCAACAAAAGAGTGAAAATAAGAAAGTCATGTTTGTTTTTCTTAGGTTGGGATCTTAACAAATCATGTCTTGCAAAGTTGAAACTGATTGATTTTTAGTTTTTTTATTCAAACCAAAAATTCAAAAATCTCAGCTACAACAATGATTAAAAAGAATGAAGTTAAATCAGGTTAGATGAAAGCAACATAATGGTTGAGGGACTCCTTGATTTAGCTTATTTGCAATTAGATCTGCATCATTGCTTCTTTCCCTAACTTCAAAGACAGGTGGAACAAAGAGAGTGCATTTTCAGTATGCAGGAGTGCTAGATTTTCTTGGAAATTTCTGAAGATCTGCAAAAACAGAGTTTAGAACAACAAACAAAAAGAAAAAAAAAAGAAAAAATGAAAATAGGCGTATGATACTTACCATGAATATGTAACTTATTCTTATGATAAATATAAAAGCATGAAGAAGTTGTGGATTTAATTAAGTTCATGTACACCTAAGATCATAATTGTATTGAATCCAAAATTAAAGTAAATCAATCCTAAGCAAAACTAGAGCTACTCCTACTCTAACTTTATGAGGGAAATGTGACTAAGTATAGTCAAATTTCCAATGGAGCCATGCAAGCTCATCTATGCATGTACATATATACACATGAAACATTAGTAATAAAGATAAAAATAAGAATATTACTAATTTAAAAGAAAAATCAAAGTATTTATGTACATTAATTCATAATAAAACAAAACATAACACTTTATTTACAAGAGAACTCTCATTCAACCAATTCTCCAACCATATATCTATTGGATCATAAAAATAAACATGAGGATATGTTATGGATTGGTGAGATTTGGAAGAAGAGGAGGATAACATGCTAAATTCAAATGATGTTTTTATAAGTTCTGAAGCCTATAAAGAGTTGTTAGTATTAAGAAAATCGCCTAACTTACTATTTACACTAATGGTACAAGATAAATGGGATTGATTTACAAGTGTTTTGTTTTCACAAGTCTCATTTAATTTAAAAGCAATAAGATCATGAACTTGTGAACAACAATCATGATCATGACAATTCAAAAGAACTAGATCATTGTAAGAGTCATTAACTGGAATGGTATCTTGATCATTGAAATCATCATAAATTTGAAGATGTGAATTTTTTAGGAAAATTTCTAAATTAAAATATCTCACACTTTTTAATATAGATTGACTTGAGAGATTAGGAATGTGACAACCTAACATAACCATCATCGGAAGGTGAAGTGTCTCAACATTCGAAAACCTTAAGTCATCATCATTAATGACTTCAATTTCCTTCTTTGTAAACATTAAATTTGAACAAGAAGAATGATAAAAAAAATAGATTTACAAGACTCCTCAAAGCCGTTGGATGAATACTTCATTAATAATTCATAATTCTGACTTATGTTAACAAGAAATTTGTTATATGATAGATTTGCAATAATTCCTCTATATTCTAGAAAAATATTTGTATATATAGGAACTATTAAATGATTCTCAAACAAATTATTAAATAGATCAGGATACGAATCATAATGACTATTGGAACAGATGAGGTGAAAATCTTCCCTTTCTGCAAAATGATCACTAAATTGGCTATTTGATTCCTGAATTTCAATTTGTGTTTTTCCATTAATATCCATGATATATAAATCAAATTCATAATTAGAATTGGTTTCAGGAACATTATGTATTTGGCTGAAATAAAATTCTTGAAAATTAGGGTTAAAATGCTCTGAAGTATGTGATTGTAACTCATGAATAGAATTCAAAAAATTAGAGGAATTAGTTGTAAGAAGCACGCTACTAAAAGGAAAATTACTACTATCATTTTTTAATTAAGAATGTTGATCGTTGAATGTCCTTTTTAATAGAATTATTCAAACTTAAAAAAATATCAGGATCAAAAATTGTTGGCAACAGAAGTCACTCCTGGATTGCAGCAGGAGCAGAGCCCGACACCCATCAGTTTTTATGTCACGATAATTTTAATGGGTGATCAAATGGGTAGAGACTCGGGAAGATATCACTCAAACTTAGGGACTGTTGATTTGAAAATGAGCAGGTTGAAGACTTGGTGAGAGGAGTGGACAAACTACCTCAGGCAACAGGCCTTTCAGTAATTTGTAGAAGAAAAAATCTTAATGCGAGATCCTCTGGTTCAGAGCTTCGAGAAACTGAAGGGGGGGAATTGACTGGATTCTCCAATTCCAAGTCGTTCAGTGCTAAGAAAATCACAGGGACCAATTAGAAACAATGTAAATGTTATAGTGATCAAATCTACATCATCCTATAATAGTTACAACTCGACTGGATTCTCCAATTCCAAGCCGTTCTAATACAACATAAAAAAAGACGTGAAAGAAACTGACATTCATTAGACAAAAAGTCTCAAGAGTCCACACATAACCAGGAAAACACTGCTTCGTTAAAGCTTTGCAACCGGGAGCCTTGCTCAACCATCGATCCTTTACAAAATACAAAGACTGAGTCTATATACTCAGAAAATTCACCTAACAACGACGTGCTTAGTCACCCAAGGCTTGGTGTCCTTTCAGCCGAATTCGGACAGATATCCTTCGTCAGACACCATCTTAACTACACATGGCTCCTGTAAGGGGAGTAGTAGAGCCATTAAGAGCCAAGTTAGCATGTGCATACCTCCTCTGGCTAATCGAGGACTGGGCATGGCCTCTTTGGAAAAAATGATACACAGGACCCTCTCGAGCAGACCGTTGGCCAGGCTCTCCATATCTTGCACTTAATGCATGAAGAGAGGTTTCAACCACTCTTTCTTACCTTCATTTTCTTCAAGCGAAAACCAGGCTTCAGGTTAGATCAAATGGCACCCGGAGAACGCGATGAACCTTTCAATGACTGGACTCGACAACCCTGGCCCCTTTTGTAAAGCTCTTTCTATTTTCCCATGTGACGACAGGCTGTGATCCTGCGTTTATCCTCAAAGGCACTTTTGGCGTTCGCGAATAAGGAGGGGCTGATCCTTTCTTCTTAGAATCGCGATGAGCGAAACGCCGAGATGGCTTGAGTTGGTGCCACGCGTCCCTCTAGATCTGACGGTCCTGAACTCTCCCGACGATGTTGTGGGCCCGGGTCCCAAACACTCCCGGCACCTCGTGCATCAGGAAATGACAGAGCAATTCCTTGCGCTTCGAAGTCGCAATGGGCGAAAAGGCAGAGAGCCTAATCGCGCGCCAGGTGGCTCCTGTGGATGAACGACTGAGGCTACTTCGCGATACTGCGGGCTCGACTCTGGGCGCTTTCGGCACTCTGGGGTTCAGTGTTTCGAGATGTGAGATGATGAGGGACTTTCACCTTTCGAACTCCCGAAGGCCGATATGTCGACTGGATCTCGCACTATGTGTCGCTGGATCGGACGACCCAAATTTAGTCTTGAAATATAAGCGCTTTCTCTGACGCTATATATCGGTTAACTTGGTAGCCCCGATATCCCGATGACCGTTGATATTCCCTTATGGATGAATCTTGACCGTATACAACATAACTTTTTGCTCTTACGTCCTTGGAAGACTTAAAACGAGATTTTTCCATGCTTCTTTCGGGCGCTTCTCATGCATCTTGCTGACCTGAATACTCTTGTGCCTAGGACAAGAAATGTCACTAACATTAGGCTCCATGGGGGATAGAGTTGTCCCTGCGACACTCTAAGGACTCTTTTTGCAGATTCAGTGCCTTGTTGTTGGGATATGGAGTCATTTATTAAGCCGAAAACAGAAAACAGAAAACGATATTTACAAAACAAAAGAAGCCGCCTGCGGCTTACAAAAAACATTTTTTTAAGAAATGTCCATTCACTGGGCCATCAAAAACTTCTTCGCCTTCCAAATCCCGCAACCTGTAAGTGTTGTTTGAAAATACCTCAGATATCTTGAGAGGCCCAAACCAGAGGGCATCAAACTTACTGTGTTTGCCCCTATCCTTCCTGGGCGCATCCCATTTGAGCACCAGATCACCCAGATCTAAAACTTCCTTTTTGCTCTTCCTGTCAAAGGTTTGCTTGATCTTCTGCTGATGATGGTAGGCCCTGTTCATGGCCTGTTCTCTGATCTACTGTACTTCCACCATCTGATGAATCCTTCTAATCATATGGTCAAGCTCTCCTTCAAGGTCCTGGAGAAATTTTGCCACAGATAAAGCGAGTTGGGTAGGAAAAACAGCCTATGTTCCATAAACAAGTTGGAAAGGTGAGATTCCCAGAGAATTTGTTGTTTTCACTCGGTCAGCCCATAGAGAAAATTTGATCTTTGAATCCCAGGCCCTTTTATTGTCTTCCAACAATTTTTTAATGAGCTTGATCAGACTTTTATTGGAAGACTCTGCTAGTCCATTTCCTTGAGGATAATAGGGAGTAGAGTGGATCAACGAAATCTCAAACTATTAACAGAACTTGACCAAAGGCTCAGACCTGAAGGAGGCGACATTGTCAGTGATGATTTTACTGGGACAACCAAATCTGGCTATGATATCCTCCAGGAAGCTGATAATTACTTTGTGAGAAGTACTCCTGGTAGGGGTAGCTTCTATCCACTTGGTGAAATAGTCTGTCGCAGTCAGGATCCATATGTGTTGACCGCTTGAGGGAGGATGAATTTCTCCAATGAAGTCCAACCCCCACTGCTGAAAAGGTGTCGAAGCTACTATAGTATTTAACGGAAGTGATCTGAGATGTTTCTTTCCTGAGAACTTTTGGCATTTGATGCAATCTCTAATTTCTCTGCAGACATCAGCGAATAAAGTAGGCGAGTAATATCCAACCCTGAGGATCTTATGAGTTGTGGTCTTCCAGAAATGATGCCCCCTACAAAGGTCGTTATGGAAATCAAATATAACCTTCTGGGCTTCTTGTGGGTCCAAGCACCTTAAAAATACCCCTAGAGGGTCTTTCCAATACAAGGCTTGGTCAATGAGGCAATATCTGACCACCTTGATCTTTAAAGCTCTCGCCTTGCTTTTTCCCATTCCATCAGGAGCCTTCAATTCTTGCAAAAAGTACAAGATATCCTTGTACCAGGTGCATGTTGCTAGTGATAAGGTGCTCTGAGAATTCTTATTGGACAACTTAGCTTGCGGATTTTCTGAACAAGCATTGATGAAGCTAATCCCCAAGGCTTTGCAATTGGATTCAGCCAGCAGCTTGGCTAAACCCTACCCCTTTATCAACTTAGTGGGTTTGATCTCCAGATCAAACTCTAGGATCCTGGAAATCCACTTACCTCTTCTCCCATCTATGTCGGGTTTTACAAGGATGTCCTTCACAAAGGCTGAAGGAATGTATGCGGTCACCTTTGAGTGTAGGACATAGACTCTGAAATCTTTGAGAGATTTCACTAAGGCATAGTTATATTTTTCCATGATTTCATACCTGATCTCCGCATCTCTTAATGCCTTGCTGAAAAAGGCAATGGGCTGTTCTCGCCCCTCCTCATTTTTCTGCAACAGGACCGCTGCTACTGTATCGAAAGAAGCAAAAGAGAAAATTAGGAATTCTTTGGAATAGTCGGGGCTGATTAGCACAGGTGCCTCAGTCAATGCCCTTTTTATATGGATAAAATATTCCCTGGGTTCAACGGTCCATTTCACTTCATTTCCCTTTCTGAGCATGGCTGTGATATGTTTTACCAACTCAGTAAAATTTAAGACGAATCTCCTTAAGAAATTAATCTTCCCTAAAAAGGCTTGAACTTCCTTCTTGGATCTAGGAAGTGACAGGGTTTGAATTGCCTCTACCCTGCTAGGATCAATTCTCACTCCTTCTTCTGATACTATATGGCCTAATAGCTTCCCCTCCTTCATAGAAAACAAAGATTTTCTGGGATTTAAGGATAGGCCAAACCTTTGACACTTTAAAAAAACTTTTATCAGATGATCGCAGTGCTCTCTGTCAGACCTGGAGAAGACTGTTATGTCATCCAGATAGATTACCACAAAATTATATTTCTCCCTGACAAAATCTATGTCCATGGCTCGCTGAAATGTTGCCCCTGCATTCATCAATCCAAAAGGTATTTTGGCATACATGAATGTGCCCCAAGGAGTGGTGAAGGTCGTTTTTTCTCTGTCCTCAGGTATGACTGATATTTGATTATAGCCAGAAAAACCATCAATCATGGATATCCTGGATGCACCAGTTACCCTCTGCAGTATTTGTTCCATATTGGGCAAGGGGTAATTGTCTTTCCTTGAGCTCCTGTTCAGGTTCCTGAAATCAACACAGAGCTTGATTTCTCCACTTTTCTTCCTTACTGGGACCAAATTGGCCACCCATTCGGAATATCTCAAGGGGGCGATGATTTGGGCATCTAGCAATTTCTTCACTTCTTTCTCCATGACAGGTAGAAACATGGGATTTATCTGTCTCAGCTTCTGCCTGAATGGCTTAGCCTCTTCTTTCAGTGGGATCTTGTGCTCAATGACAGATGTGTCATAAGTCTTGAGGTCTTCATAGGCCCATGCAAGCACGTCAGCAAACTCCTTTAATAATTCAGTATATTCCGCCCTCTGTTCACTGGTCAGGCTGCTTGATAACTTGATAAACTTAGGCTCCTCCTGAATGCCAATATTGCATTCGGCTGTATCAGCATCTTTATTTGAAACACCACCCTTTACTTCCACATCATTCTTTTCGAACAGTCTTTCTAAAGTCCCCTTGGAATGTGATTGCTGGGCAGCTGAATAATCTGGTGATTAACAATTTTATTCAAGAATACCTCAGAGGGAGGGTCACCTTCGGGATCAGGATCTTGATCGATGTGCAATTCCGAAAACTCATCGACAGACTAAAGAAAATTTTTGATTTCAAGATCATCCTTGAATACCTCCCACTGCTTTACATTGTCTAGGATGGATGGCCTGTATCTTATTTCGACCTCAGCATGGATCTTCAGCGGCAAAGGGATCCTGAACAGACTAGCCGAGACCGCTAAGGAGTCGGTCAAGGTATTTTCTTCCCTTGGGACAAAAGTAATGTTGAAAGCTGAGAAGAAATTATCAATCAGGTCCCATACCTCATTTCTATAGCTTCTGAGCCGAGGATGCTTGGCCCGATAAATGTTCCTGACCTGTTGGATTATCAATTCTGCATCTCTGAATGCTGACACCTCTTTAATTCCCATTTCTTTTGCAGCCCTCATACCTAGAACAAGAGCTTCATATTACGCCACATTGTTGGTAGTTTCAAATTCCATCTTGTATGACAGGGATATGGTCTCTTGACAGGGTGATATGAAAATCACTCCAGCGCCTGTGCCTACACTGGAGGAAGCTCCGTCAAAGAACATCTTCCAAACAGAGGTGGTTGGAGGAGGTATCTCCTGATTAAGAATGGGTTGCTTTATGATCTGTACAGGGACCTTAGGAGTTTTAGTGATCTGCAACAAACTAGACTCTAAATCGGTGTCAAGTGCAAAGATGGGGTGATTAGTGGGGTTTTCTTCATCACTGACAATATAGGCTAGTTGGGCTTCTCTGTACAACCTCCTGTGTTCCCCTCCAAAGACCGGAATGGTGGCATATGTGAGATCCATCTGTAATGTTCCTCCAAGTCTTTTAATCCAATACCTTGACAACAACATGCCAAACTTGGGGGGAACGTCAACTACCACAATATCCATGACCACACTCTTCATGGGCAGCTGAAACAAAGAAACCACCAGGTCTTTGATGACTCCTAGACACTGCACTCTCCTTGAATCAAAAGAGTACAAATCATGATAGGCCTTCGTCACTTCCAGTCCCAGCTCCTCCATGACAATCTTGGGCATAAGGTTGTGAGAAGMTTTTGAATCCATGAGGCAATTATGCAGCACTTTATCATGTATGTTCAGGGATGTGTAGAAGGGAGGGGATGAATCATCTCTATCTTCTACCATGGGCCCTAGGACAACTGCTGTCTTTTCATGTTGGAGATTGACTGAGTCGGAGGGAGGCTGGGGGGACTCAGATTGCAGCAGCTTGAAGAGGGACCTTTTGAAGTCTTCGTTTTTAACTAGCTCAGAGAGGGGAACAAGAATTCTGATCCTTTGAATTTCATGCTCAAAATTAAAGGAGGAAATAGGCTTAGGACCTTCCCTTACCTCAGAGACAAGTTCTTTGACTGTCGGTGAAGCATTCTGATCTTTCTTTTCTTTAGTGGTGGTTGTTGCAGACTTAGAAGGCCTTTATCCTATGAGGGGCTTGTCTTGGCTGTCAAAGTCTCCTTCTTTCTTTCTTGACCTAAGATTGTATCATTTAGAGGTGTAACCGGCCTTTTCTCCTTTGCCTAACTCATGAATTTGAATGCTCATTAAGGATTCTTCATATGTAGATTGAGTCAAATGGGGAAAAGGAGGAGCTTCTTCAACACAGTGAATCTCGGGGTCAAACTCGTCTACGTCCTCCCCTCCCTCATGAGTAACCAGGTTATTTTGGAGAGGGGTTTGGATCCTTTGATCTTCCCTATCTTTCCCTTTTGGTTCCCTTGGGAAAGCCTGTGGTCCATTGCTATTAGGTCTCCTGAAACCTCTACCATCATCATTCTGGGGATTTATGTACATGGGCTTCCCTTCTAACTCCCACCTTTCCATTCTAGCAGAAAGTGACTTTAGTACTCTAGCTGTCTCATCTGTTTGAAGGGGCAGGGGAGAGCAACTGGATGAGGAAGCTTCAGGCCTCTGCCCAGATATGTTTCTACCAACAGTGTTCCTGAGTCGATGAACAACCAATAAGTTAGATTCTACCTCCACGGCTACATCTTGCATATGGGCTAGAGTAGTGGCTCTTCTTTCCCTCAACAGGAGGCAGAAATCGGGATCAAAGGCGCTAGCATAAGTGATCTTTGCAGAGGCTTCGGAGGGTTTTATCTCAGCATGGATTTTGTTGTACATTTTATTAAATCTCTTGGAGAAGTCGGAGATAGACTCTCCTTCTTCTCTCTTCAAAGACCCAAACTCTGTCATGTAATACATGAACTCTTTTTTATCTCCCCACTGTCTCAAAAAGGCATCATTTAAAGCTTCGATCCCATCAATAGATCCAGGACGCAGGGCCTTAAACCATTTTCTAGCCTCGCCTTGGAGACTATGGACAAAAATCCTCATCCATACGTCTGCATGCATGATGTCATTGTCATCCGTGAAACAGTAAAAGGCTTCTAGGTGTTCTTCTGCAGTTATGTCCCCCTGACCTGTAAACTTGGGTAGTTGCTTGAGGTAACCATCTGTCGGGGGGGCATTGAGAGGTTGAGGTAACACAAGGGAGGCATACCTAGCGGCTATAATAGCCTCCATTCTGGTCATAGGGGGATTTACTCCTGCCATGGAAATATTTGGTGGAGGAGAACTCGGAGGAGAAGGAGCTTGAAAAGGGGATATCGGGGATGAGCTTCTAAGGGGAGTGGGAAACAATAGGGGATTTAGGGAGAAGGCTAGTGAGTTTAAGTCGACCGATGTTTCCCTCCACACAGAAGAAGCAACAGTAACAAGCGGAGGAGCGGTAAAGCCAGGAGTGGGGAAATCTTCTGTGATCCTGGGTCTATGCCAAGGTACAGATTCATGAGATATAGGAGTGACAAGGATTTCTCCCTCTAATCCTAGACCAGGGGGGGAAATATCAACAGGAAAACTCCTGAAATTGAGGAAACGGGAAACTTCAGAAAGCGGTCTTCTAGGAAACTGAGGAGGAGAAAATGGAGTTCTTACAGAAGAAGATGGTGGATTACCTGGTTCAGCGATGATAGCTTCTCCTTCAGAGGGCTTTCCTTTTCCTAGGACCACCTCCCGATCAATTTCAGGTGTAGCTAGAGGCAGCTATGGATGGGACCGCGTGTGTCTGCCTCTGAAAGCCACAATTGACACGGTCGGTTCACCATAGTGGAGCCGTCATAATGGAGTTTCTAGGTGCACAGTAGCAATCTTCAAAGGCTCTGATGCCCGATGCACCTTCGGAATCATAGGCTCAATGTCATTCAATCTCGGGGAAAATTTTCAACTTCCTCCCCAACAACGGTGCCAGAAATGTTGGCGATGGAAGTCACTCCTGGATTGCAGCAGGAGCAGAGCTCGACGCCCATCAGTTTTTATGTCACGATAATTTTAATGGGTGATCAAATGGGTAGAGACTCGAGAAGATATCACTCAAACTCAGGGACTGGGCCCAGCATGTGAGGAACAAAGGAGGTCTTGATTTAACTTCAGTCAGTGGGTTGATTTGAAAATGAGCAGGTTGAAGACTTGGTGAGAGGAGTGAACAAACTACCTCAGGCAATAGGCTTTTCAGTAATTTGTAGAAGAAAAACTCTTAATGCGAGATCCTCTGGTTCAGAGCTTCGATAAACTGAAGGGGGGGACTTGATTGGATTCTCCAATTCCAAGTCGTTCAGTGCTAAGAAAATCACAAGGACCAATTAGAAATAATGTAAATGTTACAGTGATCAAATCTACATCATCCTATAATAGTTACAACTCGACTAGATTCTCTAATTCCGAGCCATTCTAATACAGCGTAAACAAAGGCGTGAAAGAAACTGACATTCATTAGAAAAAAAGTCTCAAGAGTCCACACATAACTAGGAAAACAGTGCTTTGTTAAAGCTTTGCAACCAAGAGCCTTGTTCAACCATCGATCCTTTACAAAATACAAAGACTGAGTCTATATACTCAGAAAATTCTCCTAACAGTGACATGCTTAGTCACCCAAGGCTTGGTGTCCTTTCATCCGAATTCAGACAGATATCCTTCGTCAGACGCCATCTTAATTGTGCATGGCTCCTGTAAGGGGAGTAGTTGAGCCATTAAGAGCCAAGTTAGCGTATGCAGACCTCCTCTGGCTAATCGAGGACTGGGCATGGCCTCTTTGGAAAAAATGATACACAGGACCCTCTCGGGAAGACCGCTGGCCAGGTTCTCCATATCTTGCACTTAATGCATGAAGAGAGGTTTCAACCACTCTTTCTTACCTTCATTTACTTCAAGCGAAAACCAGGCTTGAGGTCGGATCAAATGGCACCCGGAGAACGCGATGAACCTTTCGGCGATTGGACTCGACATCCCTGACCCCTTTTGCAAAGCTCTTTCTATTTTCCCATGTGACGACGGGCTACGATCCTGCGTTTATCCTCAAAGGTGCTTTCGGCATTCGTGAATAAGGAGGGGTTGATCCTTGCTTCTTAAAATCGCGATGAGAGAAACGCCGAGATGGCTTGAGTTGGCGCCACGTGTCCCTCTAGATCTGACGGTCCTGAACTCTCCCAACGATGTTGTGGGCCCAGATCCTGGACACTCCTGGCACCTCACGCATCAGGAAATGATGGAGCCGTTCCTTGCGCTTCGAAGTCGCAATGGGAGAAAAGGCAAAGAGCCTAATCGCGCGCTAGGTGGTTCATGTGGATGAAAGGCTAAGGCTGCTTCACGATACTACGGGCCCGACTTTGGGCGCTTTCGACACTCTGAGGTTTGGGGTTTCGAGATGTGAGATGACGAGGGACTTTCACCTTTCGAACTCCCGAAGGCCGATATGCCAACTGGATCTCACACTATGTGTCGCTGGATCAGACGACCCAGATTTAGTCTTGAAATATAGGCGCTTTCTCTGACGCTATATATCGGTTAATTTGGTAGCCCCAATATCCCTATGACCGTTGATCTTCCCGTATGGATGAATCTGGACCATCGATAACATAACTTCTCCCTCTTACGTGCTTGGAAGCCTTAAAATGAGATTTTTCCATCCTGATCTCGGGCGCTTCTCATGCATCTTGCTGACCCGAATACTCTTGTGCCTAGGACAAGAAATGTCGCTAACAGAAATAATCATGTCTATGTTTTCCTAAGTCTATTTATTAGCAATTCCAACATTCTTTTTATGAATAGAAGCAACAACATTTTCACTAAAATCATCGAATTCATTAAGAGTGATAGTATATCCTGTTGAAAGGTTTACGGTTGGGAGTAAGCTTGTCATTGATGGAAAGAACAACGATGGCAAAGATCAGCGATAGAAAAGAACAATGATGGCAAGAACAACGAAATTGTGAAGTGACGAAATCACAAGGTGGACGGAATCGCGAAGCAGCAAAATCGTGAAGGTGGACAAAATCGTGAAGCAGCGAAATCGTGAGAAGATCTGGGCCATAGGATATGGGGTATCTACGAAGGCTCAATAGCCGTTAGATATGGTGAAGCTGCAAGGCATGTAAGACCAAAAGTCATCCAACTCCCCAAAACTGTGAAGGAATCCTAGCCGTCCATCAGGGACAGTCATGGACCGTTGATCCATAGGACATGTGGAAAAAGATCATCATGTCGTTGACTGGAAAGTTAAAGTAACGAGGTTCCCTAACCTCTTGAATTCACGATATGCGAAATCGCAAAACTATCTTAGCTATCAGTTCAAGGTTTGTTCTGGACCGTTGATCTGAGCTCCATCTCGGAGCTTCACCTATCGCAACTTGGAGAGGTAAGAAACATAACCACTAAAATCACGATATGAAAAATCGTGATTTAATCGCAGTTGTCATATCAAGGTGTGATCTGGACCGTTGACTCCATTTCGGAGTTTTGCGACTCGCGACTTAAAGAGGCAAGAAATATGACCATTGAAATCGCGATTTAATCGCAATCGTAGATTCATCGAGATCGTGGACTATTGATTTAAGCTTCATTTCAGAGTTTCTCTTATTGCAACTTGGAGTGACAAGGACCTCTATCGAAGGAATCGCGAGATGCGAATTCACGATGAGATCTGGACCGTAGATTCATTGAGATTGTGGACCGTTGATCTCAGCTCCATCTCAGGGTTTTGGGGATCACAACTTGGAGAGTCGAGATGCCTCATCTCCAAACTCACGAAATGTGAATTTGCGAGAAGCACTTTATGCCTAAGCACTTGGTCATGGCCATGGTCATATAAAGGAAGGAGCTAGCGCAGAAAAGCTCTGTATCGGAGCTTCAGAGATCGTGACATGAAGTGTCGAGACACTTGGCCACAGGAATGCTGAAATGTCGAAACCTAATTTAAAGGCAAGATTAATAAAGTTCATCCAACGATACAGATAAACCTGAGCACGATTGAAGGGCTAATGTTGATCCTCACAGTGTAACTACTAGAAACCATTGATGGTTTCTACCAGAGGATGCGAAGAGACTTCGGTGTGATTTCTAGAGGAGCTGAAGAGTTACATGGAATCTGTCAGTGGAATGAAGACGATTCATGGAGGAAATTGATAGCTGGATGAGGGTTGGAGCTCGTAACTAAAACATAAATGATGAGCTCGACTGTAACAGAGAAGACGAAGAGTCTCAACTGCGAGAGAGAAAAATGAATCTCGGTATAACACCTAGTGATGATAGACAAAGGGGTTGAACTACCAGAGAAGTTGAAGAGTCGCGATGATGATCACGCAGAGCACTTGAGATGTGGAGGATATTGGCGCGGTATGAGTATGCAGAGGAATGACAAATATTGCATGCACAAAATGCACAGAAGCTATAAATACACGGTACAAAGAAGAGATGAGGGTGTTGTGGTTGTTGGAGTTGTTGTGGATGTTGTTGTTGAAGGTGATTCATGCATGAAGAACGATCAGAGTGCAGCAGCTGAAAAGTACAGAAGAATAACTGTGCAGCGAATGGACATGGTGCACAGAGCATAAAAAATAGAAGAACAGAATGGGCAGAAGATGCATGCAGGAAGACAGTGAGGAAGACTGAGTAGCAAAATCTTGCAGAACAGTGATAAGACTGGTAAGCTGTTATTGAACACTATATCACTATAATAGATTTCAGTATTTCATATTAACAATCCAGGGTGGTTGGGAGGTGCTAGGGAGGATTGGTGTCCTCAGAGGTTCAAGTGGGTGCTTGAACACATGGAGTTGGTACTTCCTTCTAGTTGGTGCTAGAGAAACCAGGGAGTTGGTGCTTCCTTCTAGTGCGTGCTAGAGAAAAATAGAGAGTTGGTGCTCTCAGCAAGTTGCAGCTTGCAAAAAAGAGGTTGTAGCCTCACAATGAGTTGTTTCTCATATGTATGATAATGTAAAGAATGTAAATAATACTTATCATATAAAGAAGAAGAGTTTTTTACCCTGTATGGGTTTCCTTGGGAAATATCTGTCTCTGTGTGTCGCATATATGTGACTGATGCTGAATGTGTCGTTGTTTATTTCCCTGCATTATTGTGATCATCATTGAGTGCCTTGTAAAGATTTTAAAAGAAGCATAATTGTTTAAGCACAGTAACAACTGATTCACCCCCCCTCTCAGTTGTCCAACAATTGGTATCATAGCCAGCCCATTTTATCTAAGGGTAGATCCTAGAGCTTAAACATGTCAAG
>ML778595.1:1218721-1234360 GCA_009831015.1 Picea engelmannii | reverse complement strand
CATCATATACCAATGAAACCACATCGATCCATATTCATCATGTATCAATGACAACTCATTGATCCATCTTCATCATATCAATGACAACTCATTGATCCATCTTCATCTATGCATTCTCATCAAGGACAATACATATTATATTAAATCAATCATCAATCAATAAATCCTTTGACATCAATCAATCAAACCATTGGCATCAATGACAACATGATCCAATAGTTGGTGTACGTGGCAACTACATACCACTGTAGTGCATACATAGTACCATTGGAGAAAAATTCTTTTAGATTAAATTCTTATATTGATCGAAAAAGTTGTGGCTACCACGAAGACTGAAAAATAAAGTGCAGATGAGCACAAACCCAACCATCCAAAATAGCATAAGACAGAGTCTGGAACTAGTCACAAAAAAGAATGAAGGAAGCAGGGACTAGAGTTGGGGCTGATTTTCTATAAACGGCTTTTGTTAATACTCATAAATCTCACCAATGTTGTCTTATGTGATCAACCATTGACCAAAATTCAACTACAGTCCAACCTTTGAGAGTTGATCTGCTACCATATTCCTCTCCCTTTAAACATGATGAATGTCCAATTTATCAAAAGAGGCCAATATTCTTTGTAACTCTTCAAAAATAGGAAGAAAAAGGATATATTGGTAGTGTTGTGTTTTTCAAACCCAATTCACAACTATTTGTGAATCACCAAATATCTGAATAGAGATGACATTTTTTTCTTTTACAAAGAGGAGAAGAAATTTGAAAGACATCAATTCAACATAATTATTGGATCCAGGGCCCAACCCCATATTAATTTTGAAACAAACATGGTCTTACATATGTAAGACACTCCCCCACGACAGATTTGGTTCCTATTTTGGGATGCACCATAGAAAAAAGCCCATGGTCTTTGTTGGTCCACCCTTTCTTCTTGAATTACACTTCTATTTGTCTTTTCTTTGTTTTGTGGAAAGTTATCAAGAATACTAATACATTTAGCAATAATAACTTCAAGAGGGATTTATTTATTTCAAAAAATTGAGGAATTTCTAGCAAGCCAAGTACCCCAACATACTAAAAGTGGAAGAGCTCTTACATCATTGTTATTGGTGTTGGAAGTCCAGTTCTTCTAGGCATCCTTTATCCTCTTCCCTTTCCAAGAGAAAACCTACCCATTCATTCAGGATGCCTCTTTCCAGACCTTCTTAATAAAGGAACAAAGCAAGAAAAAATGAGCTTGGGTTTCCTCTTTAGCTTTGCACAGTGGGCACCATCCTAGACCTACTATTTTTCTTTTCTTTAGAACCTCCCACGTAGGAATTTTTATGACTAACAAACACCACATAAAAATATTGTACTTGAGTGGACATTTTAGCTTCCACATCCCTTTCCACCACCAGTTGGGATCCCTAAAGTGCAGGTCAACATTCAGCCGAATATACCCCATTTTTGGAGTATATACTCAGAGAGGATCTAAAGCCCATACAATCTCATCTTCCCTATCCAATAAGTGGATATGTGTTGATTAATTGGGTTGGAATTCATTGATGTCAACCCTTGAAGAAAGTCTAGTAGTGAATTCTGGTAGCATAAAGGTTTGGGTAATGGACCCAAGTTTTTTTTATTGATAATGGTATGAGTTTTGATATATTTGCAGGTAATACCATTCTATATGGCTAGTACATGTCATGTCATTTTCAGTGGTATGTGGAGCATCACATAACTCCTCACGATTAGAGAGTTATGGCCATGTGAAGTTGGAGAATCCTCATGAGTCATCTAGAAACCCCAAAAGGTCAAAGTAGTCAAAGTGTTTGAAAAGAAGAAATTATTTAGATAATAAAGTGAAGTGATGAGTGTACTATAATTCAAAGTGGATACAAAATAAATTATTTAAATAATAAAGTTAATGGATAAATTACTAAGTGGTTATAAGTGGGTTAGCCCTAAAATAAGGAAAGTGGTTTAAGATGGTTAGAAGACAATCCCTTGAGGAAGCTACATAAAAGTATAAATAAGAGGCAAGGGTCTCTCATTTTAATTACACTTGATCATATTGAATATATACAAGTGACTGAGGTAACCAAAGGATATCTAAGCCGAATTTCAGAGGGAAGGTGAAGTAAAGAAGGCCGAAATTCAAGGGAGAATAAATTCTTTTGATGATGCTCTCTAAGGTATGTTATTTACAGGTCATCTCACCATTTTTTCAATAACTTGTTTTCTAGAATGATTTAGACCATGAAATTGGAATGTTGTTGAGGAAACATATCCAAGTAGTTTTGATAAAAAATTTGGCTTGTGGGTCATTGTATTTTGGAGTTACAATCTGTGGAAAATAGGGTTTGTGGTTAGTCTTGAAACTAGTCTAAAACATGTGTTTTAGGTAAAAACATCATAACTTCTTCATAACATATCCAAATTAAGTAAGACCAAATGTATTGGTTATAGTATAGTCTGTAGTATGTTGTGTACCATTTTCAGATCTATACAACAAATATTCTATGTGGAGCATTCTCTACAAGTTCAATCTCTAGAATAAGACATAATTCATCAACTTATGTCATTTTTGCTATAACTCCTTTTCTGAGAGGTTCCAAGTAGTGAAATATGGAGGAATTGCATAAAATACACTCATGAACATTGTGTACCATTTTCATATCTTTATTCATTACAGGTACATAGTTATGATTATTGCAAGTTAGGGTTGTTGATTAATCCAAAATTAGTCATGTGAGACTAAAGTAAAGTTTGATAAAATGCTAGTCTCTTGTTGTTAAAGTTAAGGAAGGTTTGCAGGTATGTGATCATATACACCAGGTCTATTACAAAGTTACAAATCAGATTTGGATGTTGAATTTGATGAGGTATTTTGGTTGAGGTTGAGGTACAGGTTGGTGCATGGTTGATGTACTTGTTCATGGTACAGACTGATTACATGTTGAGGTATAGGTTGGTGCATGTTTGATGCACTTGTTTATGGTACAGGATGATTACAGGTTGTTTGGTATAGGTTGGTGCATGGTTGATGCACTTGTTTATGGTACATGTTGATTACATGTTGATTGGTACAGGTTTACAACATTATATCTCACAGTGATAGTGTGACAGTGGTTCCATCATTCTACATATATTTCAGGGTTGTTAGACGGAGCAAGGACAAGTGGTTGTATCCACCTTCCAGTCATATATGGAGAACATAGGGGGTTGGAGTCTCCTTCTAGTTGTAGCCAGAGAATTTGAGAGTTGGATCTTCCTTCAGGTTGTAGCCTGAGAAACTAGGGGGTTGGAGCCTCCTTCTGGTTGTAGCCAGAGAATTGGGGAGTTAGAGCTTCCCTTGGGTTGTATCTTGAGAAAATAGGGGGTTGGAGCCTCCTTCCAGTTGTAGCTGGAAAGAAAAGGAAGTTGGTGCTTCCAATGAATGTAATTCTTAAGACAAATAATAAAAAGCATTATGTGGTTTTCTCCCGCTTTGGGTTTCCACGTAAAACACTGATGCATTGTGTATGTGTATGATTTATCATTTGTTCATTTTTTATTTACTATGAAACTATTGGATGATAATGCTACATTGATATAACTCTTTCATTTTATGGTGAAAATGATTAAATTTCTCTATTACTAATTCACCCCCTCTCTCAGTAATCCAACAATTGGTATCGGAGTCAGTTCCATCAGGAAACAGTTTAACCACTGGAAGGAGACCATGGATTATTCTGAGAATGGAGTACCAATTTTTAATGGTCAAAATGGTTTAAAGTATGACATGTGGAGCAGAAGGAAAAAAGTATTTTTATAGGCACAATGGGCATTATATTTGTCTATTAGTTGTTACGGGATATGATAGTTCAAAAAGGGCAAAGACTATAGCCAAAAAGAAATTGAAGAATAATAACAAAATAACAATAGATTTCATCTGGGAAGGATTACCTAATCCGGTAAGATAAAAGGTTGGTAAATGTCCATCAACCAAAGAACATTGAGATAAGTTACATGACATATATTCTTCACTCATCGCAGATTCAGAAAATGCCAAAGAAGATGTAGATACAGATCAAGAAGAATTATGTTCACCATGTTGGACAGATTCATAAGATGAAGAGTACATAATCATCATAGGTATGTTGTTTTGCTTTAATTGTGAAAAATGTGGACATCTTGAAATAGAATTCCATGAAGGAAATACGACAGGAAAACTAATTGAAAAGGAAGAAAATTATGAAGAAGAATTGATTAGTGCTTTAGATGACCTAAGAGAAGGAAATAAGTCACTCAAGAAAGAATTGATAAAACAAAAGGAAAGTGTTCATATTTTTTAAGAATCTCAATAGGTCATCGAGAACTTAAAAACTCAACTAGAAGAAGCCAGAAAGATCGAAGAAAATATTGAATATCAAAAGCAGTATTTGGAAGCCAACATAGAAACACATAAGGAAGAAGCAGAAATGAGAAAGAAGATATTGAAAGATCATCTTAAGGAAATAAATAACGATATAAACCAGCTTGAGGAAGATTTTGGTCAAGAAGAGAAAGGACTTGAAGAAGAAATAATCACATTAGAAATTCATCTTGAAGAAGCAAAAAGAACGGAAGAAGTCATGAAGTCTTAGATAATAAAGAAAGAGGAAGAGGTTGAGAAGCTTGAAGAAGAAGTTGTCACATTGAGAAGTAAAATATTCAAGCTCAACAAGAACGCTGAAGAGACAGAAACATCCACATCAGTTATAGAGAATGAAGAGAAGCACTCTAGGTTCCTAGAAAAGAAGAATGAAGAAAATAGAAAGATTTATGTAGAAGTGCTCAAAGGAAGGAATCATGGTCAACCAAAATCTAAGAAAACTATTGAAGATACATATTCAAGAAGACCATCCATGTTCAAGCCACAAAGAAGTTTCAATCGTGATCATGATCAATCAAGGCGAAAATTCAGAAGGACTACACCACAAAGAAGATCATTCACTCCCAGGTATGCAAATTTATTTTATGGTCATTGTTTTTATTGTACTAATTTTGGACATAAGGCTACAAATTACAAGGATTATAAAAATGTTCAAGAAAGAAATGCCTATGTGGCCCCACGTGACACTAAATGTTACAAATGTCATAAATATGGACACATATCTAGTGATTGTAGAAGCATGATCAATAATTCCATGAAAGAGAACACTGATGTCAGTTATGAGAAAGTATGGATAAGAAAACATGAAGAATAGGTGGTCAACCAAAATCTAAGAAAACTATTGAAGATACATATTCAAGAAGACCATCCATGTTCAAGCCACAAAGAAGTTTCAATCATGATGATGATCAATCAAGGCAAAAATTCAGAAGGACTACACCACAAAGAAGATCATTCACTCCCAGGTATGCAAATTTATTTTATGGTCATTGTTTTTATTGTACTAATTTTGGACATAAGGCTACAAATTGCAAGGATTATAAAAATGTTCAAGAAAGAAATGCCTACGTGGCCCCACGTGACATTGAATGTTACAAATGTCATAAATATGGAAACATATCTAGTGATTGTAGAAGCATGATCAATAATTCCATGAAAGAGAACACTGATGTCAGTTATAAGAAAGTATGGATAAGAAAACAGGAAAAACAGGTGGACAAAAACCAGGTCTCACAGATCACAAGATTGGAAATAAAACGAGATGAATAAAATTCTACAGAGAAAAAGAAAGATGTCAGATATAGAAAAGTTTGGAAAATAACTGAAAGAAAAGAAGGACATGTAAATAAGGAACATGTTCAAGAGATTGCGCTTTCATGAATTGTAGTGAAAGATGAATCCACAGACAAAAAGAAAGAATTCAGAGCTCAGAGATATGATGAATATACCAATGAAGATGATGATGAATACACATCAGAGAAGGAATTTTTCTGAGCCATCCAGCTTAGAGAATCCCAGGTAATATGAATATTAGATAGGGGGAGTCTATGCGATAGCTGTGACATACCAAAGAACCATCCTTCAAGTATCTTGAAAATTTTGAGTAGACAGATCCAGAGCAGTTAGTTAGTAGAAGTACAGTTTGATAGATTAATATGTTACAACAGTGAAGACTTCATAGTGATAAATGGGTCAACATTTTGGACATATATATGACAGTGGAAGAAATCATGGATTCATAGACTGGTTCAGAGACAAAGGAACATTATCATAATGGATGATAATTACACAATAAATGTCTCGATCAATGCTAATGGATTCCAAATTGACAGATATATTTTGGACACATGCAATGCACACAACGGTTCATATTCAAAACATAGTAATGCTCATAAACAACAATGACAAAACTCCCTACGAGCTATTTAAAGGAAGACCAACAAATGCGAAACACTTCAAAGTATTTGGAAGAAAATGCTACATCAAAAGAGAAGATGGTAGAATGGGAAATTTTGACTCTCATGTGGACAAAGGAGTACTTTTTTGTTACTCAAGTAAAATGAAAGCATACAAGTGTTACAATTTGAGGTTGAACAAAGTTGTAGAAAGCATTAATGCAACAATTGATGAAACATGTAGACGAGAATTAAAGGAAGAAGAAAATAAATCAATGGAATAGCTTTACGGAGAAGAAGCAGAAGATGAAGAAGAAGTAGAAGGGGAAGATGAAGATGATCAAACATAAGTAGAAGATAAATTTCAGAAAGTGCCTCCAAAGACACCTAGAAAATGCGTACAAAAGAATCATCCTTCATATCAGATTATCAGAAACAAAGATGTAGGAGTTGAGACTAGAAGAAGAATCTGTTCACTAGAACAAACACACCTAGCACTCTCATATACGATTGAACCAAACATTTTTGAAGAGTCCAGCAAGGATGAATTTTGGAATAAGGCCATGGATGAAGAATTGGATCAAATAGAGAAAAATGACACTTGGGAATTGGGTCCAAGACCAAATAATAAGAATGTGATTAGCACAAAGTGGGTATACATGAATAAATTGAATGAATATGGACATGTTACAAGAAAAAAATCTAGATTGGTATGTAAAGGATACACACAGGTTGAAGTAACCGACTTTGAAGAGATATTTTCCCCAGTTGATAGAATGGAAGCAATCTGATTGCTTTTAGCTTATGCATGATCCAAGAATATTAAAGTGTATCAGATGGACGTAAAATCAACGTTTATGAATGGGGAACTTGAAGAAGAATTCTACATTGAACAACCAGAAGGATTTCAGTTGTCAGAGAACATAGATTATGTGTGTAAATTGAAGAAGGCCTTGTATGGTCTAAAACAGGCTCCTAGAGCATGGTACTCTACATTGGATAAATATCTACAGTAGGGAGGGTTCAGAAAAGGAAGTGCAGACAACAACCTCTACATCAAAGTAACTCAAGATGGTATTTTATTAATTGAATTTTATATTGATGATATTATTTTTCGAAGTATTGATGATAGGTCAAGCCAGAAATTTGAAAAGGATATGTAGAATGAATTTGAAATGTCATTAATTGGAGAACTATCCTTATTTCCGGGTCTTCAGATATGTCAAAGAAACCAAGGAATTTTTATTTCTAAAACTAAGTATATCAAAGAAATGCCAAAGAGGTTCGGAATGGAAGATTGCAAACCAGTTACCATTCCTATGCAAACCAGTTGCAAGTTGAGAAAAGATGATGATTCAAAGTCTACAGACCAGAGGCAATACATGTCAATGATTGGTAGCTTACTATATGTGACAACATATAGAACATATGTAATGTAGGTAGTTGAACATGTGGCACAATTTCAAGCAGCACCAAAGAAATCACATGTATTAACAGTGAAGAGGATTATGGTATCTAAAAGGAAAGTATCTATCACTTATTGCCTATACAGATGCAGATTGGGTCGGTTGCATTGATGATCGACGAAGCACTAGTGGACTAGTTTTCTACTTGGATGAGTTCTTAGTATCATGAATAAGCAGGAAACAATCATCAATATCCTTATCTACAACCAAGGCAGAGTATATTGCAACAACATGATGTTGTACATAGGTTCTATGGATGAAACAAACTCTGATAGATATACAAGTTGGGTATGATGAGCCCATTCCAATCTATTGTGATAATACAAGAACCATCAATATATCAAAGAACTCCGTGATCCACTCCAAGACGAAGCACATTCCAATCAATTATCACTTTATGTAGGAACAAGTTGCAGAGAAGAACATCAAAGTTGAATATGTGGGAACAAAAGAACAAGTGGCAAACATCTTTACAAAACTGCTTCCAAGGGAAGCCTTTGAATATATTCGCCAGAGACTCGGAGTAATTTCTACTCCAAAATGAATGCTTTTGAATGCTTATCTTATATGTCTTATATTTACACGAGGAAGCACCATAAAGAGGACAGTTCAGGTCGGGAGATCAGTTTCAAGAAGAGTTCAGTCATGGTGATCCAGATTTTATGAGTAGAAATAAATGAGTACAGATTATTAATAGGTGCTTAACACAAAATAATAGAGACACGGTAAAACTAGTTTTCTATTCAATAACGAAATAAGCCAAAAACTGCAAAATGTAGCGGAAACAAGCTTGTTGGAATGGTGGCAGCTTATCTCTGAGAAGAGATGTGACGGATGAACTCATTCGCAAGAAGATGATTAAATGAGGCTCTGAAGGAATTTTTACAATAAGCAAGAATTTCAAAAACCCTAGACATCCAAAAACCTAACCCTAGGAGATGAAGCGTCAAAAGTCATGTGGGCCCCATTTGGGTAAGTTAGTACATCAACTTCCCAGGGTCATAACTTTTGCATACAATCTTCATTTTAGGCGTATGATAGCCCATTGGAAAGGTATCGTTGAGGAGATTCATTTTATGCACAATAAAAAATTAAATTTTATATTTCAAACCCGTGTTTCCAAAAAACATCATTTAGGGCCTCAAAACAGCTCTGGAAGTGAAAACTGCTAACAATAGTAAATTACCAAAATTGCTAGAAAATTGTTTTGAGCTAGTTGGAAAAGGTGGGTGGCCACTGATATACATTTGGATCAATCCTCCCTCCTTAGGAATAAATGTTCTCCATTGCATTGAGGTCCCCCATCAGATGAGGAAATTTCTACTGAATTTGGCCCCGGGTGAGCCACTTACCTTGGTGTAGGCGCTGCCCTACTTTCACGACTCGATAAAGCTGGATACTTTGTTGTCAAGTTCCCTTGACCTATGTGTCCACAACCTGATCATTGGATTCCTGTTGTATGAAATCAAGTTTGAGCTCTGTTGGTGTGAACTGTTCTGCTACTTCTGAGGTGTCCAATAATGGTGGGAAATAAGGGTGAAGGAGATCCACGTTGAACACTGGGTCCAGGCCAAGGAAAGGAGGAATGTTGAGTTCAAAATAATTATCCCCCACAGCCTTGGCGATAGTGTATAGCCCATAACAGAGTGGGCGAAGCATCTGATGGGGTCCTATAAGACGTTCTTTCTGCAAGTGTAACCAAACTTTTTCGCCCACCTGAAACTTATGTGGCACTCGATGTTGATCATGGCGATGTTTGTACTTGTTGTTGGACTTCTGTAGGATATCCTGAACCTGTTGGCGGATGTGCTGGATCTAATCAATGAATCGGGTGGCTTTGTCAGCTTTAGTTGGAGCAGGAGATGAGTCGGTCGAGGTGAACGCAAGGGGAAGTGCAACATCTATGGGACCCAATGGTTGGAATCCCAACCCCACTTGAAAGGGGTTGTGGTCGGTTGAGCTATGCAGGGATCGATTATAACTATAATGGACATAGAGAAGGCTCTCATCTCATGTACAAGTGTGATTTGAATTATACATGTGAAGGATATGCAGAATCATTTGATTTACAACCTTAGTTTGACCATCTGTCTGGAGGTGGAAGGTCATGGACTTGGTGAGCTTGGTGTCCAGTAGTGACTAGAGGCTTGACCAGAATGTGCTGAGAAATCAATTGTCCTGATCTGAGACCATGGTTTGTGGGATTCCAAAATGTACCTAGACTCGTTCAAAGAAGATCTTGGCAATGGCCTTTGCTGTGATGCTCTTCTTATAGGCAACTAGAATCGCCATCTTAGAAAAGCGATCAATAACCACAAAAAAACAGTCATTTCCCCACTTGGTGGATAGGAGGCCTGACATGTAGTCTATTGATATGGATTCCCATGGCCTGACAGGAGTAGGAAGAGGGGTGTACAGGCCTTGTTTCTTAGTGGTCGGTTTGGCAATAGCACAGGCAGTGCAGGACCTGATATACTTGTTGACCTCTTGTCGAAGTTTCGTACAATAGAAATGTTTCTATAGCATCGCCACTGTCTTTTCGATGTCAAAGTTTCCTACCACCCGACTGTAGTGGGGTTCCCAGATCATCTTCACTCGCTCGCTTGATGGAACACAGATATGGCCCAGACGACACAAAAACCCATCCTAAAGATTGAAATTATCGACAATTGCATTTGCACCCAACATTTGGTAGGTGGTGGCGAAATCTAGGTCTGTCTCATAGAGTTGGGGCCATCCAGAGGTCTCATGGCCGCAAGATCCCAGCACCATGGTGAGTGTCATGATTGGCATTCTACTAAGGCAATTAGCGATGCGATTGGTGCTTCATGTTTTATACTTGATGTTGAGGTGGAATTGCTGCAAATATGTGTACCACTTTTGATGGCGGTCATTATGCAATTTTCCCTGTGTCTGCATGAACAACAATGGATTATGATCAGTGTGGATGATTGTCTCCTTCCCAAGAATGTAATGTCTCCACTGGTGGCATGCTTGCACAATGGAGTACATTTCTTTGTCATAAGTAGGGTACTTATGGACATCATATGATAGTGTCTCACCATGATAGGCCATAGGGTGGTTGTGCTGAGTTAGAACGGTGCCCACAACATATTCTGAAGCATCTGTCTCGATCTCAAAGGGATGTTGCAGGTCTGGTAGTGAAAGTACTGGGGCTGAGTACAAGAATTACTTCAAATCATCAAACTCTTGTTGTTGGGCTCGACCCCACACAAATTTTTCCTTACCACCACCCCTGTTTATTTGGCTGAGGGCCCATGCAATATGGGAGAATCCCAACATGAACTTGCAGTAGAAATTGGCAAGGCCCAATGATCTCTGAAGCTCAGTGAGTGTGGTTGGAATTGGACAGTCACGGATAACTTGGATCTTGGATGGATCCACATGTATGCCATGCTGATCAATGATGTAGCCCAGGTAATGGACCCTGTCCATGCTGAAGGATCATTTTTCCAATTTGGTGTATAGCTTGTGCTACCGCAGGGCATACAAAACCTGCTGAATATGTTGCAAGTGTTCAGACCAAGTCTTGCTATAAATGAGAATGTCATCCAGACACACCACTACAAAAGTATTGGTGAATGGCCGCAAGATATCATCCATCATCCTCATGAAAGTGGTTGGAGCATTTGTCAAACCAAAGGGAATGACCAACCATTCAAAAAGGCCTTCCTTTGATTTGAAGGAGGCCTTCCATACATATGTATGTTCTATCAGGACCTGGTGGTAGCTAGACTTCATATCAATCTTACTTAATTATTTTTCCCTTGTGAGTTGATCAAGGAGGTCATCGATTCGGGGAATCAGGTACTGGTTTCTGAAAATGATTTTATTTAGAGCCCAGTAATCAATGAAGAGTCACCAGATTCCATATTTCTTCTATACCAACACGATTGGGCTCCCACAAGGTGATGAGCTGGGACAGATGTGCCCCTTGTGGAGCAGTTCTTGGATCTGTGACTTGATATCCTCATTCTCTAATAGAGAGCAACAATAGATTGACCCATTAGACAACGATGTGTCAGGGGTCAGATCAATGGGGTGCTTGACCTGGTAGTGCATAGGTACCCCTATAGGTGAGGAGAATATATATGAGTATTCTTCCACAACCTTATCTACTTTCTTCTGTTATGTGGAGAGGTTAGCCGCATAGACCCTAGATGTAGCTATGATATTTCACTTATTCTGAGAGTGAATCATGAAGAATACAAACTTCCCCATCTGAGATATGACCTTCCTACATTTCTTAGAAGATATCAAGGAAATAGCACTAGGTGGGACTGCCTTGGGTATCCTGTACAATTTCCTGTTCAAAGTAATAAGAACAATACGAGGCCTAGACTCATATACATCATGACATTTCCATAAATACAGTTGTCCCAAAATAACATCACAAATTTTGAGAGGAGCAACATCACACGATACCTCATTTGTAACGTCCCTGGCCACCCATGGTCGGGCCATGCTATGCTAGAGAATACTTTTGTTCACTCACTGCGGAACATACTGTGACATACCCAGTAACCAACTAAACTATGCCATATAATATTTTCTAACTGCATGCATTTAAAACACACAGACATGACACTATTGTGGAAGCTTTATATATATAACGTAATAGACAAATACATTACGTAAATGCACCAATTCACATTTAAATAAGAGTAAACATAGACATGCAGCATATACAGGAAATACCCAAAAGCCTACGGATAGTTATAACCGCGCATATGATAAACCCATAAAATAAACACGTAAATAGCAATGCAACATGTAATTTAATCACATAGTTAACACTTATTTTCTTAAGAATATCACCAAATGCGTGCAGACCTTCCACGAACCTCCCATCCTTATACCTCACTGTTCATCACTCTCAACAATGAGTCACCCTCGAGCTAGGACTAAAATCCACCCAGGTAAAGGGTTCCTAACCAGGATAATGGCTCATGGAAAACAGGAAAGACTCTGTCACAGGTGCCTACTCAAACTAACAACCTACAGTCTCTCATTCCCCACATGTATGTCCCACCCCAAGAAGTGTTCCCCTTCTCTTCTCAACAGTCCTTTGGCTGCCCCACTTCCCTTCTAGGGCTTCAACAACAAGTCAGACAGGAAGTCTCAAGGCCATGTAGCTTTAGTTTAGCACCTTCAGGAAATCAATTCCCATCAATTCTCTTGTCTAGAGAGAAAATTATCATGGGCCTAACAACCTGCCTCTTCAATATCCCATGGGCCTGACAACCCTCTTTTTCAGTATCCCACGGGCCTGAGAACCCGCTTCTTCTGTCCATCTCCCCAACTAACTAGCTACACAAAACTCTGTGGCCATGGATACAAGCTCAGGTATAATGACATAAAGTATGGAGGATAACTGACTGCGTGAGTGAAAATGGTCAAGGCATCATCGCTGAATGATGGAAAGAATCATGGAAAAGATGATGGTAAGAATGATGGGGGAGGTGTGAAAATGAACTAAGTCCCAACAATATGTATGCATGTCCCCAACTTGACACTTGTCATGTTTGGAGCTACTTTGGCCCACTTGTCCCCAACTTTAGAACTTAAGATAAAATAATTATCCATACTTTATGATTTAAGAAATATTAATGTAATATTCCTTTTTGGCTTAAGCTCCTTGGCTTATCCCTTTTCCTTAACTTTTAGGACCTCCCTTTCCCTAACTAGTGGAGTTTATCCCCCCATCTCTTTTATCATGGTTGGTCTGTGCACAACGATGTATTTTATATTAAATATGAGACATGTACAAAAATAGGTGCACTAGCCTTTAACATCTAGGCTCTCCGGCCTAATCAAAACATAAGCATCCTAGCTTATAATAACTGTCTCACTAGCCTACAAAACATATCATATACAAAAAGGTTCCCTGGCCTCAACATCGCACGCACTTAAGATGTTGTGCGCGGTATCCTGGAATGTGCACACTTCCTCATTTTACTGCACAGTACATGTGCACACTATGCCATGAAATGTGCATACAAAAAATGATATCAAAACAACTCACCAGCTTAAGTACATTTGTATTTACATTTACAATTGGGTTCGGCCTTAGGGATATTACAATCCCCTCCCCTTATTTATGCACTGTCCTCAGTGCATCATGTACCCATGTACAACTAAATTTCAAAAATCCTCAAAAAGATGYGGGTATTTTGCCTGCATTGCGTCCTCATGATCCCAAGTAGCGTCCTTAGGACCGTACCAGGTCCATTGGACCTTTGCAAGCCCTATGGCTCGATTATGGAGCTGTTTGATTTTCCGGTCCAGAATGCGCACCGGATGCACTTGAAAAGCACCTTCTTGCTCCACCTAAATCACATTCCAATCGATAACATGATTAGTATCAGGTATATATTTCTTTAGCAATGATACATGGAATACATTATGAACAGACATAGATGCAGGAAATGCAATCATATAAGCTATTGGACCAATCCTCTCTAAGATTTCAAATGGCCCACAATAGCGAGCTGCCAACTTTGAACAATTTCCCAACTTCAGGGAACTTTTGTTGGCTTTCACTTTCAAGAATACATGGCCACCCACTTTAAATTCCCTGTGAGTTCTGCCCTTATCAGCATTGCTTTTCTGCCTTTCTTGGGAAACCTTTAAATTTTGTTTTATTTTCAACATTTTCTCTTCCATTTCCTTGGGCAAATCTAGCCCAACCACTACTCTATCTGCTGGGTTATCCCAGCTTATCGGTGTGTTGCACTTTCTACCATAAAGTGCCTCAAATGGGCTTATCTTTAGAGATGATTAGTACCCATTGTTATAAGAAAACTCTACCAAGTGTAGGTAGTCTTCCCATTTTTATGGTTTATCCATCACATACATCCTCAGCATATCCTCAATCACCTGATTCACCCTCTTTGTTTGTCCATCTGTTTATGGATGATAAGTTGTACTAAAATTCAAATTTGTTCCAAATCCATTAAATAATCCCTTCCAAAATTTTGAGGTAAATTTTGGATCTCTGTCAGACAAAATTTCCTTGGGTATGCCATGTAATATAGTAATTTCCTTCATATAAACATCATCAATGTTCATTTCCTTGTGAGTGAGCTTAACTGGAATAAAATGGGAAATTTTAGTAAGCTTATCCACCACTACCATGATAGAATCATGTTGCGTGTTTGTTCTGGGTAGTTTGTTAATGAAATCCATGGTTACAACTTCCCATTTCCACTCAGGAATGGGTAATGGTTGTAGCAAACCAACTGGGTGTCTATGCTCAGCCTTTACTTTTTGACATTCCAAACATCTGACAATAAAATCAACAACTTCTTTCTTCATGCCTGGCCAATAATATTGGCTCTTGACAACTGCAATAGTTTTTTGATATCCTGGGTGCCCAACATAAGACACATTATGCATTTCTCTCAATATCAGATTTTTCAACTCCTGAGAATTTGTTACATAAATTCTGCCCCTATACATGAGAATTTCATCCTTATCTAGCTTGTATTATTCAATTTTTTGTTGCAAATTACCTTGTTGTAGTTTTTCCACTAAATCCTTGTATTGTAAATCTGATTTGTCAGTCTCTATAATTCTTTGTTTCAAATCTGATTGATACATGCTAATGGTTGTAGCATGCATTTCATGCACTCTTATGTTGAGTGCATCAACCACTTTGTTCTCTTTCCCCTTGATATGCTTTATATCAAATTCATATTCGCTTAGAAATTCTAACCATCTGCTTTGCCTAGCATTTAGAGTTGGCTAATCAAACAAATATTTCAGACCATTGTGGTTTGTCCTCATCTCAAACATTTCCCCCATGAAGTAGTGTCTCCATTTCCTCAAGGCATGTACTATGGCTTCCAACTCCAAAT
>ML778595.1:1187597-1217611 GCA_009831015.1 Picea engelmannii | reverse complement strand
ATCAAAAAGATCATCAATCCTTGGTAGAGGATACTTGTTCTTAACAGTCACTTTATTCAACTGTCTGAAATCAATGCACAATCTTAATGTTCCATCTTTCTTCTTCACAAACAAGACTGGGGCACCCCAAGGTGACACACTTGGGGATATATACCCCTTCTTCAAAATATCTTCAAGTTGCATTTGCAACTTCTTCAACTCTAGTGTACTCATTCTATAGAGTCTTTGACACTGGAGTTGCTCCAAGCATCAGATTTATAGAGAAATCAATGTCCCTCCTTGGGGGTAGTTTTGGTACTTCCTTGAACACATTTTCAAATTCTTCTAGGACTGCATAATCCTCCAAATTTGGAACCTTATCTTTAGGTGTCTCTTTCATATGAGCTGCAAATATTTGACACCCTTTTCTGTAGCATTTCTTCAGCTGCAATGATGAAATCTCTCTGATGGTTACTGCCCTGGGAATTCCCTGCACTTTCCTTAGTTTCCCTTCCTCATCCAAGAAAGTAAATTCTTTGTTATGACAGTCTAGGATAGCATGATGTTGGTCCAACCAATCCATCCCAATTAGACAGTCATGGAAACCTAAGGACAAGATGTTCAAATATGCATGGGTGTTCATTCCATTCATGTCCATAAGACATGACTTAACCATATCATTAACTTTTCTTTTGGTTCCTGTAGCCAGATGCACCAACCAAGATTTCCCATACTTTCTTTTTGGAAAATGCAAACTTTCCACCATCTTAGGATCTATATAACTATGACTAGCTCTTGAATCAATTAAAATAGCAATGGTTTGGTTGTTGATCATATCTTCCACTTCAATCATATGTGACTGATACTCTGCTTGCTTGTTGTCCAGGGCTGCATAGATCCTGGGTACCTTTCTGCCCATGTCCTCCATTGTTTCAGCTTGTTGTACATTGTGAACAGTCCTCCCCTTTTCACCTCTGTGAGGACAATCTCTGAACATGTGATCCCCTTTACAACCCCAACATTGAATAGGTGGTTTCCTTTGCCTTTGAATCCATGTGTCAATTGTTCTGGGTTATTTAGGAGTTTGTTGTCCCTGAGGATTGTTTCTAAACAATGGTGGCTTATATCCCTTCTTCCTCTGATCCACCTTGAATTGCTTTTTGTATTACCAATCTTTTTGGAATGTTGGCCTTGATTTTTGTTGATCATATAGGCATTTAGCTCGCCTTATGGTCTCCTCCAATGTCTTGGGATCATCATACTATATTTTTTCACTGATAAATGATGGAAATCCACTCAAATACCTTTGAATATTCACTGTCTCATCCTTGATGAGAGAGACATACTTCAACAATTCTAAAAACCTTCTCTCCTATTCATCAATGGTTATACTCCCAAGCTTGAGTTCAAAGAACTCTTTCATTTTCTTGTCATAGTATCTCTTAGTCAAGTATTTCTTCTATAAATACTGCTTGAATTCCCTCCAAGTAACACTTTTCTCTTTAATGTGTTGCACCTGCACAAGCTAATCAAACCACATGGATGCCTTTCCCTTGAGTTGATAGATGGAAATTCTACCCTCTGGATGAGAAGAATAATTATGCAATTGAAAACAATTTCTCATGCTCAACAACCATGTCTCTGCATCCTCATCCTTCTTGTGCTCACCATCAAAAGTAGGAGGTTTGATTTTGTTCATTTCTCCTCATAATTCATTCACCCCATAACTCTTATGCTTCCTGACAGGGGATGGACTTGATCTTTTGTGTTTCCTCTTATTGGAATGCCTTGGGGAGTGATGGTGATGTCTTTTAACACTTCTTGATTTTCTTTTCTCATCATGAGACTTGTGACTTCCTGATTTGCTTGAGCCACTCTCCTTATCCAATTTCTTTTCTATTATGTTCAAGCTATGTAATAAATTCATGTTGAAGTCATCCTACTCCTCCTTGGCTCTCATAAGCATTTAATTATTAGCCTTATGGCTTTGGACATCCTTTTGCAAATTTTTAATAGTCTCTGCCATATTCATGTTTTCATTCCTTTCTTCTCCATGTCCATTGGAGTTTGTTCCTTCAATGCTCAAATGGGCATACATCCCTATGAATTCATCTTCCTGGCTGTAATTCCCTTGTGCCTCTTCCATTACTCTATACTCTAAGTTTATCTTGATCTAGTTGTTGTTAAATCTGCAAAATGTGTAGCCAACAAAAAATTGTGAGGTTAATTGTTTCAACAATTTCATGAAAATATGAACCATTCTGGTTCAATAATATATATCAGAATTATTTCTTCTGATTTCTTGGAAATTTGAATTCCTTAATCAATTTTTTGTGTGGAAAATTATATTCCACTGTCCGATACCTTTCCAACGCCTTCTCACATGCTCAATTCCGAGTCTTGAGCAGAAAGTTATGGTCTTTTGAAATTTTCCCATTATTTTGTTTTTTTTTGTTCATTTTTCAACTTGGTGCAACTCTGCACTGTAATTAAGCATTTTTGCACCTACTCCATTGGAGTTTTCTTAATATAGAAATTGGGTTTATTCATATACATTATATGGACACTTTGTCCAAGTTTCAACTCTTTTTGTGCTTTGAGTTGCTAGTTACAACCCACTGAAGTTCTAGGCTAATTTGTGTTTTTGGTCTGAAATGGTACACGTACGTTCTTTGCCCTTCAAAAAACTTCGCGCCCACAAATTTCAATCTGTGCACCCATATTTACCATGTGCTGCAACATCACAAGGTAATTCTTTCTTCATTCAATTTAAAACCATTGTGTATCACTTCTTTGTCGCGCTAATATCTTGCGCGCACTACTTTTGCATTGCGCCCCAATATCCATTACGCGCAGTTTTGGCTCTTGTACAGATACTTGTTGTGCACAGTTTTTATATCTCGCATTGATATTCGACATGCATTTCACTCTATAAATTGCACCATGCCAAAGTTCGATATGCCACCACTACACACAATAATCTATGCGCACCATTGATTACACTATTGCGGGACAACTTATACTCATACTGTGCGCACACCAACCAAACTCCTATGTGCTTTGCAATACTGCACACACCACATGCACCATTACTATGTGTGTGCACACCACGCAATGTTAAATTTAGCATGCAAATCCGCACACAATAATTTTCCACGCAGTGACAAAATTTTCCGTGTGCACCCTCACACCATATTATTTTGCGCGGTACTAAATTTTTATCGCGCGCACCTGCATGCTATCATCTTTCCACGCAACACCAAAATTTAATGCGCACATCAGCACGCCAATACGTTGCCGCGCAGTGATGAATTTTACCTATCCCAAGATTTTCACTACGCCACATGATTTTTTGGTGCGCCCAACTGTGCACATTCACCTTTATGTGCATCGATTCTTCGTGAATTTCGCTGCAGAAATTGGGGCGTTTCCCAATTCACCATAGACATTCTGCAACTATGAAATTTGTTGAATTTCACCCTAATAACACCATCTCAACCTCTGTAACAACAAATCGTTGTGGTTTGACATTTCTGGAATGAATTTGTTTTCCCCAAACTCAATTCACGAATTGGAAAATTTAATTATAAAACTTGCTCCAACTGTCATGGATTCACTGTAACTTCAAATTCAACCAATTCCAAGTCCAAATTTGCTAGAATAGATATTAAATCAGTAATATCTCATCACTTGGATAAATTTCTCCATTTTCTCATGAATTCAACCACAGAAATTGGGGCTTTTCCCCATTTCCACTCATAGGTACCTACTCAAACTAACATCCTACAGTCTCTCATTCCCCACATGCCTGTCCCACCCTAGGAAGTCTGCCCCTTCTCTTCTCAACAGTCCCTCGTCTACCCCACTTCCCTTCCAGGGCTTCAATGACAGGATGGACAGGAAGTCTCAAATCCCTATAGTTGTAGTTTAGCACCTTCATGAAATCAATTCCCAACAATTCTCTCACCCAGAGAGAAATTGCTCACGAGCCTGACAACCTGCCTCTTCAATATCCCACGAGCCTGACAAACCGCTTCTTCGGTCGAACTCCCCAACTAACCAGCTACACAAAACCATGTGGCCATGGATACAAGCTCAGGTATAATGATAGAAAGTATGGAGGATAACTGACAACGTGAATGAAAATGGTCAAGGCATCATCGCTAAATGATGGAAAGAATCATGGAAAAGATGATGGTAAGAATGATGGGGGAGGTGTAAAAATTAATTAAGTCCCAACAATGTGTATACATGTCCCCAAATTGACACTTTTCATGTTGGGAGCTACTTTGGCCCACTTGTCCCCAACTTTAGAACTTAGGATAAAATAATTATCCATACTTTATGATTTAAGAAATATTAATATAATATTCCTTTTTGGCTTAAGCTCCCTAGCTTAGCTCTTTGCCTTAACTTTTAGGCCCTCCCTTTCCCTAACTAGTGGATTTTAGTCCCCCATCCCTTTTATCATGGTCAGTATGCACGCATCGATGTATTTTATATTAAATATGAGACATGTACAAAAATAGGCACACTGGCCTTTAACATCTAGGCTCTTTGGCATAATCAAAACATAAGCATCCTAGCTTATAATAACTGGCTCACCAACCTATAAAACATATCATATACACAAAGGCTCCCTGGCCTCAACATCATGTGCACTTAAGATGTTGTGTGCGGTATCCTGAAATGTGCACACTTCTTCATTTTACTGCGCAGTACATGCACGCACTATGCCATGAAATGTGCATACAAAAACCGATATCAAAATAGCTCACCAGCTTAAGTACATTTGTATTTACATTTACAATTTGGTTCGTCCTTAGGGATATCACATCATCTTTGAAGGGCTTGATGTCATACAATAGTCAACACTGCTGGTTGATGCTAATATCGCTTCCTTGGCAGAGCCATTGAATGGTGTAGGGTTGTGGGTGTGGCGTTGTCAGCAGGGCCAGCCGCTTGACAACCTATGCTGAGATGAGGTTCTTCTGGCTACTACTATCAATGATGAAGTGTGACGGGGTGCCTTTTACCCACATCTATGAATGGAAGAGGTGCTCTCCTTCTTCTAGCTCGCCTGGTTCACCAGGCTGGAGCTTGGTGGTAGCAACGGTGGAACTAGGTTCTGCATCAATGATTTATCTTCCCCTTTCTAGTTCTGGCTCAGAGTCAGAATCCGAGCCACCAACGACTGCTTTGAGCGACAGTCAGTAGTGTTATGCCAAGGGATCTTATGGAAGTCACACCACTTTCCGGTATCTTTCTTTGTCTTTTAGGTGTCCTTATTTGCTTGCGGCTTGGACTAGTTGTATTGATATTGTCCATATTTTATTTGTCCTTTGTTCTATGGGTTTGGGCCGCCCTTTCCTGTCTTTTGTTGTGAGGGGTTCCTAGGCCCAAATTACTGTGTATTTTGTTTGAGCTTCTGCTCGATTTTGATGGCATATCGATAGGTCTCTTTCAAGGATGAGATGTCCAGAAATTCCATTTCAATCTGTATGTATCTATGTAGAGCACTGCAATACTTGAGCACCATATGTCGCTCTGAATCTTTGATACCCATCTTGGTTAGCAAGGTATGGAAGATATTTGTGAAATATGGCACTACTTGGTCTCTTTCTTGCCGCAGCGTGGTCCATTTGGTATACAGGTCGTCATAACTTCCGAAGGGGTAGTATTGTTCCATTATAGCATCCTTGAAGGATTCCCAGGTGGTCATGACTATAAATAATGAGGGATCCTCTATTTCCTTTTTCTCATAGAAAGTTTCCCACCAATATTTTACATGGGGAACGACTTTGAGGAGCGCAAAAATAATCTTTTCTCTATTCAAAAAGTTATGGAAAGATAAATAACCTTCTAGTAGATTCAACCACTTGTCTACGACATCTACGTCTATCTGACCTTCAAATATAGGAATATTGAAGTTTATTTGTACCTTGAAGAGGGCGGCGCCTCTGTTCGAAGAATATGCGTCACCTGCTAGTAGTCTCTGAAGGATTTGAGCGAAACTATCCATCATATCGTTCCTCTATTGCATGAGGGATTCCTCAATAAACAGTTTGAAAGGATCTCCTATCCCATCATATTTATTTTCTCTTGCCATGAGAGGTCGCTTGGGCATGCGAGATATTTTGTCCTCAAGAGGAACAATCTCAAGACCCAACTCTTTGTACTCCGACCTCGTTGGGGACATGCATTAAGACGACAAGGAGCATACCACTCTGATACCACTGATCTCGATTTTATGAGAAGAATGAAATGAATACAAATTAATAACAGGTGCTTAACACAAAATAACAGAGATACAATAAAATTGGTTTTCTATTCAATAACAAAATAAGTTGAAAACTGTAAAATGCAGCGGAAACAAGCATGCTGGAATGGTGGCGGCTTATCTCTTAGAAGAGATGCGACGGATGCACTCATTTGCAAGAATATTATTACAATGAAGCTCAGAAGGCCTTTTTACAATAATAAGGAATGTCAAAAACCCTATACATCCAAAACCTAACCTTAGGAGATGAAGCGCCAAAAGTCATGTGGGCCCTGTTTGGGTAAGTTAGTACGTCAACTTCCCGGGGTCGTAAATTTTGCATACGATCTCCATTTTTAGGCATGTGATAGCCCGTTGGAAAGGTATTGTCAAGGAGATTCATTTTAGGCACAATATCGAAGTAACTTCCATATTGCAAACTTGTTTTCCCAAAAAACATCATTTAGGGCCTCAAAACGACTCTGGAAGTGAAAACTGTTAAAAATAGTAAATTACCAAAATTGCCAGAAAACTGTTTTGAGCCAGTTGGAAAAGGTGGGTGGACACTAATATCCATATGTATCACATGGGGATTATCCCCAAGGAAATTTCAGTTAGGGGGAACGACCCCGGATGGAAAGATACCTTTTCTGTTGATGACAGGGGGAGAGATTTATCAGATGCAGAGCACAGAGATATGGTTCCAGGGGGAGCGATGGTCACAGGGGGAGCATGAGTGATATGACTTCATTATTGCATAACATGAATTCAATATTGAATTAGAGTGTTGTCATCAATGCCAATGGGGAAGATTTTTGATTAACTGGGTTGGTTTTTGATTGATGACAACCCTTGAAGAAAGTCTAGTAGCAAATTATGGTAGCACAAAGGTTTGGTAATGGACCCAAATTTGTTTGATGGACAATGGTATGAGTTTTGATATATTTGTAGGTAAGACTATTCTATATGGATATTACATGTCATGTCATTTCTGGTGGTATGTGGAACGTCACATAACTCCTCACAGTTAGAGAGTTATGGCCATGTGAAGTTGGAGAATCCTCATGAGTCATCTAGAAGCTTCAAAAGGTCAAAGTAGTCATTTTTTTTGCAAAGAAGAAATTATTTAAATAATAAAGTGAAGTGATGAGTGTACTATAAGTCAAATTGGATACAAAATAAATTATTTAAATAATAAAGTTAATGGAGAAATTACTAAGTGGACAAGTGGTTAGAAGTGGGTTGGCCCTAAAATAAGGAAAGTGGTTTAAGATGGTTAGAAGGTAACCCCTTGAGGAAGCTACATAAAAGTATAAATAAGAGGCAAGGGTCTCTCATTTTAATTACACTTGAGAATATTGAATATATACAAGTGTTTGAGGTAACTAAAGGATATCTAAGCTGAATTTAAGAGGGACGATGAAGTAAATAAGGTCGAAATTCAAGGAGGATAAATTATTTTGATGATGCTTTCTAAGGTATGTTATTTACAGGTCATCTCACCATTTTTGCAATACCTTTTTTCCTAGAATGATTCAGACCATGAAATTGGGATACTGTTGAGGAAACATATCCAAGTAGTTTTGATAAAAATTTTAGCTTGTGGGTCGTTGTATTTTTGGAGTTACACTCCGTGGAAAATAGGGCTTGTGGCTAGTCTTGAAACTAGTTTAAAACATCTATTTTGGGTAAAAACTTCATAACTTCTTCATAAAAGATCAAAATTCAGTAAGAAATTCAGTAAGACCAAATGTATTGGTTAGAGTACAGTCTGTATTATGTTGTATACCATTTTTAGGTATATGTAACAAATATTATGTGCGGGGCATTCTCTACAAGTTCAATCTCTATAATAAACTAGAATTCAACAAGGTATGCCATTTTTTCTATAACTCATTTTATGAGAGGTTCCAAGTAGTTAAATATGGAGGAATTGCATAAAATACATTGAAGAACATTGTTTACCATTTTCATATCTTTATTCATTACAGGTACATAGTTATTATTATTGCAAGTTAGGGTTGTTGACTAATCCAAAATTAGTCATGTGAGACTAAAGTAAAGTTTGATCAAATGCTAGTCTCTTGTTTTTAAAGTTAAGGAAGGTTTGAAAGTATGTGATCATATATACCAGGTCTATTTCAGAGTTACAAATCATATTTGGATGTTGAAATTGATGAGGGATTTTGGTTGAGGTTGAGGCACAGTTTGGTGCATGGTTGATGCACTTGTTTATGGTACAGGTTGATTACATGTTGAGGTACAGGTTGGTGCATGGTTGATGCACTTGTTTATGGTACATGATGATTACAGGTTGTTTGGTATAGGTTTGTGCATGGTTGATGCACTTTTTTATTATACAGGTTGATTACAGGTTGATTGGTATAGGTTTACAACAGTATATCTCACAATGATAGTGTGACAGTGGTTCCATCATTCTACTTATATTTCATGGCGGTTGGATGGGGAAAGGATATGTGACTATAGACACCTTCCGGTTGTAGCTGGAGAACATAGGGGATTGGAGCCTCCTTCTGGTTGTAGCCAGAGAATTGCGGATTTTGAGATTCCTTCAAGTTGTAGCCTGAGAAACTAGGGGGTTGGAGCCTCCTTCTGTTTGTAGCCAGAGAATTGGGGAGTTGGATCTTCCCTCGGGTTGTAGCATAAGAAACTAGGTGGTTGAAGCCTCCTTCTAGTTGTAGTTGGAGAATAAAGGAAGTTGGTGCTTCCAATGAATGTAATTCTTAAATACATATAAGAAAAATCCTTTTGTGGTTTTCTCCCACTTTGGGTTTCCACATAAAACATTGGTGTATTGTGTATGTGTATGATTGCTCATTTTTTCATTGTTTATTTACTCTGAAACTATTGGATGATAATGCTACATTGATATAACATTTGCATTTTATGGTGAAAAAGGATTAAATTTCTATATTATTGATTCACCCCCCCCTCTCAATAATCCAACAATATGTACCAACTACAAATTCTTGGTGTATTTTTCCCATATCCCTTCAAATTATTCCTCAAATCCCATATGAAGGTGAGTCTTCCATTCCTGCGACTAGATAATGGTTCGAGCAGGATCTCCTACTTGAGAAAGGTAAACCAACCCTTTTCTTGGAGACTTTGGATCAAGGGTTCTAGAAGAAGATTTATCTTCCATTGCTTGGCTAGGGATCCTTTCCCAACCAAAATTTATTTCCATTTCCTATCCTCCATGCGATTCCATCTCCAATTACATCAAAGTATGACACCAAGTCTTTCCAAATAATTGAACTCGAATAATATTTCTTTGAAGGACTCCTTAACCATTCCTGGATTGAATATGGTCAAATGTATTTATGAGTCACCACCTGAGTCCATAAAGTTTCTATGGATATCAATCTCCAAACTGACTTTTCAGCCAGGGCCTTAGAAAATAGAAAATTGTTCTTTAGTCCCCATCCTCCTAAGGTTTTTGGAACAACTAGAGTAGCCCATTTCACCCAAGGAAGGACAAATTTTTCTTGGGTCCCTGCCCTAAAACATTTTGAGCATATTTTCATGATCTTTTCAAGAATCCCTTTCGGGATCCATGCTAATGACATCCAATAAAATGGTATGTCTTCCAGTACCAATTTAACCAATACCAATCTTATTGCGCGAGAGATCCATTTGTAACTATGGGTGTTTAATATTTTCTCCATCTTTGCAAGCATCCACATCTATATTCATATAACTATTTGGATTTATATGAAATCCAAAATACTTCAAACCATCTTCAAAATTCCTTGCTTCAAAAGGGAATAAATTCTTGTAGATTTCAACCTTTTCTTCCTCCAAATTTTGAAAGGATAAATTGGACTTCCCTTCATTGATCATAATCCTAGTGGCATGAAAAAATAGGTCTAGAATATCACTCAATGTTTTAGCATCCCTTTGCAAACCATTATAGAAAATTAAAACATCATCTACAAACAAAAGATGTGTAATTCTAAGAGTTGGGGTTAAGGAAATTCCACAAAACTCCTTGTTCATGCTTTCTTATTTTAAATCCCCTCTTAGACCTTCCTCCACTAGAAGGAACACTAATGGTGAGAGTGGGAATCCCTAGCAAATTACTCTTTCATCTTTGAAGAAAAGGGAAGTAGACCCATTGATCAACACAAGAAAATATGTGGAGGTAATACAACTCATAACCCATCTGATAAAATCCACTTCAAAACCTAGATGAGTTAATAGGAGTCTGATGTAGATCCAGTTTACTTAATCATACGATTTTGATAGATCAATTTTAATAACTTTCCCCTTTAACTTATTTTTTATCAAATGAATCCCTTCCTGAGCTAGTTCAATGGCTTCATGGGTTTGGTGTCCCTCCAAGAAGCCAAATTTCTCTTGTGAGACCAACTCAGAGAGAACCCCTTTGATTCGTATTGCAATTACCTTTGCCAAATTTTTGTAGATATAGTTGCAAAGCGATATAGGTCTTAATTCATCAATACATTGAGGGGTTTTAGAATTTGGAATTAAATAAATGAATGTTGAATTTAGTGGAGCATGCATATGACATGTTAGCACTGAGAGTCACCCTCATACTGCTAGAGGATAAGTCGAATACCCATTGGATTTAAATGATTAAAACAGGTTATACTTGGTGGATCAACAAGAGAAGAGTAAAAGGGAGGACATCATACTACTTGCAAATACATTATATTGGGCATGGAGTCATAATATTTTGCAGATCATAGGCAATCGGGCTGCCTACCAGAAAAAAGGCTTATGCAAAGATGGGTAGAAGAATAGAAGGTAAACAAAAAGAAGAGTATCCACGTAACATATATCCTTTATGGTAAGACATATTAAACAGGTCTTGAATATTAATCAATTATTAACAGACAATTACCATAGATTCTTTGCAACTCATGAATCCATTAACCAAAGGTATCTTTTGATCTTCAAAATCTGTAAATATTACTCAAGCAAGATGATAAGAAAGAATGGAAACAAGATAAAACATTATGGTATCACAACTTTCATGAATATCTAATGGAATAAAAATTTCTACAACACATGCCCTTGGGATTACAAATACACAGATAAACTACCCCTGCAACTCTCTCATCTCTTGGATCATGAATCCAACCCTTTCCTTCTCAAAATCCCTTTCATTTATAGTGAATGATCTCTATATACACTAAGGAGGTCAAAACCAAGGAGATACATAGGATCCTCCTTGTTGAGTTTTCATAAGCTAGGTTAAGCATAAAGTTCATTTCATTTTAGCATTTCACTTAACCATAAACAATAATGTTGCATCAACCAAGATCACAATAAGAAACACCATGCACAAGAACACAAGAAGTATCCTAGGAAACCCTTGTCAACAAGGGAAGAAAACCTAGCCAAATCATTTTCTATATTCTTCAAGAGAAATACCTCCACTAAGATAAACCTTAGCACACAAGAGGGTGCTTCAAACCCTAGAAGACTAGTACCCAAGAGAGGTGCGCACCTTTTATCAAGTAGATGTTTTTTCTGAAATTTCCAAACTCACAAGGAAGATATGATTCCACAATGGGGAATCATCTCTTACTTATATTAGAATTGTCCAATCAACAAAGGTGTCTATTGGATCAACAGGGCCAACCTCTCTAAGTCACTATAAAATTTATTATTATTATTATTATTATTATTATTATAATTAATATTAATATTAATATTAATATTTATTATCTTTTACATTTATTATTAAACATATTAAGGTGGGGCCGACCTGTACCCTTTACATAACAATTAGGGTTATAGGTAGGTCTGACTCTTGAACAATATATAGCAAAGGATTTGATACACCCACTAGTGCTCATCCACTAGGGGCACATCAATAGGGATGTCATAGCTTCGATTCACTGCATTACACAGAAGAACCAGATCTTCACACGTTCACCTGTGCTCGTCCACAGGCACGTCCACTCTACAGGTATTATTTCCCATTGCCTCACATAAGAGAATCATCTAGAGTCTTCTTGTCAAATCTGCTGCTGAGAGGAGGCTAATACATCATCTTCATTTCTTGTTCTCATGACGATGAACCCAACACTTTGGGATTTCACACGTTCACCTTGTGCTCAGCCACATGCACTTCCTAACTCAACATATCACCTTTCCCACTGAATAATCATCTGGAGTTCTTCTCAACTCTATGAATGGAGGAGGCCATCTCTACGTTCCCAGCTCTATCTGAGGCAAGAACCACATACCCTTATTAGGGGATTTCTCTTATGTTTGTAAGCTGAGATAAAGACTTCACATAGCTGCAATGATCCACACCTCATAGGTTTGTAAGCTGGAGAATGTCTCACATAGCTGCAATCATCAACACTCCCTCTCAGCTATAAAGGCATTCTTTAGCATGCCAAGTCTCACACGGATGTATTTTGAATTTTGTCTTCGCTGGAGTTATCGACACTCCCTCTCAACTAGGGAGGCATTATTTAAGTTGGTGAATATATGTACAATCTGCTCATGTGTAGGAAGGTACAACATGTGTACGATTTTACTCTGTATCATATCTCTGAAATAAGGATTTTTCATCTCATCGTATTTTGATCCATCAGGAAACACTAGGTTCTCAAGGAATTTTATTCATGGCTCTTAGTTAATATCATAGGATCCATATCATGTTAAAGTAAATCTATCAGAATCTTGTGAATCCACATTGCTTCACAAACTTTATGCTTATATACTCTGCCTCTGTGGTACTCAAGGCTACAGATTTTTGTTTACTACTATATTAGGAAACCAAGGAAAACTTCATGATAAAACATCAACCAGATGTGCTTTTCCGGTTCACTGTACTTTATGCTCAATTTGAATCGTCATATCCTGTAAACTCAAGTTTATACTAGAGGCATATATTAATCCATATCCAACCGTGCCTTGTATATTTCTCAATACATGTTTTGTTGTTTGTATAGTGAGTCTGCCTCGGTTGATTCATGAAATGACTAGGCACATTCACTGCATGGCATGAATCAAGTCTGGTGTTTACCAGATACATTAGTGATCCAATCAGTTGTGGATCAGTATCGTCTGAATCATCATCAATATTATTATTTAAATCCATCATGGTGGATTTTGCATTCTTTCATATTGAACTTCTTTAATATTTTCACTGTATATTTTTCCTTGAATCGGGAAAATCTTATTGGTCATCTGTCATAATTCTTGTCCCAAGAACTAGTGCATCATACTCATATTCTTCATATTGAATTTAGAAATCAAGGATTACTTGTAAAAACAATTCTTTCTGAATAAGCCATCAGGATCATGCTCTCGTCACCAACATTGTAGTGATATAGGTTTGGATCAACAACACTCTTGTTGAAATCCAAACTTATCAAGAATCTATCTATCTAATATAGTTTCCAACTCATGGATGGAAGTGTATCTGGTTCATTGGATCAAGTGTCTCATCATAGAAAACTCCCTATGTTTGTGAGAAACCTCTGCCTATAGATCTCATTTTGTATTTCTTGACACTTTCATCAGCTGCATGCTTTACCATAGACTTCCCTTTATGGTCCCTGAATAATATCTTATGTATCATTCTTTTAAGATATACTGGTATTCTTCCGTTATGGCATTTTTCCATTCTATTTCTATTGTTTCTTCTATAAGACAAGGAGTCTCAGCATCAATGAAGTGGATCATGACTGAAGGATAGCTCGAAAATCTCTTTTCCTTTCTCGGAATGTGCCTTGAGAGGCTTGTATGCTTCTTTGCCTCTTGCAGAGTGAGTCTAGATAGGCATTTTATTCCCTACTGCAATATCTTTGAACATATCAACTGTAGAAACTGGATAACATGGAGTAATGTCTGTCTCCCTCTTAATTTCTGAAGGGGGAGAAGGTATTGTCTCATTGTCAATCTCCATATTATATTCTCTGGGTCTTTGGAAAAATGTCTCTTCTTCAAGGAAAATGTATCTACTTGTCTCAATCTGTCTCTGGCTAGGGATGTCTTTGAATATTCACTGTATCCTTTCTTTCTAAAGTATCTAGCTTGAACTTCTTCTCTTTGGGTACATGAAAATACATTGAGCACCCAAATAAACTTAAGTGTTCAATATCAGGCTTCATTCTGGTGAAGAATTCTTTGGGAGTTATGTTTTTCAAAGTCTGGTGAAGACTCTTGTTCTGCACATATACTGTGTCATGCATGCTTCTTCCCATGGAATCCTAGAAGGATTTTGATCATGCTTTGTAGAATTGGTTGTCTCAATGATAGTTCTATTCTTCTTCTTTCTCAAATGGTTTTGGCTCCTTCTAAGTCAATTGACTCCCTCTAAAGGATAAGCATATTCTTTTCTTGTTTAATTTATCTGGAACAAGAAGACAAACAAAACCAACACAAGAGTATCTCCTAAGGGATAATAATGAGTACATCTCTAGAATCAAAACAATTTAAGGAATATTGTCACAACTACAACACCTATTTGTAATGTAGCAAACTTTTAGAAATATAGTTTAGAGGAATGACAATTACAACAATCAACCCTGGAGTCTATACTTTGAGTGTGTTTTTTTTTTAATGCACTAAGATCCCTCTAGATCCATGACTTCAACAAAGGTTCCTTCCTCCTGCAATTTCACGCATGACAATGATACAAATAATGTATACAAGTGCATAGCTAAGGATGATGATATGATTTCTCTGATGGTTCTTGGCTGATCTTTATCCTCTGAGATATTTATTAAGAAGATAGTCATGGTGTCACTTTTTTTCATCTTTGTTATTTTGAAGCTGGCCTTTTCAATGTAAGGGCTTGAGTAGGTGATTGGCTTCCTTTTCCTGACGTCATCTTCCTTCCATTTATTGATAGTTGACTTTGGTAAACCCTTTACCCACAATAAGTCTTCCTTTGAAGTATTGTTTTTCAATAACTTTGAAGTTTGCTTGATTCATCAATCTTGTCTTCCATCATAGTTTTTTTCATCATAATTTTAGATTCTACAAAATCCTTTGTCAACTAGGCTAGAAAACCTAACGTCTAGGATAGGCTAGCACTTTTAGGTTTTATTGGACTTATGACTGCCAAAAATAATCCTTTGAAAGATAGGATAAAATTGGTGAGATGAAGATCTCTTTCAATGAGTTTGCAGAAACCCTAATTCTGAAATTTCTACAGAAATTTGTGAAACCCTAGGGCCAAAAATTCAAAATGATTGGAATGTCACTCTTCGAGTCTCTAGAGATGTGTTGGAAGAGGTCGTACTCTTCTATGCCAAAAGTATCCCCAGTGGCCAAGTATTAAGGGCTGAATCACCACTGACAAGGAGGCCATACATATTTTCTAGAAACCATAGGAGGGACGTACGGTTCTGTAGAAGAGGAGAGATGGCTGATAAAAGTTTATAGCTTGTGCAATGGGTTCTTCAATACCTATGCTTTGATACCATGTTGAGTTTTCATAAGCTAGGTTAAGCATGAATTTCATTTCATTTTAACATTTCACTTAACCATAAACAATAATGTTTCCGCAACCAAGATCACAAGAAGAAACACCATGCACAAGAACACAAGAAGTATCCTGGGAAACCCTTCTCAAAAAGGGAAGAAAACCTAGCCAAATCCTTTGATATATTATACAAGAGAAATACCTCCACCAATATAAACCTTATCACACAAGAGAGTGCTTCAAACCCTAGAAGACTAGTGCCCAAGAGAGGTGTGCACCTTTTCTCAAGTAGTTGTGTTTTCTAAAATTTCCAAACTCACAAGGAAGATATGATTCCACAATGGGGAATCATCTCTTACTTATATTAGACTTTGACAATCAACAAAGGCGTCTATTGTCTCAATAGGTCTGACCTCTCTAAGTCACTATATAATTTATTATTATTATTATTATTATTATTAATTATCTTTTACATTTATTATTAAACATATTAAGGTGGGGTCAACCTGAACCCTTTACATAACAATTAGGGTTACAGGTAGTTCTGAATATTGAACAGTATATAGCAAAGGATCTGATACACCCACTAGTGCTCATCCACTAGGGGCACATGCATAGGGATGTCATAGCTCTGATTCACTGCATTACACATAAGAACCAGATCTTCACACATTCACTTGTGCTCGTCCACAGGAATGTCCACTTTGCAGATCGTCTTTCTCACTGCCTCACATAGAAGAATCATATGGAGTCTTCTCGTCAACTTTTCTGCTCAGAGGAGGCTAATACATCATCTTCATTTCTTGTTCTCATGACGATGCACCCAACACTTTGGGATTTCACACGTTCATCTTGTGCTCAACCACAAGCACTTTCTAAATCAATAGATCACCTTTCCCACTGAATAATCATCTAGATTTATTCTAAAGTCTATGAATGGAGGAGGTCATCTCTACGTTCCCATCTCTGTCTCAGGCAGGAACCACATACCCTTCTTAGGGGATTTCTCTCATGTTTGTAAGCTGAGAGAAAGACTTCACATAGCTGCAATGATCCAAACCTCATAGGTGTGTAATCTATATAATGTCTCACATAGTTTCAATCATCAACACTCCTCTATTTAGGAGTCTTGTTACAAAAGATTCCAACAAAAACCTAAAAAAATCCTATTTTTCGAGATCTTCCCTATTGTGATAAATCCCTTTCGAAACATGTAATTTTGTTTCATCTGGAGATGGAACACATGTCCCTTATGTCCAACTAACTACTAGGAGACCATTTGAACCTTATATGACAGTTGGAATCTCTTCCATAGCTCAAATTTATCATATTGTTAGAGTTCGCAACGCTTGTTTCAACATGTGCTGTGAACTTTCCTGTAGTTGATGTTTTTTATCTTTTCTCCAAAAATACGAAGTGGGTCAAGATTAATTTTCGTCAGCAACTAAAAAAACCATGTTTTTCCTCCACACCGATTTTCAAGGGAACCCATATGATATTTAAAAATTTACAAGAAAAACAATCCTGTGTTGTGTGCTAATTGCTTGCAAACTATCATAAATTACTAGTTTGCAACACCATCGGTGCGAACTTTCCTGTAGCAGCCTGTTTCACTTGCCAATGTTTTAACACCTCCCAAAACTGTCTCAAGTGTCCAAAAATGTTGTAACAACTTCATAATCTTGTTACATTACTAGAATAAAACATTCAAATAGCTAATCATGGTTTAAAAATATAGACATCCTCAAAAGTTGTAAAAATGCATAACATAGGAAACTTGCACAAAACTGATGCTTGGTTTTGTAGGTTCAACATCTTCATTTTCTAATCTTGGAGCTTCTCCTGGTAGTAACCTTGGCCAACATGTCATAGGTCTCTATCCTTACAATCTCCCCTTCCTTGTAAGTCTTCCTATGTTGTTGATGTCCATAATTGTTGCTGAAGGATGTATTTTCTGTGAGTTTTAATGGTAGTTATATGTGTGAAGAGAGGGAAAACATGAGACTAGGATATTGATGACATAATTGTTTTCAATAGGATGGAATTAAAAAAAGTTTTATGGAATTTATCCTATACAAAGGAGGTATAATAGGAGACACTCTTTCAATCAGAAACAATAAGGAATGGAAATTGGGAGTTATAATAAAAGGGAAGTGCACACAAATTCTTAGCTTAAACAAGGTTTACTCATCAATACAAATATTAGTTAATCAACATGAGAATGCATTCAATATTTAAAACTAGTTCAATAGCTAATCAACCACATGTTTCAATTTTAAGATGGGTGCATATTTACTCTTTAAAAGTTAAGCTTGTAAAGATGCAAAAAAATGGGGTTTTAATAACGCTGGAACAGAGGGTTCGCATCGCTAGGTGAAAATGATGGGAGCAAGTAAATTTTGAGAAAGAGGAAAACTGAATGAGGTCAGAAGGTGGTCAGATTTAATAGGCATGGTTCAGAGCATATTTTAAGTGAATTTTTCAAACTGATAGCAAGGCAGTGACAGTTCGCAGCGCCAAAAATAAAAGAAAACAAAACCCCTTTCTCGACTTTCAAACAGGATGTAAACTCTCATGGAGTACTTGTTGGTCCTGAGTTTGATGTTGGTGTCTTTGAATTTGCACAAGGGTGTCTGCAAGTAGTCCAACCCCCAACACTCTCCTTCAGCCAGTTTGCAGCTCCAGTTTGCAGTGCACCGGTGTTTTAATTTGATCTCTCAAATTCCAAACTGGGTCGAGCTGAATTTTTGTCAAAAGGTCAATTCCAATATCATGGTCCTCCACAAAAATTCAGAAAAATCCACATCATCATTCAAAAGTTATGATAAAATATTTATAAGACTCTGCTACGGGAAATGAGTTCACAATGCTAGTTCACAACGCCTATCTACCAGTTCGCACTGCCTGTTTCAAACAAGAATTGCATACTTCGAGGAGACTGTTAGGAGATCCAATGACATGATCCCTGAAAAAATGGTTAAATATGGTGTTGAAAACAATGGAATCTCCTCTGTCATGGTTCTTTAATTTGCAATGATGATATATGAAAGCATGATTTATTTAGAGTACGTTGTGATCTCTCATAGTGAGTTGGTAGCGCATACACCCAACTCTAACTTGACACTTAAATGGATAAATGATGACAAAGAGAATCTTGTGTACAACATGGAGGTGTGACATTTCAAGGTAATGCGTTAAGGATCAAAGGTGTGACTCAAAAACAAAACCAAAGTGGTTATTTTTTACCCCTACAATTCTATGTGCTAACATGACCCTCTTGTCAGAATTCTTCCACCACAACTAGTAAGTATTTACCAATTAGGTCATAGAAGCTTAGCTAAAATTTGATATTCCATTCATCTAGTCCTGGAATTTATTTTTTCTGGAAGTTGTGGAGAACTACTTTGACTTCATCCTCCAAGACCTCCTCCATAATTTCTCAATTTGTTTCATCATTAATTAACCGAAGGAAAGGAAGAGCAAGGCAGATTATCTCTGCTACACTTGTACCCCCAATAGATTTAAACAAATTTTGGAAATGATTCTTCCCTAACTAAGCCAAATCCTTGAAGGTTGACACCTCATTACCTAGGGAATATTTGAGTCTCCATATAGTATTCATGGTATTCCTTTCGTTTGTAGACTCCTAGAAAAATTTGGTATTTTCATCACCACTTTTTATCCAAATGGCTCTACGTTTTTGTCTCCAAACCTCCTCCTGTTGTTCTAGCAATTGTATTTTCTTTCTTTCTAGGTTCATCGGGACCTATTTCAAACCTAGGGAGCTATAGTATTCTCCTTATGAATCATAGATGAGTTATAGTGCTTCCTCAACCTCCTTAAAGGTCTTATCATCATTTTCTCTTTTTCTAGTTGCCCATCTTACTGCTGCGATTTTCAGCCTCTTGAGGTTTGGAAAAAAATGGAACCCCACGGCTACACCTCCAGTAGGATCAAAAGGCTCCAAGTATTCCTTTACAAGCTCCTAAAATATTTCCTCCTTTTCCCATGTTGGATTGTATTTGAAGGGTATCGGGGGTTTTTTCGGACCTCCTTTAATGTCTAAGAAAATAAGAGAGTAGTATGATTCACCCCCATTCCCTATCCATTTCCTATAATAAAAATCTTGATTCAAAAGTGTATCACATATTTAGAATATATCCAACCTCTTTGCAATCCAATCCTTCCATGTCCTCTTGTTTCTCCAAGTAGGATTTAATTTTAAGGAAGCAAGGTCTAAGAGGCCCCCCTCAGAAAGGATATGTCGGAACAAATATGTATGGGAATGATCATGGGCCCTTGGGCCCTAGACCTATACTTCCCCTAAGGATAATTTTATATCTCCCCCAATTATCACATTGTCCTTGAGGAATAAATATCTCTAGGCCAATGATTCCCAATATGGGACTCTATCCTAGCAAGGTCCATAGATGTGTAGAATTGTAAAGATCTAACCCAGATCAACAACGAGGACCTCCACCCCCAGTCTCTACTAAAACCTCCAGGAAATAATCATTGGTACTTTTCTTTCATTTATCCCAATTTCTAGTCCTCTCGGCCTCCCACAGGCATCCACACCTATGAAAAACCACTAGGGAAATAGATTTTTCAGTAGTGAATTCATAGCCCCACTATCTCCCATGGTTTCTTGCAGTAGTAGGATATCAGACTGATGTGATTCCATCAACATTTTCAAGGCAACGTTTTTGGATGGGCCTGCCACACCCTGGTATTTGAAGGCAATAATTTTCATGGGAGGACTCCCTCCTGGGGATTCATTTCTCTAAGAGCCTCAACTATTGGTAGTTGTTTACCTACCTCCACACCTACCAGAGCTTTGTTCTAGGCCTTTGAAAGAAAGGATTTTCGACCCCTACCCTTAAAGCATGACACAACCCTAGGGTTTTTTCCCAATCCAAGTTTGGTCACCCCCATAGATCATGTCACATGCATATCCCTAAGATTTTATACAATGGCCTCCTCCTCTGATTCAAGTGAAGTTTCTAATTCTTCTACGGGCATAATTTGTGTGGCAGTTTCGAGGGATGTTTGAGGGGGAAGCTGGGATTCATATGCATTTAATATAGATGGGGTCGAGGGTAAGATGACACTGTGTGTGGCAGGTGGGGGGGTGGGATGAAAGGGCCCTTTCTAGTCCTTACCTAAAACAAAGAGATAATTTATTATAAAATTAATAGAGGGCGAAGAAAAAAAAATGTACCCTAGAGGGAGAGGCCCAACTGTTTGGGAGCCGCAACTGAAAATCTTCCCAAGGGGGGAAGAGGTGAATATTCGGAAGGAGATGGTACCATCAAAATGATATGAGTAGAAAGAAGACGATCAGATGGTAAAGGCATGCCTGACTTTATTTTGTGCACCTTGCATTCCTCCTCCTAAAGCCGATCTCCCACAAAGATTTTAGGGGTTCCTGCATCTAGTGCCCCCAAGCCACTTCTGTCTGCTCCACACCCCACATCATTTCTCCTGGGTCTGATCGAGAGAGGGAATTGGATAATAGTATGCCCTTGCTTATGGCATTGTCAACAATGGAAATGGATTCCTTCATAATCCAATCTCTATTTAAAAACTTTCCCCCCTAAGACCAGTTCAATATCCTCCACCAATCCCTCCCGCGGGTTAATTTGTAATAAAATGAGTGCTACCAAACATTCATACGATGCCAAAATGACATGTATACATCCAAAAAGCTGCCAAGATAGTTATCAATCATTTTGAAAATCTCCTTTGACCAGAATTCCAGCGGGAGACAAGGGAGACTAACCCATATGGGACGTACAACATCCAGGCAATCCTTCCCTGTGTCAAAGAGCGACATCCATATATTGAAGAAAAAATGGGTTGAATCCACACTCCAATGCCTATTGACAGCCCATAAGGAATCCTCAGGATTTTGAAATTTGAAGACAAACCAACTCCATGCTAGGACCTTAACCTCTGAAACATATCCCAACTACCTCGTCTAATTAGAGGTAGCCCAATCCTTTAGGGTTTTTTCACTAACGAGATGCCCCCTAGTGTTTCCAACCAACTGCTATGGGGAAAATCCCCCTATATTGGGTCAAAGATAAAGGTAGAGTTCTAACTCCCTTAAAAGACAATTCTACCCTTAAACTACCCCAAAACCAATTAAACTAAGTGATGAGAAAGAAAGGAAAGAGGATTAATAAATGCACCTTTAGTCCTTGCGGTTGGTGTCGATCTCTTTCACTTGTTGTTGCCTCCTAGATTATTGGTCTCCTCCCAAAGATGACCTGCAAAAGATTAGGAATACAATGAAACAACATATCTTATCTCTACTAATCACTTTAAAAGTTTAGATATAGATATAAATGAACAAATCAACAAAAGAATATAGATATAATGTTTTGGGACAAGAATGAACTCTTTTATTCAATTTTAAGATACAAAGGATTACAACCTTCATTGATAATTTCTCCACAAACCAGGTCTGGGCTCCTCTATCGTGGCTCCAAGTGCATCAATCCAACGTTAGCTTCTCACAACCAACTTATCACTTAGGAAAGAAGAAAGGGATGGAGGGGAGGGCCGAGGCCAAAACTTAGAATAGGATGCAAAACTTGGGCTAGGAAGGGGAAGGGATTTTGGCAGATTTTTCTTATTCTCTTGTTTTTTTTTCTAAATGACACCCCAGGGCCTCTGTTTATATGAGAAAAATATGGTTATTCGGTTTGGGGATGGGCTACAAGGGGTAGAATGGTTAGGAAACCCTCTATAGCCCGTAAAATCTGTCGAATTCCTTGCAACTTTTGGAGGTAAACACAGGCTAACTAGCATGCAGCTCATGTATGTATGCAAGCTAACTAGCATCCACCTCGCGTATGTACACATGATAACTAGCATGCAACATGGGTGTACGCGGGCTACTAGTGCAGCAAGGCGTGTACACTATCCAAAAAATAGTTTTTTAAGAGGCAACCTCAACAGTATTTTGGAAAAGTATGTAAATGGAAAGGCCAATGTCTTGTATGCACATGAAAGGCATTTTTGGAATATAATAGATGCCCCCTAATGTGTGAGGTCAGAAGAGAAACTGATGGCCGAAATACATTACAATATATTTACATAGTAGGAAGGCACGAAGTTGAGTGAGCCCGAGACGAGTGTTTGTGAGCATGCCATCTGCAATAATAATAATAATCTCTCTAAGGAGGGTATACACATGCTCGAGATAAACTAAGCATGGCTACCAATAAAGTACATTGCAGATCCATGTAACATATGACTATTAGACAAAAATTTAAATGTCCATATAAAGTGAAGCTGCAAACAATACATAGCGGATCTACATCTCAAGATCATTTGAGGATATACAAGTACAAATTGATATGCATATTCAAGAAGCATCAACGCCTGCGGTTGGGGATGAGGAATTCATCACTTGAGCAACAAATTCAATATTTTCAAAATCTCAGCTAGGAGTACAATAGGACTATAAGACTTGCTACCCTAAGGTCTTCAACATGTTGTCAGCAAAAGACTAGAGGATCTCGATCACCAGGCATAGACATTGATTTTGAATCCGAACTTGACTAGAATCTTGGGATGTATGACTCATGAAAGGCAAGAGATAAACTATAGGATGGCTGAATCAAGTTGGATAAAACTTCCCTTGGACAAAGCACAACAAAAATATGAGACTCAATCAGCGTAATATTGACATAAGTTTGTGATAGAGGAGGCACCACAAATTCTCCATATGTTTGGAAGAGTAACCAAATGGAGGAGGACACAAATCTATGTAAAGAGAACAAATTCCTAAGTCTATACTAGATACCAGTGCTTGGAGAACAAATGGAAAGATTTTCCTTGTCCAAGGGAGACAATATTGCTACCGAAAAAAAGAATGTATATTATGTTCCTCTTTTTGGAATATATTTTTTTTTTTTTGTCTTTTTCAAATTTTTAATGAGCTTGAAAACAAAAAAAAGAATGTTATGTTACAAAGGAGGAACGAGTGTCATGGGAAATAAAATTAGTTCCAAGACATGGAACACACTGATGCTCAATGCGAGGATAAATTTTTAGGATAAGGACACTCGAGAAAATTCCTCCAGGGGTCAAGGTGTCAGATTGCAGGGGAAAATAGTGTTACAAGGCTTACATTTAAGGAATGATTTTGAAGGTTCAGTTAATATCAACATGAAGCCGGAATTAGGAAAAAGATGCAAGGATGGGACATGCGATCCGATTAAGTATGACACAACAAGACTCCTACCCTGTGAATTTTTACGAGCCCAAAGAACATAAGATCGGTGGTTTTTCACGTTTAGAGAGTCTGAAAAACACTAAAATATGAATCCAGAGTATTCGTTTTTCGTAATTAATCCAATCGTTTCAAAAAAGGGTTAAACTTATACCGAAAGGACATATCTTCAATACCATTTTAATGAGTGTGATTGATACAATATCACTCGGCTATCTTTTCAATTTTAAGGAGTCTGAAAAGAGCTTAACTATGGATTCACAACCTTTTTCTAAATTTAGTCTCCTTAGCCCGAAAAGTATAAAATGTAACTTAGAAGAACTCTCCCAATGAGACATGTCTCTCGAGGTGTACCTTTTTTCTTGGATAATCTATTGGCTATAAAAAGGGTTAAACTTATGCCAAATATATATTCCTTCTCGACCAATTAACAAGTGTGAAAATAACAAGGTCACTCGACAATATTTTCATATTTAGGGAGTTTGAAAAGAGCTTAAGTATGGGCTCCAAGGGGGTTCATTTTTCATAAGTAATCTCCAAGGCTCGAAAAAGAGATAAACCAAAACCAAGGTGTTACGAGGGAAAAGCTCTCTATGACCAAGGGTAAACCACAGCATATAGGTATGACTACATAAATCAACTCAATTCCAACATACGCTATATAAACTAATGTGCAAGATAAGAAAGAGGCTTACCTCGATCCAATATTTGATGGTGTTCCACCACTGAGCACTTCGACCCAAAGCTTTATACCTACTATAAGTTCTTAAAAAATGAGGAAAGAAAGTATATAGTGACGATATAAAGGGGTTAGCACAGTAGATAGCATAATCCATCAATAAACATTACAAACATGCCCATGGATAATAATCATACATTTGCAATATACCAATAGGACGGGAAAGGAGTATTTCTATTAATAATTGATCAATAGAAGTGACAACATTACAGACTTCCATGTTGGCACAGTTTGAAACCAAGAAACCGAGTTCCTTCCAACTGGGCCTCCACCACTTCAATCGTCCACCAAAGGCAAGCTCACAAGAGAGAGTCAATGAGGTTCTCTCAACAATAGGGAAAGAGCTTGGGGGTTGAACACTATGTTCAGAATTTAGGGACAAAGGGATGCAGACTCAATATGAAGTAATTTCTTCAGAGTAACTTTTCTCTCAAAGTTGAATGCTTTCGGGTAAAATCATGAAGATGGGTAACACTTTTGCTTGTTTTATGACAAAACAAATTGTATTTTCACAAGTTCTTCAAATTCCGGCATACAAAAGTATTTTTTTTATTTAGAATTTCACTTTATAGTAAAAACAAAACTTGTGAATAATTTTGTTATATTTCTAATGACTATTTTTCAAATTTTTTTTATCAAAATTTGATATGTCAATTTGACAATTGTTTAACAGTATGTTCCTTAAACATGAAAGGAATGATAATGAGTTATTGTTTTCCACAACAATTTATCTATTATTGAACTTATGTTTTTAAGAAATGAAATATACTGCAACAATCTACAGAGACTCTATTTTATTATGACTATAATTTTGAATCTAACGGATGAATATTATAATTTCTAGAATTTTTTGAAGTTGACCAAGATGAAAACGTTGCAGATTTTAAACACGTGTTTTTCTACACCCTGTATCTATATTAATTTTTACTTAAAAGTAAAATCTAAAAATACCCTTTTGAAGAGAACAGTTTAACAATTATGAATATAAATTTTCCATAATTTTCCGTTGTGTATTTTTAGAGATATGTATTTTTCATTTCACTAAATCATAATCTCACCTAAAAATATTATGCAGTGATTTTTTTATAAAATTAAATAAAATTAGATAAAAACAATGAGAATGAAAACAAATTATACCCAATGAAAGTGGATTCAATTTTAAAAATGTTGGTATCAATTCTCAAACTAAATTCTGAGTATTTGTAGGAGTCTGCTACCTCCAAAGATGAAGTAAGATGGAGAGAATTCACAGTTTCCTGCAAGCAGTCCCATTTTCAAGTTTTCGTCCGAAATATTCTTTCGGCTGAAACCTAGTTTTTAACGGAATCTATTAAAAATAAATGTTTCGGCCAAAAAGTATTTTGGATGAAATATGCTTACCATGGGAAAATAATTCATCCAAAAAACATTGTACACGAATTTCAAGGGCACCGTTAAATTTGACGTGAAAATTTTCAACCGAAAAAAATTTCGGCCGAAAAATTGCCGCTAGAAATTTTGGAGACCCAATTGACATGAAAGTTTTACTCAGATTCATGATTTTACCCTTTCTCTTCTTTTCCATAGCTCGAAATTGTCCTTTTATAACCTTCTGAATGCAACTGAAGGGCCGAGTTGGAACGTTTCTAGTATGTGGAAGGCCAAGGATCAGAGATCTTATTCTGTGACATGAAAACCCGACTTCATTTTGTATTTTCTAGCACAAATCCTGATGTACGCTGGCTGTAGTGGAGCAGCCAGCGTATACACATCTTGCATAACTGATAGGGAGCGTATATATGGAAAAATGTATATTTTTGGCTCTGGATTCATAAAAAAGGGATGACAAGTCTGCACAGGGAAATGGAAAAAGGCTCTTTATGCAAGATAACAATGGTGAGGAAAATCTCGCTATAACAGATACCCCCTAATGTGTGAGATTAGAGGTGTATCTGCGATGGCTGAAATAGATTATAAATAACCCAGAAGTGGAGTGGTAGAGAACCAGTTGGACGAACTCAATTTCTTAATACATTATGTATTGACTTTGCATACATGGCTGCCAAGAATACAATGTAGATCCATGTGGAAAATATACCAAACAAGTGTTCATGACCATGAATAGGCAAATACGAATGTGGTTGTATGGAAAAATCTGTCATAGTCACGAACAAGGCCTAGTGAAACCATTCTCAAAATCAATCTAAAGATATTTGTATACCATAAAGTACAATCTGATCTCCCATGATTACTAAAGTCAAACAGATGTTGGTCCAATGAAAGAGAAGCAACATCTCAGGAAATTTGTGGCCACATAGTGATGTCTTCAAGTCTTCTACACAATCTGCCAAGGTGCAAGTCTATATCATGTGAAAAAAGGAGTCGAGGTCAAACATGATGAGACATAATTAGATTACTGGTCATTGAGGTATACCGTTAACAAACGCGAGACAACCTACCAATAATGAAAGTAGGTATCAAGGCACGGAGTACATTTCTACAAATGCGAATAAAGGAGTTAGCACATTAGATAGAATAATCCATCAATAAACATTAAAAACATGCCCATTCATAATAATCATACTTTTGCAATATACCAATAGGACGGGAAAGGAGTATTTCTATTAATAATTGATCAGTAGAAGTGACAACATTACAGAATTTCATGTCGGCATGGTTCGAAACCAGGAAATCAAGTTCCTTCCAATTGGGCCTCCACCAATTCAATCCTCCACCAAAGGCAAGCTCACAAGAGAGAGTCAATGAGGTTCTCTCAACAATAGGGAAAAATCATGGGGGCTGAACACTGTGTTTAGACTTGAGGGACAAAGGGATGTAGACTCAATATGAAGTAATTTCTCCAGAGTAACTTTGCTCTCAAAGTTGAATGATCCTCTTTTCCATAGCTCAAAATTGTGCTTTTATATCCTTCAGAATGCAACTGAAGGGTCGAGTCAGAATGTTTCCAATATGTGGAAGGCCAAGGATCATATGTCTTTTGTCGTGACATGAAAACCTAACTTCATTTTTTTATTTTCTAGCACAAATCCCGATGTACGCGGGCTATAGTGGAGAAGCCAGCGTATATGCATCTTCCATAACTGATAAGGAGCATATGTGTGGAAAAATGTATATTTTTGGCTCTGGATTCATAAAAAAGGGATGACAAGTCTGCATAGCGAAATGAAAAAAGGCCCTCTCTGCAAGATAGAAATGGTGAGGCAAATCTCGCTATAACACAAGGAGAATAGCCCTTTTTTGAAAATTTAGTACCTCAGGCCCGGAAATTTAGTCCTAGGGAATACCTTTATTTGTAAATTAACCGTCGAGACAAAAAAGGGGTAAACTGTTGCTGGACATATGTGCCTTCAAATTTGAGTTTGACGAGCTTGAAGAGCAACAAGATCACTTGGCAATATTTTCAATTTTAGAGGTTCTGAAAAGGGCTTAAAGAAGACTCCATGTGATCCAGATTTTATGACCAGAACGAAATGAATACAGATTATTAACAGGTGCTTAACAAAAAGTAACAGAGATGCAGTAAAACTAGTTTTCTATTCAATAACGAAATAAGTTGAAACTGTAAAATGCAGCGAAAACAAGCTTGTTGGAATGGTGGCAGCTTACCTCTGAGAAGAGATGTGACAGCAGTGTGCATTCGCAAGAAGAAGGTTACAATGAGGCTCTGAAGGCCTTTTTACAATAAGCAAGAATTCCAAAAACCCTAGACATCCAAAAACCTAACCCTAGGAGATGAAGCGCCAAAAGTCATGTGGGCCCCGTTTGGGTAAGCTAGTACATCAACTTCCTGGGGTTGTAACTTTTGCATATGATCTCCGTTTTAGGCGTGTGATATCCCGTTGGAAAGGTATCACCGAGGAGATTCATTTTTGGGGCTCAATAATGACTTTCGATATCATATAGGAGATCGATATTGAAATACCTTCATTTAGGCCCTCAAAATGGCCCTGGAAGTAAAAACTGCTAAAAATAGTAAATTGCCAAAAATGTCAGAAAATTGTTTTGAGCCAATTGGAAAAGGTGGGTGGCCACCGATATCCATCTGGATCAATCCTCCCTCCTTAGTAAGAAATGGTCTCCATTGCATTTAGGTCCCCCATTAGATGAAGAAATTTTTTCTGAATTTGGCCCCAAGTGAGCCACTTGCCTTGGTGCAGGAGCTGCCCTGCTTTGACGACTCGATAAAGATGGATCCTTTGTTGATGAGTGCACTTGATCTATTTGTCCACAATATTATCATTGGATGCATTTTGTATGAATTTAGGGTTGATCTATGTTGGTGTCAGTTGTTCTGCTACTTCTGAGGTGTCCAACAATGGTGGGAAATAAGGGCGAAGGAGATCCGCGTTGAACACTGGGTGCAGGCAAAGGAAAGGAGGAATGTTGAGCTCAAAAGAATTATCCCCCATGGCCTTGGTTATAGTGTATGGTCCATAATGGAGTGGGCGAAGCTTCTGATGGGGTCCTGTAAGGCGTTCTTCTGCAAGTGCAACCAAACTTTGTCGCCCACCTGAAACTTATGCGGCACCCGATGTTGATCATGGCATTGTTTGTACTTGTCATTTGACTTTTGTAGGATATCCTGAACCTGTTGGCAGATGTGATGGATCCTCTCAATGAATCAGGTGGCTTTGTCAGCTTCAGTTGGAACAGGATATGAGTCAGTCAAGGTGACCGCAAGGGGAAGTGCAACATCTATGGGACCCAATGGTTGGAATCCCAACCCCACTTGAAAGGGGCTGTGGCCGGTTGAGCTATGCAAGGATCAGTTGTAGCTATGATGGACATAGGGAAGGCTCTCATCCCATGTGAGAGGGTTCTTTGAATTATACATGTGAAGGATATGCACAATCATTCGATTTACAACCTCGGTTTGGCCATATGTCTGGGGGTGGAAGGTCGTGGATTTGGTGAGCTTGGTGTCCAGTAGTGACCAGAGGCTCGACCAAAATGTGTTGAGAAATCGAATATCCCGATATGAGACAATGGTTTGTGGGATTCCAAAATGTACCCAGACTCCTTCAAAGAAGAGCTTGGCAGTGGCCTCTGCTGTGATGCTCTTCTTGCAGGCAACCAGAATCGCCATCTTAGAAAAGCGATCAACAACCACAAAAACATAGTCATTTCCCCACTTGGTGGATGGAAGGCCCAACATGTAGTCCATTGATATGGATTCCCATGTCCTGTCAGGAGTAGGAAGAGGGGTGTACAATGTAATGTCCCCCACCTCTTAGAGAGGTAATGAGGAGACTCAGTGGCCTGGGCACCCCCACTAGGTCATAGTCTCACACTGAAGGGGGGAAAAGTCAAGAAGTTAAAAGTTATATTTTTAAGTTGACTTAAGAAAGGA
>ML778595.1:1061690-1182718 GCA_009831015.1 Picea engelmannii | reverse complement strand
AGAGCATAGGGGAAATATTGCATTTTCGTGGTGGTAGACAAGTTGACAAAGTTTGCACACTTTTTCCCATAGCCACAGACTTCAGTGTAGCACAGGTGGCCGAATTATTTTTCAGAGAGGTGTTTAGACTACACGGCCTACCCAAAACCATCATCAGTGACAGGGACAATAGATTCATGAGTACGTTTTGGCAGGAGTTGTTCATATTAGTGGGTACGACATTGACTCCCATTACTAGCTATCACCCTCAGACGGATGGTCAGACTGAGATAGTCAACAAATGGGTGGAAGGTTACCTCAGAAACTACGTAGCAGGACAACAGAAAGCATGGGTCATATGGTTACATTTGGGAGAATATTACTACAACACCACCCAACATATGTCCATTGGCATGTCACCCTTCAAAGCTTTATATAGCTATGATCCTTTATCATTTTTGGAGATTGCATTTGGTGACAGCAGGGCTCCGATGGTACAGGATTGGATACAGTAGAGCCAAGACATTCTCAGGGAATTGAAGGATCATTTACAGAGGGCGCAAAACCAGCAAAAGGTCCAAGCATACAAGAACAGAGTTGATCGTACCTTTGAGGTTGGTGATTTAGTCTATTTCAGGTTGCAACCATATAGGCAGGCCTCCATTAAAAGAAGCGGAGAAGAGAAACTGCAGCCACGTTTCTTTGGACCTTACAGAGTCAGCAAGAGGATAGGGGCAGTAGCTTATGAGATGGAGCTTCCACAGGGTAGAAAAATTCACAACGTCTTCCATGTCTCGTGCCTTAAGAAATCCCTCAGTCAGCATGTCAGGCCTATTGAGGCATTACCTCCCATGGATGAGGAGGGACAACTTGTTTTGATTCCAGAGGAGGTGTTAGAAGTCCGAGAGAAGAGGCTCTGAAACCGAAGCATCAAGGAGTATCTGATCAGGTGGAAGGATTTACCCATTGAGGATGCCACTTGGGAGAAGGAGCACGTGGTTAGAGAAGCAGGTTTGGAATTGCTTGAGGACAAGCAATTTCAAGTAGGGGAGACTGTAATGTCCCCCACCTCTTAGAGAGGTAATGAGGAGACTTAGTGGCCTGGGCATCCCCACTAGGTCATAGTCTCACAATGAAGGGCGGAAAAGTCAAGAAGTTAAAAGTTATATTTTTAAGTTGACTTAAGAAAGGAAAAAGGAAAGGAGTAAAAGATAACTCAATAGAAGAATGGAAGATTAACCCTGGGAGTTAACCTAACTCAACAGAGAATTAGAAGAAAAAGTATAAGTAAGAGGTTGGGGTGCACCTATTACTCATTCTGGTTTTGGATTAGCATTTGTTATTGCTCTTGAGAATTCATTTTGGGGGTTTTGTTGTACAAACCCTTGTGAGCAACTCAGTGGTGAAATATCCACTCACCTTGTTCCACAGCTTGGTCTCGGGGATGAAAGACTCATCCACACCATTCTAGTCTCAGGGCCAGTTTATTGAGGGAGGTTTGATCCAACTTATCCTGAGGGCCTAGGGCCATTCCGACAGTTGGGTTTTGTTTGTAGGGGCAAGACCATTAGTTTGAGGGATTTTTTAGAGGGTTATCATCATTCTATATTTGTCTGCAGATTGGGACGTCGTGGAGCCATATGGGACATCCTCTGATTCAATAAAACTCAGATCTAGGGAGATCTGCTTGAGATATGAGCCCGAAAATTCTCCCACGGGATTATCATAGCCCAATCTATATTCTTGGAGAGTTTTATAGCATTTGGAGGCCTCCTTCATCAGGGATGAACCAACTAGGGTTTCAGTCATCCAGTGGGGCACACCATTCAGTGAAGAATTCAAATCTACAAGGTTTGAGAGTGGATTTGGGAGTTTGGACATCTGGGTTTTCCTTACAGTTGCTCGATCTATCATTTGGAATATTTCTCGGGATGATTGGACACTTTTGGTAGCAGGGAAGAATTAATCAGGGCTTCACCATTCTAGCAGGATGTGGCACTTTCCAGCTTGGAGGTTGAGCATTAGTGCGGCTCAGATCTTCTTGATTTAGTCTTCATTGTATATCCAGCCTTTGGAGGATTATTTTGTATTGTCGGGATCATTTTGTAGCAACCCATATCTATTGCTTGTATGGCCATCTCAGGTTTATGCCAGATCGACCATCTATTGTATTGATCTTACATTGCTCATAATAAAAAGTCAGATCTTTGCTTGTGCTTCTACATCTTGAATATATTGTGATATCCATGTGTTGATGAATCTTGTATGCACTTAATAACTCAATAAATTAGTAGTAGTTAGTGATTCGAAGAGAGAATTTAGCTTGGGATCATTACATAAAAGCCCTTTTTCTTAGTGGTCAGTTTGGCAATAACGCAGGCAGTGCAGGACTTGATATATTTTCTGACCTCCTGTCAAAGTTTCAGCTAGTAGAAATGTTTCTATAGCATCGCCACTGTATTTTCAACGCCGAAGTGTCCTACCACCCGACTGTAGTGGGCTTCCTAGATCATCTTCTCTTGCTCACTTGATGGAACACAGATATGGCCCAGACAACACAACAACCCATCCTGAAGATAGAAATTATCGACAACTTCATTTACACCCAACATTTGGTAGGTGGTGGCAAAGTCAGGGTCTATCTCATAGAGTTGGGGCCATCCAGATGTCTCATGGCCACAAGAGTCTAGCACCGTGGTGAGTGCCGCGACTGGTGGTCTGCTGAGGCAATCAATGACGTGATTGGTGCTTCATGTTTTATACTTGATGTTGAGGTGGAATTGTTGCAAGTATGTGGACCACTTTTGATGGTGGTCATTCTATAGTTTTCCCTGTGTCTACATGAACTGCAGTGGCTTATGATCAGTGTGGATGACTGTCTCCTTCCCAATAATGTAATGTCTCCACTGTCGGCATGCTTGAACAATGGAGTACATTTCTTTGTCGTAAGTAGGGTACTTACGGACAGTGTCTGATAGTGTCTCACTATGATAGGCCATGAGGTGGTTGTGCTGAGTGAGAACATCGCCCACAGCATAGTCTGAAGCATCTGTCTCGATCTCAAAGGGATGTTGTAGGTCTGGTAGTGAAAGTACTGGGGTTGAGCACAAGCGCTGCTTCAAATCATTAAATGCTTATTGTTGGGACTGGCCCCATGAAAATGTTTCCTTACCACCACCCCTATTTATTTGGTTGAGGGCCCATGCAATATGGGAGAAACCCAACACAAACCTGCAGTAGAAATTAGCAAGTCCCAAGAAGCTTCGAAGCTCAGTGAGTGTTGTTGGGGCTGGCCAGTCACGGATGACTTAGATCTTGGCTGGATCCACATGTACACCATCCTGATCAATGATGTAGCCTAGGTAATGGACCCTGTCCATGCCGAAGGAGCATTTTTCCAGGTTGGCGTATAGCTTGTGCTACCACAGGGTGTGCAGAACCTGCTGAATATGCTGCAAGTGTTCGGCCCAAGTCTTGCTGTAAATTAGAATGTCATCTAGATACACCACTACAAAATTATTGGTGAATGGTCGCAGGATATCATCCATCATCCTCATGAAAGTGGCTGGAGCATTTATCAAACCAAAGGGCATGACCAACCATTCAAAAAGTCCTTCCTTTGACTTGAAGGCGGTCTTCCATACATCTGTCTGTTCTATCGGGATCTGGTGGTAGCCAGACTTCATATCAATCTTACTGAAGTATTTGGCCCCTGTGATTTGATCAAGGAGGTCATCGATTCGGGGAATCGGGTACCGGTTTCTAACAGTGATTTTATTCAGATCCCAATAATCAATACAGATTCACCAGGTTCCATCTTTCTTCTGTACCAGCATGATTGGGCTCCCACAAGGTGATGAGTTGGGGCGAATGTGCCCCTTGTGGAGTAGTTCTTTGATCTGTGGCTTGATATCCTCATTCTCTAACAAAGAGTGATGATAGACTGGTCCATTGGGCAGCGATGCGCCGGGGGTCATATCAATGGGGTGCTTGACCTGGCAGTGCAGAGTTACCCCTGTAGGTGAGGAGAAGATATCCGAGTATTCTTCCATGACCTTATCTACTTGCTTTTGTTGTGTGGAGAGGTAGACCACAGAGACCCTAGATGTGGCTGCGATATTTCTCTTATTCTGAGAGTGAATCATGAAGAAGACAAACTTCCCCATCTGAGAGATGACCTTCCTGCATTGCTTAGCAAAGATCAAGGAAATAAAACTAGGTGGGACTGCCTCGGGTATCCTATACAATTTCCTGTTCAAAGTAATAATAACACTACGAGGCCTAGACTCATATACAACATGACATTTCCATAAATAAGGTTGGCCCAAAAGAACATCACAAACTTTGAGAGGAGAAACATCACACAATACCTCGTCTTTGAAGGGCTTGCTGTCGTACAACAATCGACACTGTTTGATGACGTGAAGATCGCTTCTTTGGTGGAGCCATCCAATGGTGTAGGGTTGTAGGTGCGACATTATTGGCAGGGCCAACCACTTGATGACCTCTGTTGAGATGAGGTTCTTCTGGCTACCGCTATCAACGATGAAGTGCAGCGGGGTGCCTTTTACCCACATTTGTGAATGGAAGAGGCGCTCTCCTTCTTCTGGCTCATCTGGTTCACTAGGTTGGAGCTTGGTGGTAGCAATGGTGGCACTAGGTTCCACGTCAATGATCCATCTTTCCCTTTCTGGTTCTGTCTCAGAGTGAGAATATGCATCTTATTTAGAGGCTTTCACTTTGGCCACCAACGACTGTTTTGAGCAGTAGTCAGCAGTGTTATGCCAAGGGCTCTTATGGAAGTCACACCACTTCCCGATATCTTTCTTTGTCTTTCTGGTATCCTTCTTTGCTTGCGGATTGTACTGGTTGTATTGATACTATCCATATTTTCTCTATCCTTTGTTCAGTGGGTTGGGGCCTCCCTTTCCTGGCTTTTGTTGTGAGGGGTTCCTAGGCCCAAATTGTCGCGTCTTTTGTTTGATCTTCTGCTCAATTTTGATGGCATATTGGTAGGCCGCGCCCAAGGATTAGATGTCTAGAAATTCCATTTCGATCTGAATGTATCTATGTAGAGAATCGCAATACTTGAGCACCAGATGTCACTCTGAATCTTTGATACCCAACTTGGTGCGCAAGGTATGGAATATATTTGTGAAATCTGGCACTGCTTGGTCTCTTTCTTGCCCAGTGTGGTCCATTTGGTATACAGGTCGTCATAACTTCCGACAGGGTAGTATTGTTCCTTAATAGCATCCCTAAAGGATTCCCAGGTGGCCGTGACTGAAAATGATGAGGTTTCCTCTATTTCCTTTTGCTCACAGAAAGTTTCCCACCAATCTTTGACATGGGGAACGACTTTGAGGAGCACAAAAGTAATCTTTTCTCTATTCGAAAATTTATGAACAGAAAAATACCCTTCTAGTAGATTCAACCACTTGTCTACAACATCTGTGTCTATCTTACCTTCAAATATAGGAATATCAAAGTTTATTTGTACCTTGAAGGGGGCGGCACCTCCATTCGAAGAAGATGCATCGCCTGTTGGTAGTCCCCGAAGGATTTGCGCGAAACTATTCATCATCTCGTTCCTCTGTTGCATGAGGGATTCCTCAATCAACATTTTGAAAGGATCTCCTGTCCCATCATATTTATTTTCTCCTACCATGGGAGGTCACTTGGGCGTGCGAGAGCTTATGTCCTCAAGAGAAACAAGCTCGAGACCCAACTCTTTGTACTCCGACCTCGTTGGGGACATGCATTAAGACGACAAGGAGAAGACCGCTCTGATACCACTGATCCGGATTTTATGAGCAGAACGAAATGAATACAGATTATTAACTAGTTATTAACACAAAATAATAGAGATAAAATAAAATTGGTTTTCTATTCAATAACGAAATAAGCTAAAACTGTAAAATTCAGCGGAAACAAGCTTGTTGGAATGGTGGCGGCTTATCTCTGAGAAGAGATGTGACGACAGTGTGCATTCACAAGAAGAAGGTTACAATGAGGCTCTGAAGGCATTTTTACAATAAGAAAGAATTCCAAAAACCCTATACATCCAAAAACCTAACCCTAGGAGATGAAATGCCAAAAGTCATGTGGGCCCCGTTTGGGTAAGCTAGTACATCAACTTCACGGGGTTGTAAATTTTGCATACGATCTTCGTTTTAGGCGTGTGATAGCCCGTAGGAAAGGTATCACCAGGGAGATTAATTTTGGGGGCTTAATCATGCCTTTAGCTATCATTGAGGATCTCGATACCAAAAAATATTCATTTAGGCCCTCAAAATGTCCCCGGAAGTAAAAACTGCTAAAAATAGTAAATTGCCAAAAATGTCAAAAAACTGTTTTGAGCCAGTTGGAAAAGGTGGGTGGCCACCGATATCCATCTGGATCACCAGGGGGGATTATTTTCTTAATTAATCCAGACGAGACCGAAAAGAATAAATAATCTCTCATTAGATGTTTCTTTCAAAGTTTAAACGAGCCTGAAAGACAACAAATTATGCTCATGGGGAGTGCCTCGGGTAAGAGCCAGAAAAGACGAAGAAGAATGGGGATTAGAAATGTAATCATGGTAGGACTAAAATGACTCCCAAGCCTATGGAGAAAACTCACAACATGGACACCAAAATGCAACAAAGTATCTACCTAGGGAATCCATGTAGAGGAAGGATCTACCACCTAATTATGACACTTCTAAAGAAGCAGAGGGGGTTCTGTGTCGCACTTCAGTGGGATCGATCCTATGGCAAAGAGAAAAATTCAACAATATGCAAAATGCAGGGTGGTGAAAACCTAACCTATATGCAAATGTCGAAAAATGATTTCTACCATGGGAGAATAATAAGTGTAACCCGTCTCGAGAAAACACCAAGCCAAAAGAAAAAGTTCATTAGAATGACCCAAAGATCTCTCAAAAGAGAACTTAAGTATCTACCGAGCCAAGAAAAGGGAAAAAAGGGGACCAAACTAGGGAAAAAAATGCCAAAACATTCTATAAATAGAGGTGGAGAACTCATTCTAACCATTGCAAATTGGAAAATAACCAAAAGGTCAAAAAACCCTCTTTCTTAAAAAGCGAATTCTAGGAGCTACGATGGACGAAATATGTTCACACCTGAACCAAGTAAGTACAATTGATCATTCCTTTCATTTTCATCCATTAATTATTTCTTAGTTTAATGTTTGGAAGGTGGGTTCCCTTGTAAAAGGGTAAGCCCTGCGTGTACGTGGGTTGTCCATGCCTAACATGCGTATGTGTGCGGGAAAAGTAACTCTTAGCCCGCGTACACTTCTTTTAATTTTCAAAAAAGTGAAACAAGGGCTAACCTCTCCAAATTTTGTACAACAAGATGTATGTTCATTAGAAGGAAAGGGAACATGAGGAACTATATGTCTTGGTAGAGGAGGATCTAGGGGCCATTTCCATGCTTAAACAATGTGGTATGTGGAAATTTTTCTAGTGTCCATTCATGAGGGCACAGCCCAGATCGTTGAACCACTTGGTAGAGTACTAGAATCCAGATGCATAGGCTTTCATGCTAGAGGGTCAGTCACTGACTCCGACGACAGAGCACATTTACTTTTTGACCAACCTCTCCAGGACGGGGAAGCCGATCAACTTGAGGACCTTTCCTCCAGAGCCATACAACATAGGTGACTACATTGGGATGTATTGTGAGGCCGAAACTGAGAAAGTAGGATCTCAAGTGTCGATACATAGGATCACTAGCCTCAGTCTTCATATAGTACTCTTAATTATTGGGTGGCTCGTGATATTTGCAACACTTCATTAGGCTTCCTGTGCATAGATGCATTATACAGTTTAGTGTCTAGATGCCATTATTTTCGACTAGAGCACTACCATGCTCACATGCATGAAGAAACAACTAATTGATTTCCAAAGAAGAATGAACAAGAACTTCGGTTTCAGGACTATATTGTTCTCTTTATTTTTTGAGAGAGTGTCAAGCCTTAGCCCGAGGGATACAGTACGGAGTTGTATTTCCTCCTTTCCGACATTGTGCATGTGGACAACTCTATTGCCTAGACATGGTGCGAGGAGATTCTAGGATGCCTTTGATCACAATTTTTTTTATTGGTAGGCCCATCATATTTATGTGATCGAGGACTATCCATATGCAAGGATCAATTTCTTGAGGGATCCTGATATGCCCATGTCCCCTGGCGAGGAGCGCAAAGAGATAGGTAAACACACTTTAAAGTTATTTATTTTTTTAATTTTTTTAAATGTTATTCTTTTTATAGTAATGTAAAAGTACTAACTCAAAGATATGTTATATACATATGTGGGAACATTGAAACCAACTGACTTCGCCAAGACCAGGCGTCTTCCTCGAGAAAAGGCTGAACCAACAGGAGCAGGAGGACCAATAATTGCAAGAGGACCCCCAGCTAGAGAGGCTGAGAGAGTACTGTGAAGAGTAGAGAGGAACCTAGCAGCTCTTACTTCTGCAATGTCGATGGCAGAGATAGAGGACCTTCCCTTAGATATGCAGCCACATGTTGTAGGGGTGCCCAGGACTTGGGTCCAGTTGTTGCGGCATCTTGCGAACTCCGTAGTTCATTATAGTAGGTCCAATAGGCCTACACCATAGTTAGTATTGGACCACACACGTGTCAAGGGAACTTTGTGTACTCTACAGTGAGGGCTTGAGCCCAGCGATATATACTGGCTCTATTTGAGGCTTTTTATAGCCCACTTTGTACTCATGACATTATTTTTTGGGATATATTATTATATATACATATTTTTTGTCTTATGGAAAAACATTATGTACAAATGTATTTACATGTGCGTGTATGTGTGTGCTTTTACTCTTATGTGTGAGCAACATGCCAATCTAATACTTGATTAGCCAATGTATCAGTTAGTTGATTAGATCTCCTAGGAACATGAATATAAGTAATATAATCAAAATAGTGTTCTAAGAGATGTACCCTAAGGAATCGTCGATGAAGGGTGGGATCATAGACATGCTACAACCCATTTAAATGAAACACAACCAATTGAGAATCTAGATAAACCTGGAGGTGAGAAATACCATGTGACAAGCAATCACATAGTAATTTTATTACTGCATTGTACCCAACAACATTATTGGTTGCTTCTCCTGGACAAATACCTCCAAAAGACATCAACTAACCAAAAGGTGTAAAAATCACCCAAGCTGCGGAAGTAAGATTCTAAGTGTGTTAGCTAGCACCATCTATGAACCCAAAATAGACTTCAGATTCACTTGACATCTGCCACAGTGAAAAGAAAACACAATAACTACATGTGCATAAAACAAAAATACAAGACTGTATATATAAAGCTATACATATATACAAGAATCCATGCTCAGGCAACCAAACTAGCTGTAATACTTCTTAACGTAGAGCCCATTTCTAGGATATGATAAAGCGTTACCCTCGAAATCAACCAGTCGATAAGCACCCTTTTATAAGAATTTTTTCACAATGAATGGTCTGAACCACATGGGTTTGAACTTACCTACCCCTAAGGGATCTTTGTCTTTATTGTAGACTAGGAGAAGATTTCCTTTGAAGAAAATCTGAGGGCAGATAGACCAATCATACTGACACTTGACACATTGTTTGTGAGCCTCATTGGCCAAGTCTTCATCTTGACGTTGCTCATCGAGTTGTTCGAGATATAAATGGTGTTCTTGAAGTAGTGTAGTGTCGGGATGTAGTTCCACTTCCAACTTAAGAGAAGGGATTTGGAATTCTATGGGAAATACTGCCTCCATCCCATAGATGATCTGAAAAGGAGAAAAATCAATAGAAGTCTTCACTGAAGTTCGATAAGCCCAAAGTGTCGAGTACAACATGAAATTCCAATTTTACTTGGACAAATTAATTGTTCGCTGAAGAATAGTCTTCAGAGACTTATGAACATCATCTACCTGGACATTCTCTTATGGGTAGTAAGGTGACGAATTTTCCTATTTAAACCCTAGTTTTGATGTTAATTCAGACATCATTTTGTTCTGGAAGTGACTGCCATGATATGTGACAATATCCTTCTGAATACCAAACCTGGCTACAATCTGGTTAAAAACGAAAAGGGTAGTCATTTCCTTGTCATTGTTGAATGTCAGCATAGCTTCGACCCACTTAGTAAAGTAGTATACTGCTATGATGATATAGATATGCCCCTAGCTAAAACTAGGTGACATGTAGTGAAATCAATCCCCCACTTGGTGAAGGGACCGATAGCAATAACTCGAAACATGGGATTCGGGTGTGCCAACATCGTCCGAGATAAGATCTGGCATGGGTGACACTTCTTGACCACCTCTACACAATCTTTGATTAGTAAGGGCCAAAAGTATCCAGTGCTTAGAATATTTTGGATTGTTTCCAACCCAGATAGATGACCTCCACATGCTCCTATGTGACAATCATTTAAAACAAGTTATTCTTATTCGTGAGTGAGACATCAACAAAGAATACAATCAAGTCCTTGACGATATAAATTGTCATCGAAGATAAGATAGTTTCATGCTTGGTGGCATATTCGTCGACGCTCATCACGAGAAGAAGAAGAAGGGCACTTCAAAGTCTGGAGATACAAAAGTATATCTCCATACCAAGGGTCTAAAGATGCAATAAGAAAAAGATCTTCATTGATCGGTGAGTCTTTGGGAAAAATATTACCACTTTCGACCGAAAGTTCGAAGATTAGTTTAGCAAAGACCAAGGACCTTTTATATTTCGTTGAAACAAAAACCAAGTCAAACTCTTGTAGGATGACTATCCATCGACTGATTTTCCTGCCAATGACCTGTCGTGTTAACACATATTGAAAAGGGTTGACGATGGCTACGACGGTGGTCTTGTGAAGTAAGATGTAATGACGAAACCGTTGGATAGCATGAACAACTGCCAAAGAAAGTTTCTCAACATGTGTGTAGTTGAGTTACGGTATAACGAGGCCTCGACTAAGATAGTATATAACATGCTCTTTGAGAACGTCATCCTCTTGGACCAAGACCATGCCGATAGTAGACTCTACGACAACCAAATACAACAAGAAATTCTTGCCATAATCCAAAATACTAAGTAGAGGGGAAGATTTTAGAGTGCATTTCAATGTTTCAAAAGAGCATTGAGTCACTTCATTCAAACATAATGGGACCCATTTTTTCAAGAGATGCATGAACCCTTTAGTAATCTCGATGTATTTAGAAAAAAAACACCGAAGAAAATTGGCTTTCCCTTGTAGACTTTGAAGCTAGGGGATTTTGCGTGGGGGAGGAAATTGAACTATTGTCTCAACCTTTAGATGATCAACCATGATCTCTCTATTTGAAACGATAAAACCTAACAAGCGTCCCAATGTCACACAAAAACTACACTTGTTTGGATTCAGGAGAATTCAATAGTAGCGACACCTCTCAAAGATAAGTCATAAATGGGTGGGATGATCGGATATCTTATGAGAACATGATTCTAGATCATTGAGATACACCTCAACTATGTGTTTGAGGTCATGGAAAGAAAATGACATGGCCCGCTAAAAAGTAGCTCCAACATTCTTAAGGCCAAAAGGAATTTTTCTGTATGTTAATGTACCCTAAGGAAAAATAAAATTTGTTTTATGTTGGTCTTCATGCTTGATTTGAATCTGATTATACCCAGAAAATAATCCATAAAATAAAACACCTCACAAACCACACATTCATCAATGATTTGGTCAATAAATGGGGTTGGAAAATTGTCTTTTCGGCAAGATTTTTTCAGGTCGCGAAAGTATATACATGTGTGTATCATACCTTTCTTCTTGTTGATAGGAACAGGGTTTGATACCCATTCCATCAATTGCACAGGATAGATGAAACCATCTTTGATGAGTTTCTCTACTTCAACCTTTATCACCACTACCTTGCGAGGATTGATTGGATGAAGCTTCTGTCGGATAGGCTTAACATCAGGGTAAGTTGTGATCTCGTGTTCAACGATACATGGATAAATTCCTGGTATCTCCTCATAAGACCAGGAAAATACATTGCGAAATTCTTTAAACAATTCAATGTAGATCTGAATCTCTTTGGGAGAATAATTCGCTTCGACTAAGACATTTTCCACGATGCCAGGGGTTCTAGAGATGTCTATAGGAATCATTTCAGTTATAATTTCCATGTTTCCCTCAACATATATTCCATGCATGGCCAAAGGGTTAACAAGACAAGGGGAATCTCCATTCACAGTCGTAATGAATTCTCCTACCTCTATTCTCTTCAACTCAGGTAAGAAATAATATCTTTGGTGAATATTGTCCAAGGGTCTATCTGGCCCAATCATTTCCTCTAAAATCACCTCGTTAAAGGGAAAAACTAAGTCCAAGGGATCGTAAGTGGTGAGAGAGTCTTGAGCCCAAATAGGATCTAGAATGGGATCTAGCTTCTATGGGGGAGCCAAATCAAGGTTGGCCAAGGCTTGTTGGACAATAATATAGATGACCTTAGCAGCAGATAAGTGCATTTCCATTCCAGGGTTCCCTATCCCTTCCATCGAAGCTAACGGGGAAGGAAATATCCACGGGTCATTAAAGTAACTCATTCTAAAATATGCAACTTGAAAAATCATAGCCTTCGACTGGTCGAGGACAACCGAAATAAACCTAACATCATTGGCAGGTGACGGATAATCAAAATTCCCCATTAAATATGCAAACAATTCATCACCTAAGTTAACGATACCTGGCTGCAGGTTGTCAATCATCGGTACCATGTATTCCCTCAATGAAGGCTCGGGATGGGAGAAGGATAATTGATCAATGGTTATAATCCGGCCTTCTTGAGAAAAACATAAGACTCGAAAAATGGTGGATACAACTGTTGTCATAGTGTAGGTCCAAATTCTCCCTAACAAAAGATTTTAGTCGAGAGGCACATCGACTACTTCTACTTCGACACACACATTTTTACCCTCCAACTACATGGGAAAGGAGGGAATTATGTCGTGTGGTCTGAAAGATAGACCTTCAAACAAAGTTGTCAACATGGGCGATGGAAACAACTTAGGTTGGTCTATGGCCTTCCAACATGCCAATGACATCATGCAAGTCAAGGCACCCTCATCAACCATCTTTACTAAAAATGATTCGTGTCAAGGATTTTGTGTCGTACACCACTACTTTCTGAAAAGTGACATGGTGAGGAATATGACGTGCATGGTCCGTAGGGTAAAAACCAACCATTCCTGAGTTACTAGTCTAAGGAATTTTACCCTTGCGGAAAAGGGTTGGTTAACATGGCAGGATACTGTTGTGCTAATATATTTTGGGCTTCCTCAAGCTGAGGGAATTGGTGAGTCAAATGATCGTTTGTGCAAAGATTACATGAAAACTTCACCTTTCTCTTTTTGTTTTTTCCCTCACCAACATTATTTGAAGCCTTCTTATCCCCCTTACCCTTCTTGTTTTTAGGTTTCCTCTTTCCCTCAGTTTTTTGGTTACCCTTGGCATTTGTTGATTACACACTGTGTACATCCGATGTTTGGGTTACGGGAGTAGTAGAACTAGGAGTTTGGTTGGCCATAGTCTATTGAATCGATAAATATTGTAATATATTAGACAAATGATATGTGGGCTTGCTTTGTGTTGAGCCTACTATGTCATCGATGTGAGGCCTAGGCTTCTGCTTGGTCTTATCGAACTTTGACCATGGTGCATTGGGCAGGATCTCGTATAACATACCGAACTGAGAGTAAATCAACTCCATTTGTTGGGCTCTCATGATAGCCTCTTCTTCTAAAAAAACCAAAAAACGACACGACATCTTTGGATACACAAGGCACCAAGGACTTTAGGAACCACTCGATAAAACATGCGGGAGGGACCTTAACTTTTATCAAAATCTTTTATTGTCACCATTCTCAGATGTGATCTGAGATATGATCAGCTTTCATTTTCTCGAAGTTGGACAACAACTCGGTGTCAGCATCGTATATTATCGGTAATTGAAAATGGTTTAAGAATACCATATACCATTTCACAACACCCCCTATAAGAGTGTGTTGAAACAAACACAATTGAACATAATCATCCTTTAACGAGTTGGATGAGTACCATAAGTGAAATGTCGTAATATGATCACTTGGATATTCGCTAGGATTTCCTTCAAACTTAGGGATTTTTTAGGGAAACTTAATCGGTATGGGGGGCCAACATGGATCATGATAGATCAGGTCGTTCAAAAGTCTCAACAAGTCTGGCCAATGCAGAGTTTTCATAAATGGTAGTCTTGGTTGTGGCAGATTCAACTGAAAAGAGGGGCTTAGATTTTGGCTGGCACCAGGTTTCCAGGAAAAGTTTGACTATTGCTCAAGATTTTGGTAGAAACCATGGTGTCCCTATCCAGTAAAAGGTACTTGTGTTTGGCTCTTCATTGTTGGTTGATTCTCATAGTTGGATGACATGCCTTGTGTATGGATTGCTCCATGTACAATATTCCAAGGACTTTGGTTGGGGATGCCCCCAGCCGACCCTCCTGGCATAGGTACTGGACCCTACCTAGGATTCCATTGAGTGTGGGAGGGGTTTATCTCGATCAACATCCCTTGTGAAGGAAACAAAACTTTCCAAGGATTTCCAAGACCTTGTGACGAGTAAACTCTTTTTATCTCCCCCTGCAAAGGAATAAAAACTTGCATAGGATTTTTTTGACCAAAACCAAGGTTTCCCCCAACCGAGAAAGTAGACGATGAGAAAGAGTTATTTCCAAATGCACCAAACAAATAAAAATGCATAGATCCCACCAGAGTCATGTAGGATTGATGTCCATGGCTCCCCCCACTTAACAAACTAGAGTTGGTATTAATCCTGATTGGCTACTGGAAAGTGCCTACAAGCGAAGGGGACGGAGGAGGTATGTGACCCCCACCGTAATGGATAACATTGAATAGGGAAGTGGTGCCCATGACAGATCCTTGCAAGGAAGCATTAGATCTCCTTGCTCCCAAACCAATGGTATGTAGAGGAGGTTAGAACTGAAATGGAGTCAAAACACGACATCCCATATGAAAAGGGAGTGCCAGATGTTGGATATAGTGTTATGATATTTTCATTGATGCGAACATGGTGCAGAAGAATCTAGTATAAACCCAAAGCTCAAAAGGAAGAACATTAATCAAAGCTCATAAGAGATTCCACATTTGAAATAACACATGAGACAAAGTTTTGTGAGTAAATAAATCCTTTTGTAAAGGATCGAATTATAGGAGCCATTCATTCTTAGTTCAGGACAATTCAGGATCGTTAGATCAAGGTGAAGTTAGAGGTTGGGAAGGATTAAATCTCAATAAATATATTATAATTATGGACCATTGGATCAAGTAGCGGATAAATTACTTTGAAGCTTTGCCACTTCGCCACTTTGGCGATTACTAGAGACAAGGAAGAATCCACAAAATCTCAGAGTCATGAAATAACACCTACCATCGATTAGGAAGGATCTTTGGATGGTTTCCCAGCCATTAGATCAATATTTGATCTAGATTTAAGCATTGACCGTCAATCTGGAATGGAAATGTTGAACTTTCATATCACACTAAAGGAAAGAAGGTGGTCAACTTCGGTGAAAAGGAGTATGAAACATGTAAGTTTACCCGAAGGTCGAAGCCCCGAACTCCCGAACTCCCGTCGCCTGTCAGATTAGAGGAAGAGCAGGGAAATCCTATCAACTGTTGATCTGGAATGAATATTGAAATCATTATATCGTGCTAAAAGGAAGAATTTGATCAACACCAGCATTGACCTACTCCGGCGATAAGAAGCTCAGATAAACCAAGAAATACCCAACTTCAGAGCCCCTGAATTAACAAAAGTCATCGATCAAGAAAAGAAAATATCTACGGTGATAGATTGATTCGACACTTCACCAATGATCGAAGGATGGTATAGAAGTGCCAAAACTCCCAAAGCCATGAAGTGTAAATCCATGATCTGGGAGGGAGACATGTGGCAGAAGACAAATATGACACATGGCCCAATTGGCTAGTGATAAGTGTCAAGGTATAGTTGGCACATTAGGTATACAAAAGTCACGAATCAAGGTGACGAATGGTAACCGATCATCCAGTTCCACATCAAAAGTGACATCAACAAGCCACGTCACTCTGGGACTACATCCTTTAGGTATGTCTAGCTTCTCCTACTAGCAAATATACCCGAAGCATCGAAGGCCGAAGTCACAAATTAACATTTGGTCATTGATCTAAGATCCTATGGAATATTTCTTGATCATATGATCAAGTACAATGGCAGGATAGAGTAAGCGTGAATCACGAATTAACACTAACCATTTATCTACTTCGGGAGCATTCTCGACCATTGATCAAGCATAGTGGAAGGATAGTGTAAGTGTAGGTGCTAACCGACAGCAAGCGATCATCGCCATTATATGACTTATTTAGTAGGTAAACCTCTAGAGGGATTTCTCTACTCCATAGTCCTAGAGCCACGAATAGTTGAATTCCCAGAGTGAACGAGAATCGTTCATCTCAACTCTTGATCAATTCATGACCGTCAATTTGTTTGAAGCCTCTAGATAAGCCAGGATCATCCATCTAACAGAAGATTAAATATTGACCGTTTGATCTACTAGTAAATACAATATACAAACTTCAGGGAATGTACTTTGGGAGGATTAAATGACTGCAAAGGTTGGAAGTCCTGAATGACGAAGTACCAAAGAACCTGGTTCCAACACCGGTCATGTGATAAGGTAAAGAAACTAAAGGGGATAGAAGTAAATACACCCTCAGACGTTTGAATATGGACCCACATAGAAGAATAGGGGAAGAAGAAGAAAGCGTTAATAAAAAAATGCTTGGAATGGATAAGCTCGTGGTCACATGAATTTTGGTTGAAGCAAGTGCCTATTGATTAAGACTCAAATTCACAACAATTTGAGATCTGTAGACTAATGAATCGATACAGGGTCATAATTAAATAAGAGTTAAATCATGAGAATTATGAATAAAGAATAAAAAGGAAAAATGGTATTATTCAAAGTTTAATATTATCATTTAAATGAAGAGGTGAAATGGTTCAAAGTTCAAATAAAGGGACATAATGCTTCAAATATCGCGCCAGTTGGAAGACTATATAAACAAGAAATAATGGTGAGAAGAAAGTGTCTTTGCAGTCCAGATCAGAAGATCAAAAGCAGAAGCAGAGTCCAAGAAGGAAAGTTGAAGATACTTATGCAGTGAGGGTGGAAGGGTGGAGAAAGAAATGATTCATATCCTTTACTAAGTAAAGTGTGAAAACAAGGGAGTTGGTGCTTCATAGGGTTGGTGCCCTAAAGATAAGGGAGTTGGTGCTTCCTAGGTTTGGTTCCCTAAAAACAAGGGAGTTGGTTCTTCCTAGGGTTGGTGCCCTAAAACAAGGGACTTGGTGCTTCCTAGGGTTGATTCCCTAAAGAAGGGGGTTTGTGTTTCCAAGAGTCATTTCTCTAAAGAGGATCGATGTCCTTCACAAACACAAGATTATTCTTTATAAACTTTGTAATGCTTGTTGAAGTATACTTATATAGATGATTGTTTAAATACAAACTCCATTGTTGATCAATAGTGATGATAATTAGAATAACACGTTAATTACTAATTTTTTAAAAAGGTAATATTTATTCACCCCCCCCCCCCCTCTCAGTATTTCCAACAATTGGTATCTGATAAAGTACCTCCAACATAGTTTAATAACTGGAAGGTACATCCTGAAAGAAATTGTTGAAACACACACTGACACTTAGAGGGGGGGGGTGAATCAGTGTATGAAACTTTTGACTTATTTTCACACTTTCATATATTAACTGAATTAACTGAATAATATATATGTAGCTCAATTAATTATTCATAACATGTGTAACACAAACTGCATGAAGTAGATACAATATCTTTCTTTTATTTATTTAAATTGAATGAATACAAATATAATCAATCATTTAATATCTTCAACTTCAACTGAATATGAGATATCCAACTCTCTGATACATGAACCAACTTGTAGTTCTCAGATCCAACTGATAAATGAGAAATTCAACCCTCATAACAAGACCCAACTTTCCGATCTCATATACAATTGAGATGTAAGGAATCCAACCCTCATAACAAGACTTGGCTTGTAAACATGCACCAACTTGATAGAATGAGCTTCCATTCAATCCATTATATATATATATATATATATAATCCACCAAGACACACTTAGTTTCAACACCACTTCTGGTTTATATAGTATTTCAATATGTATAGGATTGAACCATTGTGTCTTTTTGACATGAACCATTGCACCTCTTCATTTAATTTTAGCACAAATACTATTTTTCTTTTATTCATTAATTATTGTGTAAGTTTTTTAATTAGAAGACTAATCTTGATTCAAATTTTTTCCTCATGAGTTGATCACAGATATGGATCGACTCATTATATCGTTCCCATGCTTATGTTGTGTTCCCAAGTTTTCCAACTGATCATATTCGAGCTTTTACCTTCTCTATGTATTGTTATGGTGTTAATCTCTGTCAAATTACTCTACAAGCCTTCAGATGTTTACATAAATGAATTTTGTATGAGGCGCTTCCTTCAACCCAATGTTCAAATGACCCTAGGCTCAAAACCAAGGGTTTATCCATTTAATCGTTCTGGATAGAGGGAATAGTGGTCAAATTTATCGAAGGTATTGTGCCACTACCCAAAGTAGTGGGCGTCTGTACAGTCGTAGTGCTGATAGGTGGAGGTGGGGGAGGAGGGACAATGCCCCCTCCTGCGGTGACTGATATGGGAGTATGAGGACTCCCGGATGAAGTGGCACTAGTTTCTTCCCTCTACACTCGTCGAACAAATTATATTTCAGGTGAAGTCACCTCAGGAGGGACTATCTGAATTAGAAGAGGTGTCAATAAGATAGTGATCAGAGGGTTTGCGAGCCTGAAACCTTCAACTTCAAGGTCAGAAACAATGGAATCCTCTGGTGCAGGAAATATTTCTCTAGGACATGGCTCGAGCACAGTTTCTTGTGGCTCGATAGGTATGAATGAGCCCTCTTGATCTAACATTCACCTCAATGGTGGTTAATGTGGCTCCAAAGTAACCAGTGGAATGCCCTGAAGCCTACGCGAATGGAGGAGTTGTTGATATTTCACCTTGTGAAATTATCAACCGACACTATAAGGCTGAGCTAGTGTGAAACATAGAGCACACATTAATAAGTTCCTAATGAAAAATCAAGCAAACAACTGATTGGAAGGAAGAACAATTATGCCAATCGACACTAGACAAACTTACCGGTGCAAGTGTAACTCAAGAATGGAAACACCCTCCGGGTATACTATGAAAAGAGTGTTGTGATGTATGCACTGGTTACCACGGTATACCCCCGCATTCACCCGTGTAAGTCCCTAAAAACAAGCAACTATGTTGCCAGTTCACAGTCAGTCACCAGGCGGGTATAGTCGAGAGTCGAGTTGATCATAATGAGAAGGATAACAAGTTTTGAATCCTTTTAAGGGTACCAAAGGAAAATGGTCTGGAACACAACTGAGGATCTCAAACGGATTCGAGGTCGACGACGCTCTGTATTCAAATGTGATCATTGCAATTCCAAAGAATGACCCTCAATATACGATCCTCACTACTCTTGGTCCATATTTGGAGGGTTTTGATATAGAAGGATGTCGGTGGACTCCCTCCTATTCAAACTGGTTCAGTTTGGCAGTTTTCCAATATGGCATTTTTTCCTAGTTTTTGGGTCCCTGACTTCTGAGGCCGTTTTGAGGCCCTAAACAAATTTTTTAGGGATCTCCACAATCAGGCTACAGACAAATTCAAAGGATGATATAAAAATGTGTATTCCTTGGATAGACCTTTCCAACGAGATATAGTGCGCCTAAAACGGAGATCCTATGGAAAATTTACAACCTCAAGAAAGTTGATGTGCTAGCTTACCCCAATGGGACCCACATGACTTTTGGTGCTTCATCTCCTAGGGTTAGGTTTTTGTATGTCTAGGGCTTTGGAATTCATTCTTATTGTAAAAAGGCCTTCATAGGCTCATTGTAATCATCTTCTTTTGAATGAGCACAACCATCACATCTCTTCTCAAATATAAGTCGCCACCATTCCAGCAAACTTTTTTTTCACTAGATTTTACAGTTTCAAATTATTTCCTTATTGAATAGAAAACCATTTTTATTGTATCTTTGTTATTCTATGTTAATAATATTTTAATAATATGTATTCATTTTTTTTTCTCATAAAATATGGATCAGTGGTATCAGAGTGGTCTACTCCTTGTCGTCTTAATACATGTCCCCAACGAGGTTAGGGTACAAATAATTGGGTCTCGAGCTTATTTCACTTGAGGAAAAAAGCTCTCGCACGCCCAAGAGACCTCTCATGGAAGGAGAAAATAAATATGATGGGACATGAGATCCTTTAAAAATGTTGCTTGGGGAAGCCCTTATGCAATAGAGGAACGAGATGATGGATAGTTTCACGCAAATCCTTTGGCGACTACCAACAGGTGACACATCTTCCTCAAGCGGAGGTGCCACCCCCTTAAACGTATAAATTAACTTTGATATTACTATATTTGAACGTCATATATATGCAGATGTTGTAGACAAGTGGTTGAATCTACTAGAAGGGTATTTGTTTGTCCACAACTTTTCGAATAGAGAGAAGATTAATTTTTTGCTCCTCAAATTTGTTCCCCATGTCAAATATTGGTGGGACACTTTCTGTGAGCAAAAGGAAACAGAGGAACCCTCATTATTTATAGTCGTGGCCACCTAGGAATCCTTCAGGGATGCTATTAAAGAACAATACTACCCTATTGGAAGTTATGATGAATTGTATACCAAATGGACCACACTGCGTCAAGAAAGAGACCAAGCAGTGGAAGAGTTCACAAATATCTTCCATACCTTGCGCACCAAGCTGGGTATCAAAGATTCAGAGTGACATCTAGTGCTCAATTATCATGGTGCTATGCATAGATACATGCAAAATGAAATGGAATTTTGGTACATCTCATCCTTGGGCGCGGCCTATCGATATGTTGTCAAAATCAAGAAAAATCTCAAACAAAATACACGACAATTTGGGCCTAGGAACCCCTCACAGAAAAATCCAGGAAAGGGCAGCCCCAACCCAAAGAATAAAGGAAAGAGAAAAGATGGAAAGTATAAGGACAACCAGTCCAATGCATAAGAAAAGAAGGACATCGAAAAGACAAAGAAATATACTGGGAAGTGGTGCGACTTCCATAAGATCCCTTGGCATAACACTGTTGATTGCTACTCAAAGAAGTCGTTGGTGGCCGAAGTGAGAGCCTCTGAAATAGATGTGGGTTCTAACTTTGAGTCAATTTTATAAAGGGGAAGATGAATCATTGACATGGAACCCAGTGCCACCGTTTCTACCACCAATATCCATCTTGGTGAACCAAATGAGCCAGAAGAAGGTGAGTTCATTTTCCACTCACAGATGTGGGTAAAAGGCACCCCGCTGCACTTCATCATTGATAGTGGTAGCTATAAGAAACTTATCTCAACATAGGTTTTCAAGCGGGTGGCCCTGTCAACAACGCCACACCCACAAACCTACATCATAATTGGATGGCTCCGCCAAGGAAGCGATCTCTGTGTCATCCAAAAGTGTCGACTGTCGTACGACATCAATCCCTTCAAAGACGAGGTATTGTGTGATGTTTCTCCTCTTGAATTTTTTAATGTTCTTTTGGGCCAACCTTATTTATGGAAAATTCATAGTGTATATGAGTCTAGGCCTTGTAGTGTTATTATTACTTTGAATGGGAAATTGTACAGGATGCCCGAGGCATTCCACCTAGTGCTATTTCCTTGATCTCTGCCAAGCAATGAAGGAAGGTCATCTCTCAGATCGAGAAAATTTTCTTCTTTGTGATTCTCTCTTAGAGTGATCGAAATATCACAGCCACATCCAGGGCCTCCATGGTCGATATCTCCACACAAAATAAGCAAGTGGATAAGGTCATGGAAGAATACTCAGATATCTTCTCCTCTCCTACTAGGGTACCTCTGCACTGCTAGGTCAAGCATCCCATCGATCTGACCCCATGCGCACTACTACTCAATGGGCCACTCTACCACTGCTCTATGTTAGAAAACAAGGATATCAAGAGGCAGATCCAAGAGCTTCTCCACAAGGGTCACATCCATCCCATATCATCTCCCTGTGGGAGCCCAATCATGCTGGTATAGAAGAAAGACGGGACCTAATGACTCTGCATTGATTACGGGGCCCTGAATAAAATCACAGTCTGGAGCTAGTACTTGATTCCATGAATCGACGACCTCCTTGATCATCTCACAAGGGAAAAATACTTCGGTAAGATTGATCTGAAGTCTGGATACCACTAGGTCCCAATAGAATAAACATATGTATGGAATACCTCCTTCAAGTCAAAAGAATGTATTTTTGAATGGTTGGTCATACCCATTGGTTTGACAAATTCTCCAACAACTTGTAGTGGTGTATCTGGATTACATCCTCATCTACATCAAGACTTGGGAATATATTCAGCAGGTTCTGCACACCCTACGACAACACAAACTATATGCAAACTTGGAAAAATGTTCCTTTGGCATGGACAAGGTCCATTACTTAGGCTACATCATTGATCAACATGGTGTGAATGTGGATCCAGCCAAGATCCAGGTCATCCGTGACTAACCATCCCCAACCACACTTACAGAGCTTCGAAGCTTCTTGGGCCTCACCAATTTATATCACATGTTAATTTTGGGATTCTCTCATATTGCATGGCCCCTTAGCCAAGTAACCAGGGGTGGCGGTAAGGAAAAATTTGTGTGGGTCCTATCCCAACAACAAGTCTTCGATGATTTGAAGTAGCGCTTGTGCTCATCCCAAATACTTTCATTACCAGACCTGAAACATCCTTTTGAGATCAAGATAGATGCTTCAGAATATGTTGTGGGCATCGTTATCACTCAACACAGTGACCTCGTGGCATATCATAGTGAGACACTATCACATATTGTCTGTAAGTACCCTACTTACGAAAAAGAAATGTACTCCATTGTGAAAGCCTGCTACTAGTGGAGACATTACATTCTTGGGAAGGAGACAGTCATCCACACTGATCACAAGCCACTACAGTTCATGCAGACCCAAGGAAAATTGCAGAATGAACGCCATCAGAACTGGTCGACATACTTACAACAGTTCCACCTGAACATCAAGTATAAAACAGGAAGTACCAACCGAGTTGTTGATTGACTCAACCGACCTCCAGTCATGACACTCATCACGGTGCTATACTCTTGTGTCCATGAGACCTCTGGATGGCCCCACCTCTATGAGACAAACCCTGACTTCTCCACCACCTACCAAATGTTGGGCGCCAACTGAGTGGTCGCTAATTTCCATCTTCAAGAGGGGTTGTTTTGTCGTCTAGGCCATATCTACGTTCAATCAAGAGATCACATGAAGATGATTTGGGAAGATCACTACAATCATGTGGTAGGACACTTTGGCATCGAAAATATAGTGGCAGTGCTGCAGAAACATTTCTACCTGCCAAAAATTCGATAGGATGTCGGCAAGTATATAATGTCTTGCACCACCTGTTCTATTTCCAAACCAACCACTAAGAAATAGATCCTATATACCCCTCTGCCTAGTCCTGACAGGCCATGGGAATCCATCTCAATGGACTACATTTTAGGCCTCTCATCCACCAAGAGGGGAAATGACTGTGTTTTTTTGGTTGTTGATCACTTTTCCAAGATGGTGATTTTGGCCACCTACAAGAGGAGAATCACAACAAAGGCCACTGCCAAGCTCTTCTTTGAACAAGTATGGGTACATTTTGGGATCCCACAAACTATTGTCTCATACCGAGACATTCGGTTCCTCAACAAATTCTAGTCGAGCATGTGTTCATTGATGGATACCAAGCTCACCAAATCCACTTCCTTCCACCCCCAAACAGATGGCCAAAATGAGGTCGTCAATCGAATGATCATACATATATTTCTCATTTACAATTCCAAGAACCCTCACACATGGGATGAGAGTCTTCCCTTTGTCCAACATAACTACAACCGAGCCTTGCATAACTCAACTAGCCACAACCCCTTTCAGGTGGGATTGGGGTTCCAACCATTAGGCCCCATGGATATTGCACTACCCCTAGCGACCACCTCGACCGACTCATCCCCTACTCCACCAGAAGGAGACAAATCCACCCAGTTCATTGAGAGGATCCATCACATCCACCAACAGGTTCATGATATTTTACAAAAGTCTAATTTCGAGTACAAGCAATTCCATGATCAACACCAAGTGCCACATAAGTTTCAGGTGGGAGACAAAGTTTGGTTGCACTTGCAGAAAGAACACCTTACAGGGCCCCATTGGAAGCTTCTCCACTCTATTATGGGTCATACACCATCATCAAGGCACTAGGTGAAAATTCTTTTGAGTTGAACATTCCCCCTTTCCTTGGCTTGCATCCGGTATTCAACGTGGCTCTCCTTCGACCATATTTCCCACCATTGTTGGACACCTCAGAAATAGCATAGCAGTTGACACAAATAGAGATAAACCCTGACTACATGAAACATACATCCAGTGATCATATTGTGGACACACAGATCAAGTTCACTCGACAACAAAGGATCCAACTTTAACGCATTGTCAAAGCAAGGCAGGTCTTGTACCAAGGCAAGTGGCTCACCTGAGGCCAAATTCAGCAGAAATTTCCTCATCTGACCGGGGAACTCAACACAATGGAGACCATTTCTTCCTAAGGGGGGAGGATTGATCCATATGTATTTCAATGGCCTCCCATCTATTCCAGCTGGTTCATTTTGGCAGTTTTTTCCTAGTTTTTGGGTCCCTGACTTCTGAGGTCATTTTGAGGCCCTAAACAACGTTTTTAGGGATATCCACAATAAAACTAAATATATAGTCAAAGTTTCACAGAAAAATATGTATTCCTCGGATATACCTTTCCAACGAGCTATCGTGTGCCTAAACTGGAGGTCGTATGCAAAAGTTACGACCCCGGGAAAGTTGATGTACTAGCTTACCCCAACGAGGCCTAAATGAATTTTAGCGCTTCATCTTCTAGGGTTAGGATTTTGGATGTCTAGGGTTTGGGTATTCATGATTATTTTAAAAACGCCTTCAAATCCTCATTGTAATCATCTTCTTGCGAATGAGTGCAGTCGTCACATCTCTTCTTAGAGATAAGCCACCACTATTCCAGCAAGCTTGTTTTCCACTACATTTTACAGTTTCATATTATTTCCTTATTGAATAGAAAACCAGTTTTACTGTATGTCTGTTATTCTGTGTTAAGAATCTTTTAATAATCTGTATTCATTTATTTCTTCTCATAAAATCTGGATCATGTTATCTCCTCTACCTTTCTTCATGTGACCTCATGTTTAGCCCCTGTGTTAGAGGGGGGTCCCGGTTGACTCTTACGAAACTACACTCTGACACTCCCTATTGTAGAGTATTATGTTTTCTTAGATGGATTTCAATATTTTCCTCTCCACACCTCTTTCAAGGCCTTAGAGCCTAAACTACTTGGTGAACCCTACAAACAAAAGTCTTTTTTATTTTAACTGTTAATCGTTGATTTTAATTGGCTTAATTTACTCAAAAGGGTACGGATGTGCAACTTATGGTGTTTCCAAGAGATGAAAGAGAAGAAAAAATTTAGAGCATTGGTGCAAAAGAAAACTAGATTCTTCAAATTGAAATAAATGGATTTTAAATCTTTGTAAGTGCAAACTTTTCGAACTAGTATTCCAAGATCCTATAATGCAGAAAGTTTCCTAGAATGTGCTTTTTCTTTTACAATGTAAATGAAAACTACTAAAGTTTTAGGGAAATAGCAAAGAAGGAACTTTGAAAAATAACTATTTTCTTTGATAATAGACAGTCTATGCTACAATTACCAAACATAAATGCATAACTAAATGCAATTTTTTTTTTTTTTTTTTTAGAATGCTTAGGAAATAAAATCACAAGTAAATGATATTTTTCATTTTTCAAAGCATAAAAAAGATAAAGAAAAAATAAACCCAAGACTAACACAGACCCTAAACCACTACCTAAACGCAAGGATTCACTAGAATCCATAGGAGGATCTAACGCTTATAGGATCACCCTAAACCTCTAAAGAAAACAAAAGAAAATAAATAAACAATAGGGGTTCTTTACAAAGAGAAAGATAAACCGAATCTTTAACCCAACCAAACACAATTAATAGAGACCCTGAAGAGTTTCAAAAGGGCATGAGAAGCAAAAAGCTTCTTGCCAAGAAAGTAAAATTCCATCTTTTAAAAAAAAAAACTTTCAAAACACAAAGACGTGTGTTGTGCACAAGCATCCTATGTATGTACATGGGTTGTATACTATGAAGACCGTGTATGTGTGTGGTCTATACAGAGGACAAGGCACGTGCACCTCTAGAAATTTTCAAAAATAAAAAAGCTTTGGATAAATGATTGGGCAGGGAAGGCTGGTAAGCACCTGGGAGGTGACCACGAACCCAAAACTGACTCAGTAAACTTGGAAAACTCAAAAATAAAATGAAAACAAAAAACCGAATCAACCCAAAATCTCCCACTAAGACCCTAGAGAGACTCCCCAGTGGAGTCGTCAATTCTACTACAGGGAAAATCCCCCTATATTGGGTCAAAGGTAAATGCAGAGCGTTAACTCCCTTAAAATAAAATTCTACCCCAAAACCAATTAAACTAAGTAATGAGAAAGAAAGGAAAGAAGATTAATGAATTCACCTTTAGTCCTTGCGGTTGGTGTCAGCCTCTTTCACTTGTTGTTTCCTCCTAGATTACCAGTCTTGTCCCAAAGCTGATCCACAAAAGATTAGGAATACAATGCAACAATATGTGTTATCTCTACTAATCACTTTAAAAGTTTAGATATAGATATAAATGCACAAATCAACAAAAACATATAGACATAATGTTTTGGGACAATAATGATCTCTTTTATTCAATTTTAAGATAAAAAGGATTATAACCTTCATCGACAATCGCTCCATGAACCAAGTCTGAGCTCCTCTATCGTGGCTCCAAGTGCATCAATCCCACGTTAGCTTCTCACAACTAAGTTATCACTTAGGAAAGGAGAAAGGGTTGTATAAGGAGAAATGGTTGGAGGGGAAGGTTGAGGCCAAAACTCAGAATAGGATGCAAAACTTGGGCTAATAAGGGGAAGGGATTTTGGCAGAGTTTTCTTATTCTCTTACTTGTCTTTCTAAGTTACACCCAAGAACTATTTTTATATGAGAAAAAGATGGTTATTCGGTTTGGGGACAGGCTACAAGGGATAAAATGGTTAGGAAACCCACTATAGCCCGTAAACTCCACCGAATTCCTTGCAATTTTATATTTTTTGCAACTTTTGGAGGTAATTGCGGGATAACTAGCATGCAACTCACGTATGTACGTGGGATAACTATCATGTAACATGCAGGTGTACATGGGATATTAGTGCAGCAGGGTGCATACACTATCCAAAAAATAGTTTTTTAAGAGGCAGCCTCAACAATATTTTGGAAAAGTGTGTAAGTGGAAAGGCCAATTTCTTATATGCACAGGCAAGGAATTTTTGGACTATAACACCAGTTCCTTTGAAGACATATCCAGAACCTGAGCCATAGTAATATCCTCCTCTATAACCAACCTGATCGGCCCGCTCTTCGGCAACACAACTTAGTCTTCCTTTTACGCTTTCCCCCTGCTTGGGTACTCACACACTATTGATTCTCATATCCTATCGGAAGAGTCCCCCCCACAGACCCAAAGGGAGACCCCATCACATCCCCTAACTTGTCCTTTCATGATGGTTGAGCATGAAACAAAAGAGAATCAATGAACTCCGCCAACAAGAAAGGATTTGATAAACCCCTCGATAGTCTACTATAGTCACCAAGTGTATTCGGTGTTGCAGACCCATAAAAAGTGTTCCATTATGAGATCATGGGAGAACTATCTTCTTCATGGCTACGAAACCCTAGATCACCATGACTAAGTTTCCCCGCCTCCCAAAAGACCTCAGCCTGCAGTGAGTCCGCCCACGAAGAGAGAGGGTAGGCTTGCAATGAATCCCCTTCCAAAGTTGAACCTTCTAGGTTAGCTACCAATGTCGCATCAAAACCAACTACAGTAGGGAGGAGAGGCGTGATAGACCCCAAGAAAGAAGGAAGTCTTGAGGCCAAAACCATTGAGGAGACAACCCCTACTGTTGATTCAGGCTTGAAGACGACCCTAACCAAAGACGTGGCAAAGCAAGAGAAAGGCCCCACACCAGCTGGCGAGCCCCAAATATCCACACCCTCCAAAAGGTCCATGTTGTAATCCAACAACTTTTCCTCTTCCCAATCATCAATCACTTGTTGCATAATCCTCAAACTTCATTATATAAAACTAAAACCCCTACAAACCCAACTCAGGATCATTAATCATCAATCACTTGTTGCATAATCCTCAAACTTCATTATATAAAGCTAAAACCCCTACAAACCCAACTCAGGATCATTAACTTAATGATAAAACATATTGTGACACAAGAAATTCTAAGTGGGTTTTGGAGACATGATATCCACCTCCAATTTTTTTTTTTTTTTTTTTGTCAAAAGTGATAACATTAGTAGATAGACTTTTGCTTCTTGATTTTCTGTGTGGGGCATTTTATTTTATATAAAGTATTAATGAAGTAAATATCTTATAAAAAAGGTGTTTATTTTGATCAATTTTTTAAAGATGTGTATTTTATTTTAATTATAATAAATAATTATAATAACAATTTTATTTTATAAAGTAAACATGTTGTATAAAAGGTGTTTATTTTGTTAAATTTATTTAAAATGTATATTTGGTTATGTAAATATATATTTAATTTCAATTATAATAAATAATTTGGTTGTGTAAATATTTCAATTTTTAAAAAACAATATATATCTTAAAAGTGAAATTATGATATGAAATAATAGTGCGTAACAATTTTTTTTGTTATTCTTTATTTTACAATTTTTTTGGGGGGGAGTTATTCCTTAATTTATATATATATTTTTATAAACTTTTTTCAATTTGTATATCAATGTTTAATTTATCATATATATGATTGTTTTTGTTTTATTTGTTTTCATATGGTTCATAGCATCGTATATCGGTGCTTGCTACGTCCACTGATAATCCCTTTGAAATTCATGAGACAACATGGGGAGGTCGAGCATTTTCAGAATATTGGGGGCTCAACAACAAGAGCATATTATAAACTCATTTAAGGGCACAATATGTCACTCACAATAAATTGAACCTGGGTGGGGAGGGTAACAATCATTCCTCCCAACCTCCCAAGTTACATCCAATGGACATGATGATGATTGCTTTATTGAAATCAACTTTGATTTATCAAACCCTAAGATAAAATGGCAAGAAATTAATTTTGTTACTTTAAAATTTAATTTTAGTATTTAAAAAGATTGGAGAGAAGTTTTCCCAAATCTCCATAAGATGAGTTAACAAGTTAGGAAGGGTATTATTGTTACAAATATTTTGAAATTGGAATTTAATGTGGGCATATCAAGGGCATTCTAAGAGAACATGTTTTTTTATCATAGACCTTCTTAGTATCACAAAGATGATAAATTATCTTATCCCACGACATTTTAAGAATTGTCCAATGCCCTATTTCACATGGAGCTCATGAAAGTTTGTCATTATTAAACAATGTTGATTTTCTTCTTTATACTTAGTTATAACAAAAATATACTTTTCATCTTCTAGATTAGGGTTAATGAACTCTTTATAGTATCTTAATTTCCTCTTATCATCTAATTCTTTATCAGCCCACAATTTCTCCTTAAATTTAGAGGTGATGTTATTTTTATTGGTATTCATATTTTGCAAAGTGACCTTCTCCTCTATTCTCTAAAGATTTAGCAAGGACTTGGCATCTTTATGCCAAATCCTCTTATATTGCAAGTGGATTTCACTGACGTTTGAAGCAATCTCAGGAAGCCACATAGCTTTCATGTTAGTTTTAATATACTTGTAAATTAAGTACCTAGTCATATCCTATTCTTAATGGTTGAAAGACCATTTTTAATGAGAAGGATAGGATAGGACACAAACATTTTAATTTTGAAATTTTAAAATGGATTTAATCGATCTCCCTTCATAATTCTCTAAAATCATTATCAACCCAAACTTCACATCCATATAAAATAAACAAGAATAATGAAAATTTGTAAAAATAATTTATTTTCTTTCTCACAACCACAAATTTATTGATTTATACCTATTTTCAAAACCAATTATTTTATATACATAAAAAAAAAAATGTATTGTTATTGATCATAAGAGTCTCTTAACCCCCTTAAGATTAGGCCCCATAATCGAGATCAACACTTGAAATATTTTCTACTAGGCCCCATAATCGAGATCAACACTTGAAATATTTTCTCCTAGAAATTGTTTCTTTGGAAAAAAAAATGATATTTAAAATCATTATACTTTAATTAAACTTTTTTTTAAAATAGGAATTAAAAAATTACCATGTTACAAAAGAAAATGGAGTGGACCATGCAAATTTAAATCTTACAAATAAGATATATGTGATTTTAAGTTGAGTAATTTTTAAAGTTATAATACGAACCACTTAAATAGGGTTAAATAAACCTTTATTATATATATATATATATTTTATTATGATTATGTAGATTATTTTAAAATGAACTATTTTAGAATAATTTTTTTTTATTAATAAAATAAAATTTTACTTTTCAATTATATATTTTTATGTGTTTATTGGATGTAGTTTGTGTTGTTGAGAGGATTGATTGTTACTCTCTTCACCCAGGTTAAAATCTTTGGAGTGACATGTTGTGTCCTTAAATAGGTTTATAAGATGTTCTTGTTGTTGAGCCCACAATATTTCGAAAATGGTGGGTCACCCCATGTTCTCTCGCAGATTTCGGGGAGGTTTTTCGTGGATGTAGTGAGCACCGTGTTCTCTCGCAGATTTTGGGGAGGTTTTTCGTGGACGTAGCAAGCAACGATATCCAATGCAGGTTACAGTCAAGTCAGAAACTTAATTGGTTACATGAGACCTATTTATTGGTGGGATAAAGGAACCAAGGGACCCCCTCCACGGAGTTATACATACCCTACCCCCTCTGAATTTAAATTCATAAACTCTTAGAAGGAAACACATTCTTAACCATTAAACCCACTCAAATTGTATATCCCACAATTTATAATATATTATTTAAATTACATATAAAATTGCAACATTACTAAATACAATATATTAGGAAAGTTTTCACATTAATTTTTTTAAATGATTTATATTTAGATTGAGAAACAAAAGATATTAAGAAAAATTCAAATTACTCAAACTTTTTTTCCATAGAAAATTTCACTTTATATTAGTTAAAATATACACTGTTTCGAGTACATAGAAACCATCACCACCATAACCAAGATATACATAGGATATCTTAGTAGATATCTAGTATTCTTACTATCTTCCCATCCCACAAAATATGCAAACTGACTATCAAAATAGCCCTCCCAAAATCTACAAAAAAATACGGTTCCATAACAAACATCATTACAAAAGTATATGTCACCGGGACAAGTCCTCACAGTCCACATAAAATACAAAAGCATCCCAACACCTAAAAAAGATCAATAGATAGTAGAGGACCCTCATGTTCCTCAACACTCTGAAAATAGAAGATTTTCCCTGGTTGTTTTTGAAGAGATTCTTTAGATAGGTTGTCCGCTTTAGAATTTGTGTCCCTGTAAACATGCTCAAAAGAGATATGTTGAAAAACTTTAATAAGTTCAACCAATCTATCCTTCCAACATTCCAATAATATCACCTGTAGATGTCCTTGTTCACAAAGTCAATTAATAACAATCATCGAATCTCCCTTCACCTGTAAATCATTTATAAAGATCCTTGAAGAGAGAGTCAGAAAGGCCTAGGCCCCCATCAATTCAACCCTTGTGTTAGAGCCCGTGCCACAGTTTAATGTCCACTTGAAGATGTGATTATCCCATGTCTTGATAATACCTCCAGCCCCACTGTTGAGTCTCGTGACTTCGAAAGCCCCATCAAACCATCCAATTGTACCTTTCACTTCATTCTTTAAAACTCTAATCCTCATAGCTGGAACTTTCACCTTAGTAGCATATTAATCCAATGCAAAATCCACCAAGGTAACTACTCTAAAAGCCGAAGGATTTCTGTCTTTGAAAATTGCAAAGTTGTGATCCATCCAAATGAACTAGCAGACATAAAAGGATAAGGTGGGGTGTGGGGTTCTTCCAACAAACTAGTTATTAAAGCATTCTATGAGTGAAGATCTAGCCCACGAACCCGCTAGATTCCGATGAGAGCGGAGAATTTTCCAAACTGTGTGTACAAAAGAACAATCCACGAACAAGTGATAGGTCGATTCCCAATTCTGATTACAAAGCACACACCAGCTCGGTCCATTAAAACCACGACGCTGGAGGTTCTCCCATGTGAGAATCTTATTCTCCACAAGCAGCCAAGTAAAAAGTTTCAATTTCAAAGGACAATTCCATATCCACAGATTCCTCTACCACTCCTTTACAACATAGAAATGTTTTCTTCTCTCAGTCGCCTCATAAATATTTTTTACAGTTATAATGCCAGAAGTGTTACCTCTCAACCATCTTAGTTCATTAGGTCGTCTAGAAAGAAGAATCCCATTGTTTATAAGTTCCTTCTTAAAATACATCCAATCAGAAGCAAGTCGCCCACCCAGCCCCAAATCTTCATTGGTATGCCACTTAGATCCAGTTATAACTGGATGTTGATCATAGCAAGCCTGACAGAGAAAGTACACTCCTCTTCGATTTAATTCAAGGATTAATTCATTTGTAAGGATAACTTTATCACCCATACCCAATATGTAATCTCTGCCAACTAGAATTGAATCTCTCGCACTAGGATACCATGCAATCCAATGAAATAGAATATGAATTGATTTTAGTAAGTACTTCCATACATGAGAGCCCCTTGTCGAAGAAGTCGTGATCGTCCTGAGCCATCCCACAACCAAGAAATATTTGACATACTTATCTATGATAACACGATGCCACATACCTTCTTTCATTAATACTCTTCATAAGGTATTGGCAACCATAGCCATACTGAAGCTATGGAGATTCCTCAAGCCCCATCCTCCATACAGTTTTGGCCAAGCTAGAAGTTTCCAATTGCAGAGATGGATTCTTCTTTTATTTCTAGAACTGGATCACAAAAAATTAAACATCAACTGGCATAGATGATTCAGAATCGAAGATGGAAGATTTGATAAAGAAAGCTAGTAGACAGGCTGACTTTCCAATACTGATTTAATTAACACAAGCTTGCCTCCAATAGACAACCATCGGTTACACCAATGGCTAATGCGCTTTTCAAATTTCTCTATGATCCAATTCCAATCATCAACATTATACCTTTCCATATTTAAAAAGTAACCAAGATACTTAAAACCAGAAGCTAAAGAAATAAAGTTGTAATAAAAAAAAGGCTTGTAGGGATCCAGAATAGAAGGTTGAATGTCGTAATGTAGAAAATATGTTTTGTGGGAATTAATCAACAAACCAGATGCCTCACAAAAGATATTCAAAATTATTTTTATCTCCATCCATTCTAATAAAGAGGCCTTTGTCATAATAAGAATATCATCGACAAAAAGAAGGTGGAGGACTTTAATAAACCTTGAAACTTTTATACCTGTAATGTTACCTTTTGCTTGGCTATCTTTTAGTTCTAGACTCAGACCTTCCATAACAGTAATGAAGAGCAGGGGAGACAAAGGGAACCCTTGTCTTAGCTCTCTACCACTATTAAAAAAATTGGTAGGCTCACCATTGATTAAGATAGCATAAGTTGCATAACTAACACAACCCATGATCCATCTTATCGTCGATAGCCCAAATCCACATTGCAAAAGAACTAGTCGAAGGTAATCCCAGCTAACACAATCGTAGGCCTTCTTTAAATCTATCTGCAGGATTAATTATTGTAGTTTTTTCTCACGGGTACTATGCAGACATTCCTAGGTCATCCCAATAGCATCTGTAATTTGCCTCCCCTTCAAGAAGATGAATTGTTCCTCCGATAATGCACGAGACAGAATCGGCCTTATCCTTTATGCAATAATTTTTGAAATAATTTTATAACATAAATTGCATAGAGCTATCGGGCGGAAATCCCCGAAGGATGTTGGACCATTGACCTTAGGAATTAATGTGATGAAGGTCAAGCTCAAAGATATCTTTACTTCTCCTGTTAGACGAGAATCCTCCACAGCTGCCAACAGATCATTAGCCACCAAGTCGAAATAGTTGAGAAAAAGCTCAATCGTCCAGCCATTGGGGCCATGACTCTTATCCTTAGTAAAACCCTTAATAAATTATTTAATTTCCTCTGTAGTACATGGGATCTCAAGAGAAATAACCTCCTCCTCATAAACAAACCTTTGATATAGCCCAACATTTTCTATATGTTCTTCATTGATAATATGATCTGATTCTTTAAAAAAGTTGTTGAAGTGTCTGACTGCTTCACTCTTTATAGCCTCCTTCCCTTGTTAACCCGATTCAATTCATCTGTGACCTCCCATAGATGTTTTTTGTTGCGCCCGAAGCTAGCATAGTGGTGAAAATATGACATATTTTTGTCACCACTCTTAATCCACGTAGCCCTGCTCTTTTGATGCCAATGTTCCTCTTCTACTAACAACAACTTGTTCCTTTTTAATTCCAAATATTTGATTCGGGAACCCCTATCAAGTGAAATATCATGAACTCTACTGTGCGAGGACAAATCCACAATTTCCTCTTCTATGGAAAGAAGTATATGTTGTTCATCAACTTTTCTTTTTTTTATCCAATCCTTTACCCAAAACTTGAGGGGCTTAAATTTCATAAACAATTTGTGTTGTGGCCCTACCAATGCAGAAAGTTATTGGTTATTCCAAACTTCTCAAACCAATTGGTCAAAGGATACTTCTTTCAATCCGGATTGAATTTGAAGGGGTAAGCAACTGTATTAAAGCCAAAATACAAATGAAACACGATTGGCGTGTGGTCTGAAATATAAGGAAATTATACCCAGGAACAAAATATGACAGAGTTGACAAGGAGAGAGTCAGATAGACAAACTTTGTCCAATCTTTTTTGTATATTCTCCACACCACTACAACCATTTCTCCAGGTGGGCATGACTTCCAAAGGTTTAATGTCAACCAAGTGATTCTTTACCAAAATATTTTTGAAAAACTCTGCTAAGGAATCCGACAAAGTTGTCGTCCCCCATACTTCTATCGAGCCCAAGTAGAAGTTCATGTCCCCCACCATAATCAAATTAGGTTGAGCTAAGAGCCCGACAACATCCACCCGTTCCCAAAATTGCCTTCTCTCTGAACATGGGCCATAAACATTAATAAAGGTAAAACTCCTTTTAGCCAGGATGAATGTACCTATCAGTAATAGTCCACCAGCACAAAGAAAAGGTTTTAGATTAAAAACATTCAGGTCCCATGCAACAATAATTCCTCTTGACTTCCCAACAACACTGACTGCACAATTCGTCCAAGACGGACACAAAGAATTCATGAAAATTCTTGCCTTTTCTTCTGCAACTAAAGTCTCCTGAAGGAAAAGTATACTCAGATTTATTAGTTTCATCATTCTCCTCAAAGAAGGAATTTTAAGGGGGGCTCCCACCCCTCTAATGTTCAGGGAGATGAGGATCATGACTTATCCCTGGCCAAGGATTTCATGCCTCTAAGCGTCCCCGAGTCTAAGGTAGTATCAGCTTGTTTTCCCATGACCACAAGTAAAGCAACTTACTTCTTCCTAGCACTGCACATCTTAATCAAGGATATTTCTTTTCCTAGTCCCCTCAACCACCCCATAGTATTACACTGACCATTATCCCCCAATGGTCGGTCAGGGTCCCTAGCAACCTGAGAAACATCTACTTACGCTTCTAATCTCCAATAGGAGGTTAGGGGTGTAGTAAGTAGAGAAGTATTTTCGACTAAGTTCTGAGACATAAAAGCAAGTTTCGAAGAAGAGACAGATACAGGTTGTGTCAAGTTCAAAGAATCGGTCATGGAAGCAGTCACTAAGGAAGGGTTAGAAGAAACACCAGGGGGATCAGGGTGTGTATCAATTAACGAGGAAGAGGCCAATAAGTCCCGACCTTCTAAAAAATCCTGGCCAGTCTATACCCCCGAAAGTAAAACATCCCTAGAAACCACAGAAGGGAAGACATTCATAAAATATGTAACTAGGAAATCCCATTCCCATAAAGACAGTTTCAGAAAAAAACTTGTACAATAGGATTTAAGATTACCTATAAAATATTTTTTGTCCAAAGTTGGGTCATCATACAAGAAGCCTGTCACCCCATCACCCTGCGCATCTGGTGAATCCTCTGTCATATATTGCAAAGGAGGTCTAGTATCTGAGAGGTCATCAATGGAGTAATCACCAACCCCGAGAGTGAAATATTTGCGCAGGTGTCACGTCCTTCTACAGTTTAGGCACCTGAAAGGTAGGCCTTGATAATCTAACTTTTGTATCACAAACTGGACACACCACTCAATCTCAATACTATCCATAAGTCTTGCATGAAAATCCAGTTCTACAAGAATGTGAGCCATGCACTTATCTTCCAACCGTAAACCCACTTCATCCAGCTTTAAAAATATCCCTAAAATATTACCTATAGCTGACATAGCAGTTTTATTCCAGAGATTGAGCGATAACCTAGGTAGAAGTACCCACACATGTCTGTAGCTAAAATAATCTTTATATGGATCAAACCCTGTCCTCCACTGCTTCAACATCAAACTACCCCTTGCAATATCCCAAAACCCCCCTCTAATGAGCTCAACGTCCTCCGGGATTTTAAAAATCAACCCAAACCAACTGTAGGGGAGTATGGAAAATTCAGGAGAATACCCAATAATGGGAACCTAGGCCTTCTTCATCCATTCCCCAAGGGTGATGGTCGACCTTGTCTTGTTTGCAATTCTTCCAACAAGAGCACACAAAGATAACCTACAGGTTTCAGCTAAACCAACATCCATGCCTATCACCAGGCGGCTACGCGACTTTTTTGGTTTCCGGGCTCTGAATGTTCTCCTATGGTTGTTGTCTTTCACACGCAGTTCCTCTCTCGGCGCGCCTATCCCACCCTTATCCAACTACTTTGAGTAAATTTCAGGTTGTATAACATTACCCATCTGAGCCACACCGAAACAATTATCATCCTTTACCTCCTTCCCCCACTTCTCCACACTACTAAGTCCCATCTATTTTGAACCAGAGAGTTGGTTTCCTGGAGGGACTAACAACAAAGGCTTGTGAGGTAGACTACTAGTTGATAATGATGCAGGTGAGTTATTTGGTGGTCGTAAAATCGCATTTAAAACTCCACCACCCTTATTTAAGTGGCATAACTCATCCATGGTCTGGAAGATATCCTCTTGATCCCAACCCTCCTCGTCCAGGGTGCCCATCATATCAATCACATGTGTTAGCCAATCCTGACAAAAGTCTTTAGTCCTCTACTCTGCCACTCATCCTGTACATAGTAGGACCCCCAACTAACTATTCATGAGGGTTAATACGACAAAAGACAAGTTGTTAATGATCTATGGAATGATCCATTCATTCATTAATATCAAGCGTCAGGTGTACAGTGGAATGAAATCCCTGGAGAAAAGAGCGTCAAATCACTCATGAAGAGGGGACTAACAAACCTCTAAAAATACCTTATAAAAATCCATCCTATTAGATAAAATGAAGTAAAGTAAGTGGCCAACCCAAACCACCATTAGTCAGCTCCCAAAAGACCGAAAAAACATCCAAACCCTAGGAAAACCAGGAACTATAAATAACAGTCAGCCATTTTTGTTCCAAGTATTACTTCTATAAGAGGTAACTGTCAGTTAAATTTGAAAATACACATACTTCATTTTTTGGTATCCTCCTGGGGTAGAGAGGTTCTGCTCAAACCCTAGCTTCTCTTTTTTTTCAACTCTCATAAATTACTCAAACTTATCATTATGATTCAACCAACTAGCAATGAATTTTGTATGGGTGTCATTTCAAAATATATTGAAGCGAAATTTTTGGAAGTCAACTTACCACTTAACTAAGTGGGAAGGTACATGCAAATTTTAAATCCCAGATGCATGTGCTCTCAAACAAAATTTTAGGAAGTAATTTTTAAAGGTATAATATATTTGTTTAAGTGGTATATAACACTATCTTAAAAACCTTGGGGTTTTTGTTTCAATAGTTTCATGAGTACATCAAGATAGGACTATGATTTTACATATAGTTTCATGAATTTGATCAAGATAGTTTCATGAATTTGATCTTAAAATTCTATTATGAGTATCCATTGGTTGAGTGGCACTGGACCTTTTGTGCTAGTTGAATGATTTTTTCTTGTTGAAGCTTTGATTTTTTGTTTCCTAGGATTGATGTGAGATAGAAAGGGTGTTAAAAATCAGTGTACTTTATGTATTTGTTTTGTTAAATCAAAACTTGAAAATGACTTGTTCATTAATGGTCCACAATGTTTGACAACCAAGGGCGACAGGTGTGGGGGGATAATATATGATCATGAAGGGAATACTATTCTCCATTATGCTTGGGGGTTAGGGAACACTTCAAACAATACCTCTGTGGCATATGCTTTGTGTCAAGGTGTTATATTAACAAATCTTAGAGGCATTTGGAAGTTGGTTATATTGGGTGACTCCATGATTGTGATTGGGGATCTTATAAATCACAATGACAATGGAACTAAGGCCATTTTAGGTGTAATTTCTTGGGCTCTCAGTCTTATAAAGGAGTTCAGAAACTACAATTTCTTCCATATCAAACGTGAGTTAAACAACCAAGTTGATCATTAGACTAAACAAGGATCCTTGCTAGGAGAGGGTGTATTCATTGTCAATGGTGATATGGGTTATATGCACATTCCATAGTACTGATGGGGATAATTAATTCAAATTTTGGATAGTAACTAGTGCATTGGGTTGTTCACGTGGTCGAATATCCTTTTCACATTTGCCAAGTACTAAATATGGATAAAAAAATTGTTCGCTTGTGTGGGTTGGGGTTCTTCAATGTCTCATTTTTGTCATGGCTCTCATTCTCAAAGGTTCCACTAGATAATGGTGCAATGTCTTCAAGGTGGAGAAGTAAATTTTGGTTGGATATTGGATCAAAAGGCTCTTGATGTTGGAGGATTTCCATCCATCGACCAAGTTATGTCTAGCAAACAAGTTTTTCTCTTGCATTATGCTCTCCGTCTGTGATTTCGAGGTGTTTCTGTTGGATACTGAAAATATAGGTTTTGTTGTTCTTTTAAGTGGTAACTATGCTATGAGGGCTATTTTGTTGGAGATATATGTTCTTTGTTCTATCATTTCACTGTCATTTCTTCACAAGTTGTTATTAATATAGGAAGAACACGAAATATTTCTATATTTTATTAGTCTCTTGGTGAGGATGTTGAGGGGACCTATAACACACCCACGATGGGGCATAAAACTTTTTTCTTTTCTTAAAGGATAGATTCTCCATTCATGGTTTATATTTTGGAAAGTTGGGGAACCAATCCGACCTCCCAGTCAAGGATATCTGATTCTGAATCCAAATGACTCTCTAAGACCATGATGGTCTCACTCTATAATTAAACACATGCCCTTTCGACTTTCGAGTCCAAATATAATGGTACCCATGACCTTCCCTTCATGCTTGGGAAATATATTAGTTTGGGCGCTTGCCCCTTTTCTGATAAGCCCCTCCTTGAGGTGACCTTGGGTGATAACCTCATGAAAACACAAAATTGTGGGCGCGGCCAAAGGCGATTTGAAACCAAACTACCTTTCGGCCTGCAATTCTCCTCGAGCCTCCACATGTCCTTTCTTCAAATCCATGGTTTGGATTGTGGCTCACCCTCAAATTTTTAAAGTTTGTGCATCTCTGATCCCCACAATGCTATGGGACCGTTGATCTCACGATCTTGATGGTGCCTCTGAAATGATGACTCAGATCTATCCCTTTAAAATTTGCAGATCAGATCTGACCTCTTTCAAATCAACGACTATGATTTGTTTTGGAATTTCAGACTTCGAAATTCTCAATTATCAAACTTTACTTTCTTTTGTACCTCAATCTTATGGAGTCAATGATTTGAGGACACCTTTCCTTCTCAATCAGCGACTCTGCCTCTGCTTTGGGGATTTCACCTTTCAACTAGATCAACGGTCTTAAGACCCTTTTCTCTATCAATGGTCGAGATTTCCTTCGGGTCTCCGAACTTTTGAGATCTCAAATCTCAAACTTCACTTCCCCTTGAAGTAAGCAGATTCCTGCCACCTGTCCACTTGAATCCGACGGTTGAGGCTTGCTTCGGGTCTTTACCCGAAATCTACATATATATGCCACCTGTCTTCTTGATCTGATGGCTATGAATTGATTCGAGACTTTACCGAGAATCCATCGATCTACGCCATGTCTCTTCTGGATCAGACAGTCCAGATTCACCTCGGACGATCCGACGCTTGATATTTACTTCGAATGATCTGATGAATGAGATCTAGTTCGGATGATCGGACGGTTGAGATTTACTTCATCTCTCGGGCTCTCCAGACTTTGGGAGTCTCAAATATCAACTAAAAACTCTCGAGCATATTTCTCCGGAGTCCACGATCCATCGCCATGTGTCCCTCTAGATATGGTGGTCTAGAATCACTTTGGGTCTTAGGGTTCGGGAATCTCAATTCTCAACTAAAACCCCAATGCGATTCACCTGGAACTCACGATTTATTAACACGTGTCCTCTCTAAATCAACATCCCTTGTCTCCTTCCGGACTTCATCCTTCGGATATCTCAGATCTCAGTTTTCCTCACTCTTTGTTTCTCTTGGAAAGGTTTTACCTAAAGTTCAAGATACGTCACCACACGCCCTTCTGGATATACGATCCATATTCTCTTCGGCCTTCTGTCTTTTCAGCTTTCGATGCTTTGTGAGTTTTTCTCACTGCTCAATTGGAAACCTTCGAAGTAGTTTTCCCTGAAGTCTTTGATCTATCGACACGTATCTCCTGATGGCCAACATACAATATCTACTTCGTCTCTTCGAATTTCAGGAGTTTCAAGATTCTACGCACTCGTTTCCTTCCGAAGTGCATTCGTCTGGAGACTCTGATCTATCTACACGTACCCCTCCTGGCGATCAATGGCCAGGACCTACTTCGAGTCTTTACCCGAAGTCCATAAACTTATGCCACATGTCCTTTGGATCCAACGACTAACATTTACTTCGCTCTCCGGATTTTGGGAGTCTCAAATATCAACTAAAACCTCTCGAAGCGATTCTATGAATCTTACAATCTGCTAACATGTGTCTCTTGGCGAGGAACGATTAGGATGTCCTTCTCTTGAAAATGAACGGTCCCAAACTACTTCAAGACTTTGGGACTTTGGTAAGTCCACTCTCCTATGTGTGAAAAGAACTAAGGCTCAGACATCTTTCTTCGATCAGGAGGCTATTGGTCCTCTACATTGTGATCCAATGACCACTTCCGCTCCTCCTCCTGATCTTCTGATCTCTTTCGAATTAGAATATTTTCTAAGGGTTCAAAGGCCTCGACCCTTGCCCCTCCTATGGGTCCATCTCTTGGACTTCATCTGCATGCCTGAAAGTATTATCTCTTCTAAGCTTGCTCTCTTTGAGGATTTTGATTTCCCACACTCTCTCTGCATTTCATGGATCTCATCAAACTCAGATCAAAGGTCGACGACGATCAACAGTTCACAGTAATTGTGGGGCCCCAACATGCGTGCTCTTTATCAGAGAGCTCAACCTCTGTAATCTAGAAAGTGTTCTCCCAACCTTCTCTAACCGGAGTCATTGATATTCTAGCTTGATGAGATCAACGATGTTAGTGAATTGTGGGCCGCGAACTATCATTTCTGCTACTTTCACCTTCATGCTCCACACTGATTCCCCACCCTCGATCTCCATTCATAGATCAACGGTTCACATTGATTGCGGGGTCCCACCTCTGCAATATGAGAAGTGATCACTCGACTCTAGTCTAATCCTATTCGTTGATCTTCCATCCCCAATGAGATCAACGATGTGGGTTGATTGCAGGCTGTGAACTAGCAAATCCGCTAAATTCACCTTCACACTCTGCAATGATTCCAACCATCGATTAAATTGAGTAGCTGGTGTTTTATTCAGTAACTCCAGTGAGTATTTGAGTTGATCTGATGACTGGGATGACCTCTCCTCCTGTTAAACAACTCACATCCATCTCCATTGTCATATTCTTAAGTCATGGCTAGTTCTGGTGACTTGAATATCGTCTACCTCCTAGATATAATGGTCGGGACGGTTCCTGGGCATCCTCAGATCTAAGGTTCAGAGTTAACTTCGGGACTTTGGGGATTTTACCTCCCTTACGATGAAATTTTTCATTTTTCCGAAATCGTGAAGTTTGAATGACTCCAAGGGTTAAATTCCATGCTCTTTCCCATATCCAATGGTCACAACAGACCGTGGCTTCTTCCGAACTGATTTCATCTGTTCGTCTTCCAAACAAGGGAACCTTCCCTTTCGATACTTCAACCTCACCACTCTTCCTGAGATTTGTTAGCTTTAAAAGGATTAATATATTTGCACTCTTTATCTTGAACTTAACGCTTGGAAGAATCCTTTTGTGCACCCCTTATGCTCATTCCTCAACTCTATAACTTAAGTAGTTCTCGGTCTCTGCCTGCCTTGTAGAGAGCCTGTGCATACGTGCACTATCTCTCCTAAGCTTTAACAGACTCCCTCCTCCAAGGGACTTAGAATGACTAGGAGTGTCGACATGCATACATGAAACTGTGCCCAAGGTCGATGAACTTGTAGTTTGTGGATCTAGCTTAAGCCACCACAGGGCACAAGAATTTACGAATACAAAACATGTCCAATCCATACTTGATTAAATACACAATTTAAACAAGAATAAAGAGATACATTATAAACATTAAGAAAATGTACACATCCCTGGGTCATTCATAGTATATCCCATTTCATTACATAATTACAGCTTAATTTCACAGGGTATGAGAATACTTATCTATTACAAGTTGCATCCAACCAATTGATTGTGGGTGTGCGCCTTTCCACCCAACCATAGGCTTAGAGGCATTCATTCTTATCACTCTGGCCACCCCCGTGCCAAGCCATGATATCACTAGGGAATTTATTCCATCTCTCAGAGAAAATATCTCTGTCACAATGACCCTACGAGGTTTATCAGATGCTTCCTTAGCATCAAGATCACGTTCGGGTCCTTCAGGACATGTTCTTGTCACTTCCTTTGGGTTCTCACATATCCCTTACGATCTTGTGCTCTCATCCTATGTATCCTCTCGTGTTGTCTCTGTATGTATCTTACCTTCCCTCCTCTAGAAGGTTTCTGACCTGTCATGTTCCTTATGTCAGAAGGAAGCTCGGGTCTATAGCTCTCTGTGGTACTTCAAGCTGACATCCTGCAACTATACCATGCTTCCATTCATGGGGGTGGTTGATGATTCAAAAACTGTTCCTTTCTTTATTAACTGATTTCTTTCCTCTAGAGATATCATGGCTCATACTTCAAGGCTTCACTCCCAACAGCTAGTTGTGGACAGTTTAACAATAATACATTTACATTGTCCACATGCCTTAGCATGGTAATCCTATTTTATGATTAATTACAAGCTGGGGAAAACAAGAGTGTTACAATTCCCTCCCCCTTAAAGGAACATTGTCCTCAATGTTCTTTCTCAAAAACAACTGTCATGCCTTTCTCATTCAGCTGTTTCATAAATCTTGATCCTTCTTCCTCAGTCAGGTCCTTTTTCATACCTTTAATCTTGGCCACCTTCTTTCAATAATTCTTAGACAACAAGCACGTTAATCATAGTATTATGTTAAAACATTGCATAAAATTTCTAGAAAAATCTCATAATCTTAGCACAATAATTATCTGCGTAATTTGTGGATTTGTATCCACATGGTTGTTTTGTTATCCAGACTCATTATTTTTCCTTGACATACCCATTGGGTGCATGATCCCCATAAATAGTGTACAAGAACTATCAAGGTTTCATCTTCCTTCTGGTCACTCACCCTCCAAGCCCAGGCTCAGGCATCCCCTTCTCTGCTATACAGTCCCTTGGATGATCCATCTTTCCTTGCCAAGGTTTTCTTACACATGAAGAACTACTCATCGTGTGAATGATCCCAATATTTTACAAGAAATATCATGGTCTCCTCTTCCTTATGTTCACTCACCCTCCAGGCTAAGGCTCAGGCATCCCTTATATTCTTTACAGTCCCTTGGGTGATCCATCTTGCCTTGCCAAGGTTTTCTCACATAGAAAGAATTCCAGAGACTATCGAGTCTTACAGTCGAGGCTTCCCTCATAATTCTTTTAGTGAGGCATCCCTCCAGCTTGTGTTACCTCAACATAAAATATTATAGGCGATCATGGCTTACCATGGGGTTCTCATGGCTCAACAATATCCATTTTTCATGCTTTTACAGCTTGACAACCTTCCATCTCAGCTAAAGTTAGGGATGAAGGTTACTCTCCTTCTCCTGTCACCGTAATAGATAGGGATGAAGGTTACTCTCCTTCTCCTGGCACCGTAATATATAGGGATGAAGGTTACTCTCCTTCTCCTGGCACCATAATAGATAGGGTTGAAGGTTACTCTCCTTCTCCCGATACCGTAATAGATAGGGACGAAGATTACACTCCTTCTCTCGATACCGTAATAGGTAGGGACAAAGGTTACTCTCCTTCTCTAAGTACTGTAATATATAGGGATGAGGGTTACTCTCCTTCTCTTGCTACCATAATATATATGGACGAAGGTTACTCTCCTTCTCCTGGCAATTCATTCTTTACAGATCCAAACAAATTGTTAGTCTCTATTTCATGCGATCGAATTATACTCTTTCCCACAATTCTCCCTCGAATGCAAGAGCTCATTTTCTCATCTCTGCTCTCTTTGCAGATATTTCCATTTTTACCTGTATCATAGGTATACAGAAATTCATGAGACATCATAAATTTTAAATTCAAAAAATATTTCTTGTAAACATGTCACCCGCATATTTTCAAATTCCACATTTTGTTCTCATATTTGTTTCGCATAGGAACCAGATTCATAATTATGGGACTTTCCTTCCCATAGCGGTTTGGCTGAGTAGGCAATTGGTCTTCCTTATGGCTTACAATGTTTCCATATACAAGACTCCTTTTCTTTCTGCACTCTCAACATTCCTTGCAGTTTGTCTCAGTAGGCAGTTGGTCTTCCTTATGGGCTTACAATACTGCCATATCCAAGACCCATTTCCTCCTGTAATTTCAACATTCCTTAGCCAAACAAATTGTTATTTTTCATGCACATTACCTCTTCAAAGTCAATCATACTAACATTCCAAGTCATTTTCATATATTCAAGGATACCAAGCAAAAGGATACATCATCCCTTACATATGCATCATTTCATCCTACCAAATTTATCAAAATGTAATTCAGATATCAGTTGATTTTAATGAATGTGTCAACATTCATGACCACATTCATACCCAATGCACCTTTGCATTGATTTTAAGTTTCCCATACTTTTCGACAAGTACTTTTCCATGTTGTGTTGGAGTTTATCCAAGCTTTCCACCATATGGCTTATTTATTCTCATTCATTGTTGCAGCAGGACTATGCTAGTGGCTATAGGATGATCATGATCCAAATTTAGTACATATGAAACTACAAGTTTCACATGAATGCCTTTAAGCATTACTCTGTCATTAATAACCAGGGTGCCAACACTCATGGCCACCCAAATTTGGTTTTCTCTAACACCTATACAATGTAAGTAGAAATGTTGGAAGGTCCTCCTTCCTCAATGGGAAATCCATTGTCTATCCTTTATGAAAAAATGCATTTCCTGGAAGAAATTCCATGCAACATGCTATCTATGAGAACTTTTGTTTCCAACTGTTCCTTGATTGGTCCATGTATTCATGACATATCAGTTCATGAATTCTTCCGAGGATTATAATCAGTCTTTACTACCAAAGGTTCACACCTCCATCATTCAAGTTCTCCTTCCTGAATGATACCCTACTTGGGTATCCAAGGCATACAACTGCCTTTCAACATTCCATACATAAAATTAAGACCCTAAAACATTTCAAAAGGGATTATTACCCAATCCTTTCATACCTTGTTCCATGTAGGCATGAACATTTTTTTATACCGGTTTTGGCTGTCAACAACCCCTCTGATATTATCCCATCAATGGCGCTCCATGGGGACTTTTAAAGTCCCTTAAACAATATTTCAACAAGAACCTTCTCATAGTCATCCTCTTATTGAGGTTGTTCATTATTGGAAATTGTCTTTCTCAACAGTTCCAATCTATTTCTTTCTACACATGACATACGTCATAAACACATTAGTCATCATGTAAATTAAAAATGCAAGTACCATAGCATTTAAATTAATAAAACATTTTTATACATGTCCTATCATATCTGTATGCACTTCATCACATTATCCTTAATGTTTTCATGAGTGAAATACATACAGTTCTCAACTATTTCTGCAGTAATACAATCCTCATCACTATGGTTTCAAAACATTTACTTTCATCAATGTACTAGCTTTCTCATCCCAGAGAAAAAACATAATACACAGCAAGAAAATAATTGAGGACTCTCTCCTTCTTCAAATTATTTCTACATTGCTTGGGACTTTTTTGTCCAGCTGAGTTATTTCTAAGGCCTCACTGTCTTTTCTCTGCTTTTGCAATTTACTCCCTGTTGGGATATTCCTGCTCTTTTCCTTGAGCCGCCTTGGTTAGGCCTCACCCTAACCCTTTTTGGAATACAACAACATGCTTTAATAGAAAACTTTTTTTTGTTCATAATGGATCATGAACATGTGCATCCTGCACATTACCATTCGGTTATCAGAATGGTCAATATTCATTTATTAGTCTTCTATTCATTACATGATGTTTTTCAAAATGTAATCTAGGATTATGGTCTATATATATATACCTTGTATAAAAGCTTGTGGCTCACTACTTAATTCTCAGTAGGCATTAACGTTGTGACTTTGTTTTCCTGACAGAGTCTTCACACAGTTCCTCCAAAGGGAATGCCTTCAGCATGAAACTTCCTTCTTTCATATCCATCACTATTTTTGATAGCCTTGGCCTTGAGTTAGCTTCAAAAGTTTACCAAATATCCCATAAGGAATATAAACATGCATCTTTGTCATGTACCCAAATTATGTATCCATACATATTCTGGTTTTGTTAACTTACATCATACATGTGCATCACTTGCATGTTTAATATCATTCATACCTAATTGGTATTAATATCAAGATTCATATTAGGAAGCTCCACAATGCATTAACCCATGCACTCAAGCATGATTAAACACAGATAAGTATTCATCATTCTAGTTTATTGCTTTCACATTTTTCATGTCATTCACACACATGGACATATATGGCTTCTATATCCTTTTCCCAAGGATATTCCAATCATCCTTATGATCATGTATACACATTCGTGTATAAGTAGGTGCATCTCTTGCACCTTTTTACCTCATGCATTCACTTGATAGTTTAATTTCATCATTAGTGTTCTTTAGTTTGATATTTCAGTCACTTAAAAGACTAATCTCACAATCATATCTCGTATTGATGTTGCCTTTTCTCAAGGCAATAACCAACCAGGGTCACTTTCCTCTTTATGCGACAATGTCTAGCAAGAAAACCTTCTTACCTCAATGTCCATAGGGTTTTACCCATATCACTTTTCTTTGGTCATGATGATTTATATACTCCAATTTTAATATAGAGCAGTAACTATAACTACCAGGGATCCTACCTGATCCTATCAGATTCCTTTAATCCCACAAAGGTATTAACCATTATATAATCTACCATCATCAGTGCCTGAAGTTCCAACTACCCATGCTTAGAAGTAGTGTTACGAGCACCAGGTCATCCATCCTTCGAGCTTCATCTTCTCTTGACAGAACCCTGCCACCTTTAGCTATCCATATTCAAGTCTTATTATAAATTTTAATTAGCATATCCCTACTCCGGTAAGAGTAGTTATCACTTTGACAAAGGCTAAAGAATTATTTTTTTTGAAATTCAACAAGAATTCAAAAAATCACAGGTTCAATCTACAATCCTTCTCTTCAAGGAGTAAATGCAGATAACAATACCTCCTTACGTGACTTGTACATGAGCCCAAGTAGGCCAAGTGTTGTAACCATGCTCTGGTACCAATTTGTAACACACCCACGACGGGGCATAAAAACATTTTATTTTCTTAAAGGATAGATTCTCCATTCATGGTTTCTAATTTGGAAAGTTGGGGAATTAGTCTGACCTCTCGGTCAAGGATCTCTGATTCTGAATCCAAACAACTCTTTGAGACCTTGATGGTCTTGCTCTGTAATTAAACATAGACCCTTTCAACTTCTCGGTGCAGGTCTAATGGTACCCGCGACCTTCCCTTCGCACTTGGGGAATCTCTGAGTTTGTGCGCTATCCCCTTTTTTGATAAGCCCCTCCTTGAGGTGACCTTGGGTGATAACCTCATGCAAGCACACAATTACGGGCATGGCCAAAGGTGATTTGAAACCAAACTACCTTTTGGTCCAAAATTCTCCTCGAGCCTCCATGCATCCTTTCTTCAAAACCATGGTTTGGATTGTGGCCCACCCTCAAATTTTTAAAGTTCACACATCTTTGATCCCCTCAATGCTATAGGATCGTTGATATCATGATCTTGATGATGCCTCTGAACTGATGGCTTAGATCTATCCCTTTCAAATCTGTGGATCAGATTTGACCTCTTTCAAATCAACGACTGTTATTTGTTTCATAATTTCGGACTTCAGAATTCTCAAGTCTCAAACTTTCCTTTATTCCGTACATCATTATTCTGGAGTCGATGATTTTCAAACACCTGTCCTTATCAATCAGCGGCTCTACCTCAGATTCAAGGATTTGACCATTCCAGCTAGATCAACAGTCATGCGACCCTTTTCTCTATCAACAATCAAGATTTCCTTCAGGTCTCCAGACTTATGAGATCTGAAATATCAAACTTCACTTCCCCTCGAAGTAAGCGGATTCCTGCCGCATGTCCACTTGAATCGGACGGTTGAGGCTTGCTTTGGGTCTTTACCCAAAATCTATAAATTTATGCCACATGTCCTCTTGATATAATGGCTATGAATTACTTCAGGACTTTACCCAAAATCCATCGATCTATGCCACGTCTCTTCTGGATCAGATGGTCCATATTCACCTCGGATGATTCGATGCTTGATATTTACTTCAGACGATCTAACAACTGAGATCTACTTCGGATGATCGGATGGTTGAGATTTACTTCGACTCTCCATCTCTCTAGACTTTGGGAGTCTCAAATCTCAACTAAAAACTCTCAAACACATTTCTCCAGAGTCCACGATCCGTTGCCACGCATCCCTCTGGATCTGGCGGTCCAGATTCACTTCGGGTCTTCGGGGTTCAAGAATCTCAATTCTCAACTAAAACCCTGGTGCGATTCACCCGGAGCTCATGATATATTAACACGTGCCCTCTCTAAATCAATGGCCCTTGTCTCCTTCATGACTTTGGCCTTCGAAGATCTCAGATCTTAGTTTTCTTCACTCTCTATTTCTCTCGGAATGGTTTTACCCGAAGTTCACGGTATGTCGCCACGCACCCTTCTGGATCTACGATCCAGATTCTCTTCGGCCTTTCGGCTCTTCAGATTTCAGGGCTTCGAGAGTTTGTCTCACTCCTCACTTGGAAACCTTTGAAGTAGTTTTCTCCAAAGTCTTTGATCTATCGACACATATCTCCTGTCAGCCAATGGACATGATCTACTTTGGCTCTTCAGCTTTCGGGAGTTTCAAGCTTCTATGCACTCATTTCCTTATGAAGTGTATTCATCTGGAGACTCCAATATATATACACATACCTGTTCTGGAGATCAATGGCCAGGACCTACTTCAGGTCTTTACCTGGAGTCCACATACTTATGCCACCTTTCCTCTAGATCCAATGACTGGCGTTTAATTCGCTCTTTGGATTTTGGGAGTCTCAAATCTCAATCGAAACCTCTCGAAGTGATTATCCAAATCTTACAATATGCATACACGTGTCTCTTGGTGAGGAATGGTTAGGATGTCCTTCTCCTGATAATGAACGGTCCCAAACTACTTCAGAACTTCAGGGATTTGGTAAGTCCACTCTCTTGCATGTGTGAAGCACTAAGGCTCAGGCACCTTGCTTCGATCAAGCAGTTATTGGTCCTCTACGCTGTGATCCAATGACCACTGTCTCTCCTCCTCCTAAGCTTATGATCTCTTATGACTTAGAATATTTTCTAAGGTTTCAAAGGACTCGACCCTTTCCCCTCCTATGGGTTTGTCTCTTGGACTTCATCTGCATGCCTGAAAGAATTATCTCTTCTGAGCTTGATCTCTTTGAGGATTTATATTTCCCACACACTACTTGCATTTAAGGGATCTCGTCAAACTCAAATCGAAGGTTGACAGTTCACGGTAATTGTAGGGCCCCAACATGAGTGCTCTTTATCAGAGAGCTCAACCTTTGCAATATATAAAGTGTTCGCCAAACCTGGTCTAACCGAAGTTGTTGATCTTCCAGCCTGATGAGATCAACGACGTTAGTGAATTGTGGGTTGTGAACTATCGTGTCTACTACATTCACCTTCGCGCTCTGCAATGATTCCCCACCCTCGATATCCATTCATAGATCGATGGTTCACAGTGATTGTGGGGTTCCACCTCCGTAATATGAGAAGTGCTCACTCAACTCTAGTCTAATCCTAGTTGTTGATATTCCATCTCCAATGAGATCAATCACCTGGTTTGATTGTGGGCCGTGAACTAGCAGGTCCGCTAAATCCACCTTCACACTCGACAATGATTCCCAACCATTGATTAAATCGAGTGGCTAGTGTTTGATTCGGTAACTCTGGTGAGTATTTGAGTCGATCTGATGACCGGGATGGCCTCTCCTCCCGTTAAATATCTCACATACATATCCACTGTCAGATTCTTAATTCATGGATAGTTCTAGTGACTTGAATATCATCTACCTCCTAGATGTGATGGTCGGGACGATTCTTAGGCATCCTCAGAGTTAACTTCAGGAATTCAGGACTTCGGGGATTTTACCTCCCTTATGAAAAAATTGCTCAATTTTCTGAACTCGTGAATTCCGAATGACTCCAAGGGTTAACTCCCACGCTCTTTCCCATATCCAACGGTCACAACAAATTGTGGATTCTTCCGAATAGATTTCATCTGTTCGTCTTCGAGACAAGGGAACCTTCCCTTTCGATACTTCAGGCTTTCTACTCTTCCTGATATTTGTTAGCTCTGAGAGGCTTAAGAGCTTTGTGCTCTTTCTCTTGAACTTAACGCTTGGAAGAATCCTCTCACGCACCCCTTACGCTCATTCCTAAACTCTAGAACTTAATTGGTTCTCGGTCTCTGCCTACCTCACAGAGAGCCTGTGCATACGTGCACTATCTCTCCTGAGTTTTAACAAAATCCCTCCTCCAAGGGACTCAGAACGAATAGGATTCTCGACATGCCTACATGAAATTATGCCCAAGGTCGACGAACTCGTAGTTCGTGGATCTAGCTTAAGCCACCACAGGGCAAAAGAATTTACGAATACAAAATATGTACAATCCATACTTGCTTAAATACACAATTTAAACAAGAATAAAGACATACAGTATAACCATTAAGTAAACATACACATCACTGGGTCATTCATAGTATATCCCATTTCATTACATAATTACAGCTTAATTTCGTAGGGTATGAGAATACTTATCTATTGCAGGTTGTATCCAACCAACTGACTGTGGTTGTGTTCCTTTCCACCCAACCATAGGCTCAGAGGAATTCATTCTTAGCACTCTGGCCACCCCCGTGCCAAGGCATGATATCACTAGGGAATTTACTCCATCTCTCAGAGAAACTTTCTCTGTCACAACAACCCTGCAAGGTTTATCAGATGCTTCCTCAACATCAAGATTGTGTTCGGGTCCTTCACCCCATGTTCTCAGCACTTCCTTTGGGTTCGCACATATCCCTTATGAGCTTGTGCTCTCATCCTGTTTCTCCTCTTTTGTTGTCTATATATGTATCTTACCTTCCCTCCTCTGGAAGGTTTTCAACCTGTCCTATTCGTTATGTCAGAAGGAAGCTCGAGTCTGTAGGTCTATGTGGTACTTCAAGCTGACATCATGCAGCTAGACCATGCTTCCATTCATGGGAGTGTTTGATGATTCAACCAATGGTCCTTTATTTATTAACTGATTTATTTCCTCTAGATACATCATGGCTCGTACTTCAAATCTTCACCCCCCAACAGTCAGTTATGGGAATTTTAACAATAATACATTTACATTTTTCACATGCCTTACGATGGTAATCCTATTTTATGATTAATTACAAGTTGGGGGAAAAAGGGGTGTTACAGGACCCCTAGCCCAAATTATTTTGGGTACTATCATACAACAATAAGTTTCTCTTGGAAGGATTATCTTTTTGTTTATTTTTTTTACCTTAAACACCCTATTGCAATGAATGTAGTTTATAGGAACGAGACTATGGAAGGCTTGTGGTCTATTGGTGTTAGTGATCCATTTTCCTTCATCTAAAAAATGTCTATCATCTCAATACCAATAGGATGGTAGTTCGAATATATTGATAGGAGTGGATCGCATTTCAGCGAGAGCATGGATATTTCTTATAGGGAACTCAAACAGATTCTTCATTGTCGTGAATAGATATCCAAAGCAAATCATTCTACTCTTTATTAGTTATCAATTAAAGTTGGGAACCTGGAGTAGTCCTTCACTCAGTGTAGGGGGTGAAATACCATGGATCATAAGTTAACTAATGTGTTTCAAAATCATATTTTTGTTCGGGCAATTTATCAAGAAATACTCTAATCACATAGTGTGGATATATATAAAAGCAGTATCTATATTTTTCAATGTTTCAAGAGGCATAGATACTTTGGGAATATTCCTCATTTTTGTAAAAGAACTTCTAGTTTTTATTGTTGCGTTGGCAAGGCATTCTATATAATATAAAAGCATCATTTTCCTTTAAAAAGTAACAATGGTTGACAATAACGTAATGATTCGGTGTTGGTTTTTGCTTATGTTTTCCTTTTTGTGTTTTTCCTATTGTATAGGAAGCTTGACATTGCTTTGAAAATGCCAATATTTAAATGGTTATGTTGTTGCATGTGATCTTGAGGCTTAAATTTGTTTTGAGTAGATTTTAGAAGGAAATCGTGGCACTTATAGAGTGTTACTTGTGTTTATTGTGTAATGTTGGTTAAGATTGGATTTTTGGTGTATTCCTTGATAATATTTGAATTTGTGCATGAGTTGACTTTAGCACTTATGTCTTTCCTAAGATGATTTGAGGTAGCAAGAGTGATACATATTCATACATCTTGAGTATTGAAGAAAAAGGGTATAATGAATCGAATGTGTAATATGGTTGTGGAAACCATATAAATGAATGTATGGAGGATGTAGTTGTCTTATGGATGAGTTTTCCATATTGTCATGTGATTTATGGAAGTAACTCTTTAGATATGTATATGTTGAAGAATTGGTGTTGATGAATATCACATACATAGTTATATTTTGTAATATGGTTTGGTGTATACTTGAGGATTAAATGGAATACAGATTCATCATCTAAATCTAGTTAAGAGATGGATTCTTGCATGCTCTATCGATCTCACTTCTAAATCGCAATCTAAATTCAATAAGAATGAATCGACATATTTTAACTTCCATAGTATGGTGAGAATATGTGGTTATGCTCTTGTGCTCATGCATGTATTGATGCTTGATTACCTTAGGGGCAGGTTGTTAAGGAAATATCTATGTTATGGGACTAGAAGACAAATAAAGGTATTTTTTTTATTTAACATTGTCATGTTGAATTGCACATATAATCTTTTAAATTAGAGTTAAGAATATATGTGATACTAAAAATTGGATATAAAAAAAAAAAAAAAAAAATCTTTTGGAATGAAAAGATGCAATGGAATTGTGAAAATAAGTAGCATGGAGGAATGCAAGAATGGATTTTCATTGTATGAATGTGAACACTAGCATATATTAGTTGATTCATGTAAATTTAAAATGTTAATCATGATGTGTTGTATGTAATTATACATATCTTGATTTAAGAATCGGTGGCTCTTTATGGCTATCTATGAAGTTAACATAGGACTAGTTGTAGCTTGGTGAGCTCTGAAATGCATAAGAATGAGATGGTAATCTATGGAAACAATAAGGGAAGTTGAAAATTGATGCTTCATATAAAGGTAATGATCAACATGTGGAATGAAAACTCAACAATGATTGAATTGGGTTAGTGGGTTGTTTTTTATGAAACAATATCTTGAATATGATGTCTCGGTTTATGTTATGTTAAGAGTTGTCCAACTGTTTCTAGTTTATCATGGAAATATTAGCCATAGGTTCCATTGGTAGTATGCTCTTGTTTTAGTGTAACTAATTGTTCTCAATAAAGGATTTAGTTTATGGTTTTGCATTGATTATGATGTGGCTATGAATTGGACATGGAGGGAATCTATGTCTGGTTGAGTATGAATTATATACTTGAAGATAACATCTCTTTTGTGGATGAAACTTAGTCCCATTTGAGCTTAGATAATAGACATTAAAAATCATAAAAAAAAATGATTTTTAGTTCTTGTTAACTAATAAGAATGTGTACTTTAGGTTCTCTCTAAATGAGAAATTGAACAAGCATGAGATCTCACTCTTGGTGAATTAGGGTGTTGCATTTGTAAGGCAATCTAGATGATCATATGGTATGCATAATGAAAAGGATAGCTTGCTTTGGGGTAGTTGTATCTAGAGACATGATTGTATGGGTAGCTAGTGGTCCTGGTAGAATCTTGTAAGCTTATGAAAAGGAAATGATAATAATAATATTAAAGTTCCCTTGCAATTCAACAGAGCTTAATCTTAGCTTCAAGCTAGAAATGCCTCTGGTGATAAACTAAAAGTATGTGAATAAAGAAGAGGATTCATAATCTTGTGGAGTTTAATTTTTTTATAAGTTGCTTGAAGTGTTTGCATGTGTATTAAGGTCAAGAAATAATGCATGAAACAAAAAGGGTAATTATGATTAACAGTTGGAAATCATAGATGATTTATTGTGGGAAACTAGGTTGATTTGTAATTATCACGATGAGTATTTTAATCTTGATAACCTATTCATGTATGCATGCAAGTTATCCTTGATTGTAATCTTGAAAATTGATATTTTTGGATCAAAGACTTTTGATTGATTCATTAAGGTATTGGTTCTTAAGTAAGAGAAGAAAATGATGCTAATAACTACACTAGAATTAATGTATATCAGAATAAACTAGAAGTACACACCATTTACACCAATGTGAGCATGGATAAAAAGCCCAAGATAGATAAGGGAGATAAGTTATACAATAACTTTTTAGAGAATAGGAGAACCTCCTCCAAATAACCAAATACCTTCATGTGTCATAATTCACATCCCTCTATAACAAATACATAATCTCTATATATACATATTCACCATTGCACATGAGGTCCCTTTATTATTAGACTGACTCTATTACAAATATATTTACACATTACATGTACATTTAACCCCATATATTCCCCCCTCTTAGGGTCATATAATATACATTTAACCCCATATATTCCCCCCTTGGGTTCATATCAAAATCCATGTCGTGGAAATGTTTCGAATGGGGGTTGTCTGCAACCCTATCTCACTAAACTTAGAATTATGATTCTTCCTGAACATTGAACATTGGTAAAAGGAGTTAAGTAGTTATGAAGGATTGTGAATATATGGTTATGAAAGACAACATGTGTCTATTGTCTCGCTTGATTCACTACAGTTTCTATATAAATTGTCAATTGTTAGTATGGAAGATTGATTATATTATGGAAAGAACCATCAATGTCATGTATACGATTATATGCTTATGAAATTGACTTATAATCTATTTGTGGCTTAGTCAATTCAAAATTAGTATAGGATGAGAAAGAATTCTACTCATATTGTGCAAAGTAACAAGAAGAAAATGTAATAGTTGAGGCTTGGAATGCGATATCTCTTATAAGGATTTGTATCTTTATATGATATGGTTAACTATATGCTTCATTTTAGTAGGGTATGTTGATTTGTATGTCAAACTTGTCCACTATGACATGGATATGCTTGTTACTTGTTGTAATAACTAGTATGTTTTGGCTTCATGAAGAAGTTTCAACTTCATATAAATGTGAATTATGGATGTGGCATGAGGCCAAGGATGTAGCTCTTATGATATTGAAATAAACCTTGATTTATCAAACCCTAATATAAAATGGTAAGAAATTAATTGTGTTACTTTAAAATTTAATTTTAGTATTTAAAAAGATTGGAGAGAATCTTTCCAAAATATCCATAAGATGTGTTAACACGCTAGGAAGGGTATTATTGTTACAAATACTTTGAAATTGGAATTTAATATGGGAATACACAGGGCATTCTAAGAGAACATGTGTTTTATCATCCAACTTCTTAGTATCAAAAAGATGATAAATTATCTTATCCCACGACATTTTAGGAATTGTCCAATGCCCTATTTCACTATGGAGCTCATGAAAGTTTTGTTGAAATGGAAACTTGACACTGAGAGGGGGGGTGAATCAATGTCACAAAAATTTGGACCAGTTTCCACTTTTCATAAATTAATTGAACAACATAAATTTATTTCATTTTCTCAACCAATATATAAAAGAGTAAATTATTTATTCTTTTATTTAACTTGAATGAATACATAAGATCAATCTTCGAATATCTTCAACTTCAAGAAATTACGAGAGACCCAACTCTCTATTACAAGACCCAGCTTGTAGTTCTCGGATCTGTTAAAATGGGTACTTGACACTGAGAGGGGGGGGTGAATTAGTATCACAAAACTTTGTAAAATTTTCCAGTTTTCACAAATTAATTGAACAACAAATATTTATTTCATTTTCTCAATCAATATATATATAAGATTAAATATTTTATTTATTAAATAACTTGAATCAATACATAAGATCAATCTTTGAATATCATATTCATAAAATTATGAGAGACCTAGCTCTCTGTTACAAGACCCAGCTTGTAGTTCTCAGATCCAACTAAGAAATGAGGAATCCAATCCTCATAACAAGTCCCAACTTGTTGATCTGAGATCCCACTGAGATGTGAGGAATCCAATCCTCATACAAGACCCAACTTGTAAAGAGGCACTAACCTGATAGAATGAATCTTCATTCAATCCATTATATATAAATATATATACTTCAACAAATTAAACTACGCTTCTTCTCACCATTCCTTCTTGTTTATATATTATTCCAACTGGTGTGAATTTGAATCATTGTGTCTCCATGAACCATATCACAGAGATCACAACCAACGATGGGAGGCTCTGCACAGGAATTGATCAAATAAAAGTTGCTACTGTTTCACATTTCCACCAACTTTACAACAAAGAGAACGATGACAGTGAAGAAGGAAATAAAGAACTCCTCAAGAACATTCCAGCTCTGGTCACTAAAGAAGACAACACAACATTATTGAAGCCAACCAATGAAGAAGAAATCAGAAAAATCATCTAGTCCATGGACCCTGAAAAAGCCCCAGAGCCAGATGGGTTTACCATTCATTTTTACAGGATATGCTGGAATATAATTAAACCAAATCTTATCAGAATGATAAAAGGATTCCTACAGAAAGAAAAATTAGGTGGCAGCACCAACTCAACTTTCCTTGCATTAATCCTGAAAGAAACAAATCCCATCTCCTTTGATAGGTTCATGCCAATCTCTTTATGCAACGCCTCTTACAAGATAATTACAAAAATCCTGACAAACAAAATTAATCCTTTGTTGGGCAAACTCATCTCAGACTTGCAAGGAGGCTTAGTCAAAGGGAGACACATCCTGGACAATGTAATTCAAGTTCAGGAAGCCATGCATTCCAGTAACCTCAAAAAAGAGAAAGGCATGTTGATCAAGTTGGACATGGCCAACGCCTTCGATAGAGTAAAGATGTCCTTCCTATATCAAGTTCTCCTCTCCTTTGGATTTGAGCAAGAGCTTGTAAATTTGATTAAATCCTGCACCAACAACCCTTGGATTGCCCCTTTGGTAAATGGGAGGCCAACTGAATTTTTCAAAACCTCGAGGGGGCTGAGGCAAGGATTCCCCCTCTCTCCTTTTCTATACATTTTAATGGCATATACGCTCAGTAGAAAACTGGAGCAGGACAGGATAGCAGGAGTTGCCCCAGGATTGAGAATAACAAAGGAACTAAAACCATTAAATCACACCCTGTTCATGGATGATTCCCTTATGCTGGGAGGAGCTTCAAATAGAGTAGCCTCTTCATTTAAGGACACTCTTCAAGCATATTGGAAAGCTTCTAGAGCACTGATAAGAGAAAGGAAAAGCGTTGTCTATAGTTGGAATGTAGAAGAGGATGAAACACAAAAAATAACATGCAGTCTGGGGTTCATTGGACATTCAAAATGGGATAAGATTAATTAGCTCGAGCTTCCATTAACTCTGGGCACAAACAAAGTCAAACTGTGGGAAGGAGTGATAACAAAAATCAAAGGAAAAATCGTTGCATGGGGAGGTCAATGGCTAACTCAAGGAGGCAAATTAATCCTGATAAAAACTGTTCTTTTATCATTACCAATCTACCAAGCGTCCTACCTCATGGCACCAAATTTGATTTTAGGGCAAATCAACAAACTTATGAGAGACATTTTGTGGCATGGTGGGAAAGGGAATCAACACAAATTTCATCTGATCAAATGGGAGACAACAAAGCGAACCTTGAGAGAAGGCGGCCTTCAAATACGAGATCCAAATCTCGTCAACACAACATTGGGCTGTAAAATATTGTGGAAGCTTTATAGCAAACCCCATCATCCTGTCAGCAAAACGTTGAAGCACAAATATATACTGAATGAAAAAATAAGAAAATTGCAGAACGCCAACAACAGGAAGAGCACGTTGCTATGGAAGCTCTGTTTCAAAGGAAATCAATTCTTCATGCTAAATCTGTACTGCATCCCAGGAAATGGAAAATGGGTAAATCTGTGGACAGACCAGATAATGGGGGCATTCACCCTTAGCTTCAAATGCCATCCTGGCCAAAATCCGTGAATTTCTAGAATACAGTGGACAAAAGAGCATTTATGACATATCAAAATGGGATGATAATGGTTTCTGGACAGAGTGAAATTTCGGCAATGTCCCAGATCACCTCCTCCAACAAACAACAATGCTTAAAGAAGAGCTACGTGATGCAACTCTGATGCACAAGACAAAAGTCAATAAATGGGGTTGGGGACCTTCAAGATCATACTACTCAACCAAAGGCTATGAACAACTACAACCACAGAGAGACAAAACCCTCCCTACAAGATTTTGGATGGAGGTATGGGATACAATGGCGCTACCCAAAGTAAACTTCTTCTTCTGGACATTAATGCATAAAAAGATCCTGACTAGCGAAAACTTAATGAAAAGGACTATCGTTGGTCCGCACAGATGATCATTATGTAAAGAAGCCATGGAAACCATGGATCACCTATTTGTAGACTGTCTATTTGCAAATAAAGTCTGGAATCTCATACTCCATGGTCTCAAGGTTACTGCCCCCTCTAAAACTTCAGTAGTAGAACTATTAACTACATGGAAGGACCGTTACCCATCACTCTCACGAAACTCCTTATGGGCCAGAGTCTGGATCACCATCCCCAAATTTGTGTGCTGGAAGCTTTGGCTTTCCATAAATGAGCAAACATTCAACAATACAGCCTGGACCCCAAACATGGTAGCAGCAAAAGCACAAGGCCTTCTCCTAGAAACTTTGAATTCTCAAAACCTCAAAGTTGATTCTTCATTGCAGCAGGAGGAAAATAATTGGCATGGTACCTTTTTGTTTACCCAACGGATCCACAACATTGAAAAACCCCATCTCAATCCTGAGTGGAGGCTAAGAGACAAGGATGAAATATTTCAGAGTTGGTGGAGGAAGCAAGGAATAACTACAACTTTCTTTGATGGTGCCTCCAAAGGAAACCCTGGGATAGTGGGAGATGGAGGGATTATATACTCCACTGACGGGAGAATACAAGAAACTTTCAGCTAGGGACTAGGACAACGAACCAACAATCAAGAAGAAATCCTAAATTTGATAAAAGTCTGCCAAATAGCCAAAGAAAGAGGACATCGGGAGCTGCAAGCATTTGGCGATTCTAAAATCTTGATCAAAATGATACATTCGAAAAGTTAGTTTATTAATGCGGGCCTAAACAAGAATCTACAAAGGCTGAGATACACTCTACAAGAATTCATCTCCTTCAAATGCTATCATATTCTTATAGAATCAAACAAAGAAGCAAGCAAACTTGCCAACAAAGGTTGTCTCTTGGCCCAAGGAGACCTCAACATAAATGATGGAGATCCAGTAAAAATTTGTATCCCGTGAAAAGGACAACAACTTGTAATAGAAAAAAGTAGAAGTCCTGTTCAGAAGGTTGTAAGGCTGCGGCCAGGTGGAGTTCCCTATTAATAAAAATCCATACACGTTTTAGTTAAAAAAAAATGATCATTTTTCCTTTTATCCTTTATTTATAATGCTCATGAATTAACTCTCTTTTAATCATGACTGTGTGTCGGTTATTTTGTCTTCATGAGTTGATCACAGACATGGATCGACTCATTATATTGTACTCATGCTTTTGTTGCGTTCTCGGTTCACCAACATATCATATTCGATCATTTATCAATTCTCTTTATTGTTCTTGTGTAACTCTCTTTCAAATGAAATCTGTATGAGGCGCTCCCTTCAAACCATTTTCATATGACCATAGGCGATGACCAGGCACTAGGTCAAGCAAGCACTTGAGATCTTATCAGAATCAATGGTCATGATTCAATCTCCCGATGAAATGGATGACCTTCGGGACTTTGGGACTTTTTCCTTTCAAATCTTCTGAATACGATTTTGCTGAACAGATCAGACCGTTCACATTTATTTCATGAAACTAGATCAATGGTCAAATTCGATCCTTACACTTATCCTTTCACTGCTTAATCCAACAGTTGGGACTTAATCAAGCATTGAAATGGATGGCCACCATTTACTTCAGGACTTTGGCTATTCTACTTACACTATCCTTCCACTGTATTTTGATCAATGGTTGAGAATGCACCTGAAGTGTTCTTCAGATCAGATGACTCATGTCCACTTCGAGACTTCAAGACTTTGGGCATTTTCTGGTGGTGAACTCCCAAAGTAAAACTCTCGGAGTGACATAACTTGTTGACATCACTTGATCAACAGTTTTGAAAGATCTCGAAGTATTCTTCAGATCGGACAACTCATGTCCACTTCGCGACTTCGACATTCGGGACTTTGGGCATTTGCTGGTGGTGAAAATCCTGAAGTAAAACTCCTAGAGTGACGTAACAGGTTGACATCACTTGTGACATGGCATGGACCGAGTGGCTTCCATGTGTCACTCAGATTCATGATTTACACATACCTAAAATGTTGATTTCGTCTTAACACTTGTCATTATTTGAGTGTGCCACATGTCCTTGCTGACGTGGTTTGCCACATGTCCTTGTTGACGTGGTCTACCACATGTCCTTGCTGACATGGTCTACTAACATGGTCTGCCACATGTGATTCCCTGAAGTGTAACTTCCTCAAAACTTTTAACCCGAGCTTAATGATGTTTGTTTGAAAATGATCTTAGATTGACGGCTCAATCTATCTGTGATGCTATGTTTCCTTGGATTAAATCCAACGACTCTTATTCTAGATTATCCTATCCTTCCACTTTAGAATGATCCAATGGCTGACATAAATTCAAGATCTTAGATATTTCAACGTATCCTATCCTTCCACTCATAATTGATCCAATGGCTATGAAGACTCTCGAAGTAGATCCACGATCAAGGATGATTGTGAAACCACAACTTGTGAGTGATTTAATTTGTCACCCAAACTCCGCAATTTGAAGTTGTGCATTTTTTGGTCAGTCAACCACAATTGTCGATCTTTGAACCTATAATATCCGACGGTCCTGACTAATTACGGGATTAGAAATAGCACGATGTTTAATTCTCCTTTCATTCTCCACAATTTATCCCTATCGTTGATCTGGCGCTTGCATTTCTGATGGTCTTGATTTAATTCGACTTAATTTGATCATTTTTTGGATCAACCACAGTCATCGATATTTGAGTTTATGAGATCTGACAATCTAGACGAATTGCAGGATTGGAACTAGTGAGTCGTTTAATTCTCCTTTCTCTCTCCACAATCTATCCCTGCCATTGATCTGGCGTGCATATCCGATGATTACAACTTGATTCGATCATTGACCAATCCTCCAATGGTCCTTAAGCCTACGGTCACTCATATGACATACATCTATTACATGAGATGATCAACACCGTCAATTTCTTGATCGAACGATTGTTGATGCTTCTCACCTTTTCCTGTGCATCAATTGACTTCTCAGTCTTTCCATCGATCCCAACGACATTTCTATAGTGCAATCTTCCTTCTGAGCTTTGATTTTTGGTATACTATCATACTGTTTGACATTCTCATCCTTTGCATACTTTCTGTTAGAACATATCCTTGTAGGGGGGAATGTTTTCCTTGGATCTGGCCTCTAGAAAACAAAAGGGGAGGCCGCCATGTATTCCAGGTTACAAGTAGACTTGCGCCTGTCCAGATCCCGATCAAGAAGTTATGAAATCCGAGGAGGTGGTTGAAGCTTCATCTCCCCCATAAATGGAAAGTCAGAGTGGTCTGACCGTGAAGGAAGTCTGTCAGCCCAGACAGTCTCAGATTGTGTTTGATAGCAAGATGGATGAGCAGTCTGACTGAGGAGACTTAGAGGGAATGGCAGAGCCTAGATCATGTCTGACAGAGGAAGGCATGTGAAGAGGAGACTGTAGGTGCAGTCTGACTGGGAAGACGCAACGCCATTGAATCTTGGGCACGCCTCTGTTGTTGTTTACAATTTTTTTGAGTATATATATAGAGTTATGTTATTTGGAAATGGTCTTTGGTTGAGAAGAGCTCCCATCTATAATTTTTATTCTGCCAGAGTTGTTCTCTAGTTATGTAATCAATTTGAGACTTTCATGTTATTAGAATTCATTTCTTTGCTTCCTTTCATTTTTGTCTTCTAAAAATGTTTAAAACACTTGGGCATGGATGATATAATCGAGGATTGTTATGTTGTTGTAATGAAGTTTTGATTATAGCAGTATCATTGTCAGTTTTACTCATTTCCCTATGCAATATTTTCCTTCTTACATTGAATGGCCCGAGCATGGAAGATCCAGTCGAGCCATTTCAGTTGCAGGATGATGGAGGTTTGATCATTCTGTAGTCGTAACTATGACTTTGGGCATATTTCAGTGTCCGAGATTGAGCTCAAGAATGTTCTTGAGTTTGGGTTTCTCTTCTTAGAGATGCTGGAAGGCCTGATGCCCATAACAGTTTCCTTCATCTTTCTCACTAAGTCTTCAGTCTTCTCTTGCTTTAACTCAATTTCTTGTCTGAATTTAATGTGGCCCTCATGTCCCTATGCATTTCCTGTCCAGTCCTATGTTGAACATCATTCAGAGTCTGGTTTTTGTCCATTGAACTTCATCCATATAAACCAACATCCACCATATAACTCTAATGGGTATCAGGCTTTCCTTTTCTACAATCTGAAGGCGACCTATGGTGCTCACATTTCTGGTGATGTTGTCGGGGAACAAATTGAAGACTTTTCCCTAGGTAGAATGACAACGATCTTTTGATTCTGAAGGTGCATCAGATATCAAAACCATTGAAGATTTCATTTGCACCTGGTGAATCCACTGTCTAGACTCCATTGTTTCAGTGTGACTGCCTCTGGCTACGCCTGGATCCCCTTGGGACACAACGATCAGATCTGTTATTTGATGGTGAACAAAGACCAGACACCCATTATGCATATCATTCACCTAGGGAATCCATGATTAAAGGATCGATTGGCGACTCCCTTGGTTCGAAAAGGAAAGAATCTTGGCTTGGCGGTATGCTCCATTTAATTTCTCCTATGTTCCTGGTTTTCCAAATGTTGTGCCTACTATGGATGAATTCAGTGATTTTATTCCCATATTTAGAGAGTGTAAAGATGAAAACCCTGTCGAGAATCTCCGTGAGTTTCGTGAACTCATGCATTAGTGGGAAATACATCATGTGGATGTATTATTGAATATGTTCATGATATCTTTAGCAAGAGATGATCGCAAGTGGTACCACTCCTTACCCCCTGCTATCATCTCCTCCCTAGAGAATTTTCATGCAACCTTCAATAGGCATTATCAAAAAAATTATTCCTCTAATTTTATTTCTCATAACTGTTGTAGGGAATATAACGATTGTGTTCAAAATATAGCAGATTCAGATGCAGGCTGCTAGGAGGAAGAAGATTCCCAGGCTGAGTTGGTGGGACTGGTAAGATCACTTGATACATAAATAGAAGAAGTAAAGGAAGATTTTTCTTACCGATATTATGAAGAAAACATAGAGGATATTCTGGTCCCTGAAACAGATGTTCTTGGCAGCCCTACTTATAACGAAGAAGTGATTTCGAATATTGGTCAAGAACAAACAACTTATGATGAATATCCCAATGAAGATGATGAAGAGAAGAGCTCTCCCATGGTTCTTGTTTATTATGAATGTGAATCTGATCCTTGGGAGATCCATGAAGGAGAAAAGGAGGAGCTAAAGGAACAGTTTATCTCCTGTTTAGAGCCTATAAATGAGCAGATATCACCTAGTACCAGCCAGTCTATGTATGACAACTATGAATTAGATTCTGAGTTGAATATGAAGGATTTCCAAGAGCATGCAACAATACCTTTTCCTTTATACATTGAAGGAAAACATTGTGTGGAAATCAGTCATCCTGGGTCTGCAGAAGACCAAGAGAAGATATTTCCCATGGTTCCTGTGTATGATGATTACGACTTTGATCCTTGGGAAAGCCATGAAGAGGAAGAGCCAAAGGTACAGTTTATATCCTACCAAGATCCTGTAAGTGAGCAACCATCACCTGGGATCAGTCAGCCTGCATCAGTCGTTCACCCACCTATGCTTACCAGATATATTCAACCCTGTGTGAGAAGTTGTGGAGAAGATCGGGTTGTTTGTTACAAATTTTCTGGAGTTTTACACTCATTTTATGAGCCTGTCAGCGAGTACATGGAGTGGAATTTCCTTCATATCTTGGATCCACCCAAATTTATCTCAAATTCATCCTTTGGAGAGAAGCTGAAGGATGTAATATTTCTTCTCTCACAGTTGCATTATTTGCTATTGATCATTGACATAGTAAAATAGATTCCAGTCAGGAATTTACTTGAATGGCTATGGTGGAAATTTGCTTTCACCTAGAACCATGTAAAAATCAATTAGTTTAGGAATGTACATAAATAATGTCTTGTGGAGCCCATGTGTGTTTATTTTCGTTTTTACTTATCGACCTATATTCCTCAGCAGGGTGTTTTGATCTTGATGCCACGGACCAAGGCAAAAGGCGATTGGAACTACTCAATATCTTAGAGCCTCACTGGAATGACTCTATCCCCCATGGAGCTTAATGTTAGCACATATCCTTGTAGGGGGGAATGGTTTCCTTGGATATGGCCTCTAGATGACAAAAGGGGATGCCACCACGTCTTCCAACTGCCAAGTATACTTGCGCCTATCTAGATCCTGCTGAAGTAGTTATGAAAGTCGGGGAGGTGGTTGAAGCTTCATCTCCCCCATAAATGGAAAGTCGGAGTTGTCTGACCATGAAGGTAATCTTTTAGCCCATACAGTCTGAGATTGCGTTTGACAGCAAGTTGCATGAGCATTCTGACTAAGGAGACTCAGAGGGACTTGCAAATCCTAGATCATGTATGAAAAAGGAAGTCATGTGTAGATGAGACTGTAGGTGCAGTCTGACTGAGAAGACGCAACGCCATGGAAGCTCGGGCATGCCTATGTTGTTGTTTACAAAACAATTTAGTATATGTATGGAGTTTTATTATTTGGAAATGGTCTTTGGTTGAGCAGAGCTCCCATATGTAATGTTTATTCTGCCAGAGTTGTTCTCTGGTTATGTAATTGATTTGAGACTTTCATGTTAATAGAAGTCATTTCTTTGTTTCCTTTCATTTTTGTCTGCTAAAACTGTTTAAAACACTCGGGCATGGATGATCCAGTTGAGGATTGTTATGTTGTTGTAATTGAGGTTTGGTTATAGAAGTATCATGCTCAGTTTTACTCATTTCCCTATGCAATATTTTCCTTCTTACATTGAATGGCCCGGGCATGGAAGATCCAGTCAAGCTATTGCAGTTGCAGGATGATGGAGGTTTGATCATTATGTAGTCGTAACTATGCCTTTGGGCATATTTCAGTGTCTGGGCTTGAGCTCAAGACTGATCTTGAGTTTGGGTTTCTCTTCTTAGAGTTGTTGGAAGGCCTGATGCCCATAGCAGTCTCCTTCATCTTTCTCACTAATTCTTCCATTTTCTCTTGCTTTAACTCAATTTCCTGACTAAAGTTAATGTGGCCCTCACGTCCCTGTGCATTTCCTATCCAGTCTTGTGTTGAACATAATTCAGATTCTGAGTTTTTTCCATTGGCCTTCATCCATATAAACCAACATCCACCATATAACTTTGATGGGTATCAGGCTTTCCTTTTATCCAATCTGAAGGCGACTTCTGGTGTTAACACTTTCAATGCACTTTTCTTTCTGATCTTTGATCTTTGCATATTGTTTGACATTCTCTACTAACTGATATATTGTTGACATCAATGACAATTTCATATATGATAAATCAACAATGAAAATTCAACATAAAAACTTATCATCACATCATAATGACATCAACTGTTGACATCAATGACAATATGTCCAGCAATCTCCCCCTTTTTCATTGAGGGCAGCACACTAACTTCATACACAAACTCCCCTTGTGATGATGCTTTCCTCCTATGAATTTACTCCCCCTGGAATCATGTTCTGCATGCCATAACTGAATGTATCCCCCTGTCAATATGCTCTCTCTCTCCTTCTAACTACTCTCCCCCTTTGTTTCTGTAAGGGTATCTCTTCCTGACAAGGTCTCTTCCCATGTTAATTTATTAACTTCTTATCTCAGTTTATTGGGATTTTTGTGTTCAAAAAAGTAGTCTTCTTGATACCAATTGTCTAGTGATCAAGTCTTTTCAAAACTTAATCTAATTACTTTCTTATTTAATAACAAAAATACTCCTCCTGAGTCTTTACTGACATTCCTAAATAGAACAAGAGTATGAATCTTACTGATATTTTTTATCTGCTTCTTATTTGTCTTTCATATTTCACAGAAATATCAATTTAGGAATTATACCAATTGATTTAAATACCAATTTTTTTATCAATTGATCTTTGTTGAATGATACTCCTTGAACTTCTCTACTACCTTTATTTTTTTTCTTCTTGTTGTATTCTACAACTAACCCTATCAATGATTTTTCTTTTGACCACTAATCTATAGATAGTCAAGGATTTCCATATGTTAATTTAGAAACTCTTTGGCATAATCCTTTGATTTTGTAAAAACCAATTTAAACTTCTTTTTGTATTTTCTTTCTTTTGCTAACAACTTATGACATCATCAGAATTTGATATTGTCTCATATTCTTCTATAGGTACTTCCTTTACTTGAGCTTGATTTATCTCATATTGAATTTCACATTCTTTATTAGGACCTTCACCCATCATTTTCATATTATTAATTTCTTCATTTTCAGGTGTAATAACATCTTTCTTGTTTTCGCCTTCATATTTTCTTCTCCATATCTTTCTATGAGATATTCTGCGTTTTGGATTCTTCTCCTTCTAATTGTGTTTTTGGATATTTTTCATCTCTTTTGTTCTTCCAATTTTTATTAGGTTTTGCCATTGACTTGAATGACTTATTCAAATATTGACTTTTTGTATTCTTGCAGTTTTTGGATTTTTTCCCAAACCTATCACAATTGTAACATCTCATTGTATGACAAAATTTTGCTGTGTGCCCAACAAAATTACATCTCCAACATCTAATTGATTTATTGGATTTTCTTGTATATCTTTCCTCTAGTTTCTTCCAGACCATTGATTTATGGCCAAAGCTATGATAAGAAAAGAAATATCCATTGAAGATGTTTCCATTCTTGATTTTTTTTTGTCTTGATAAATATGTCATTTGATTTTCTTCTTGCTTTTTACTTCTATAGCTTCCTTCCTTAACAAAGTTCATGACTTGTAATTGCTTTGTAATTCCACCTTTTCCTTTTGAAAAGGATGATCCTTTCTCATGTTTGTAAATGGTGCTCGATTTGTCATTGTCTTCTTTCTTGTTGTATCCAAGACCAGTTTTGTCATCAACTGATCTTTGGCTCTTCCAAATCTTATCTAGGATAGCTGAGCTATTTTGGAAATTGACAATCTTATTTGTCTTTTCTTTCATCTTTTTGAGATTGACTATTTCTAACTTCAATTTTTGACATAATTCTTCCTACTGAATCTTCAGGGCTTCTTCCACTTCTTTAGAATGTTCAAGATGATTCTTTAGATTGATGACTATTTATTTTGTCTCATCCAAGACTTATTTACATTTAATAGCTTTGTCATATGTCTTCGATTCTTCCATCTCTTTTGTTAGATCAAAAACTTTAGATTTCATTTCTTTGATTTCTTCCTCTTATACTAGCTGAATTCTCTTGAGGTTGATAGCTTCTAATTCAAACATTTGGCATGATTCTTCCTTTTTAGTTATTTGGATTTTATGGGCTTATTCCTTTTTCTTAGCTTCTTCAATTTGAGTCATTAGATATGCATTAGTAATTTCTTTTAACTTTTTTAGATTGATGATTTCCAATTCCAACATGTGGTAAGAATTTTCCTTCCTTGTTAACTGGATCTTTAGGTCTTCTTTACTTTCTTTGATTTCCTCAAGTTGAGTGTTTAGATTGTTAACTAATTCTTCTAATTCTCTTAGGAATTTTATTCTTTTACTCTCATGTTTCTTTAATTCTTCCATCTCTTTTGTTAGATTAATAACTTTGGTTTTCAAACTTTTGATCTCTTTTTCTTTGTTTTCTAGCTTAAACTTGTGTTTATGCTCTTCCTGGTTAGATTGATCTAATTGTTGTAGTAGAATCATATCTTTATGTTGGATTTTCTCCAACTCTTCTAGAGTTCAGAGGTTTGTGTACTCAAGACTATCAAGAGCCTCCACAGGAACTTTAATATGCATATAATTTCCTAGTTCCAAATTAATCTCTCCTATAACAACTGCAACATCAGTTTTAAGATTATGTAATTTTTCTTTAGTGATTACTAAGGTATCCCACATTTCCTTTATGAGGTTGTCTTCCTCACTGTTGACTGAGATTTTCATCAAATCCTGTATTTCTTCTGATTAGAAATCTTTTTCTCTATATTATGTTCTTCAATCTGATTTCAATTTTCCCCTTTTTTATTTTGTTCCTTATCTTGATAAGAATTATCTTCTTCTGAGTTTTGTTCTTTATTCTGATAGGAATCCTCTGTATCCGAGTCTTGTTTCTCACTTTGATATGATTTCTCTTCTTCTTGTGTTTCATTATGATAACAATTTTTTAGTTGAAGCCATAATTCTTTAGCAGATTTGTAGTGCTTCATCTTTTCTTTGGATTGGTCTGACAATCCATCTTGAATTTCTTTTAAGACTATTGAATTATTTCTCCTTGCTTCCTTTGCAGTTTTGTATTTTCTTTTTGAAGTAGTTAAGTGCCAGGGCTTACTTACTATCGAATCCAAAACTCCAAATCTTCTTGACTTCATATATCTTTTCATATTTTCCCTCCATGATAAATAATTTGTTCCATCAAATAAGGGAGCTTCATTTGTGGAAATAACAATTTTTCCACCCATTTCTTCTTAATCTACCTTAAGTGTTTAAAATATGCTAAAGGAACCTGCTCTGATACCAATTGTTGAAATGGGAACTTGACACTGAGAGGGGGGGGGGGGTGAATCAATATCACAAAACTTTGTACAAATTTCCACTTTAAACAAATTAACTGAACAACAAATATTTATTTCATTTTCTCAATCATTTTATTTATTAAATAACTTGAATGAATACATAAGATTGATCTTTGAATATCATCTTCATACAATTATGATAGACCCAACTCTCTGGTACAAGACCCAACTTGTAGTTCTCAGATCCAACTGAGAAATGAGGAATCCAATCCTCATACCAAGTCTCGGCTTGTTGATCTCACATCCAACTGAGATGTGAGGAATCCAATCCTCATACAAGACCCATCTTGTAAACACACACCAAACTGATAGAATGAACCTCTTTTCAATCCATTATATATGAAAATATATACTTCAAAAAATTCAACAACGCTTCTTCTCACCATTCCTTCTTGTTTATATAGTCTTCCAACTGGTGTGAATTTGAATCATTATGTCTTTTGACATTTGAACCATTGTACCTTTTCATTTAAAATGATAATTTTAAACTTTAATTAATGTCATTTTTTCTTTTATCCTTTATTCATAATGCTCATGAATTAAATCTCTTTTGATCATGACTGTGCGTTGGATATTTTTTCTTCATGAGTTGATCACAGACATGGATCGACTCATTAGATTGTACTCATGCTTCTGTTGCATTCTCGGTTCACCATCATATCATATTCGATCATTTATCGATTGTCTGTATTGTTCTGGTGTAACTCTTTGTCGAATGAAATCTATATGAGGCACTCCCCTCAAACCATTTTCATATGACCATGGGTGATGACCAGGTGCTAGGTCAAGCGAGCACTTGAGCGCTTATCAGAATCAATGGTCATGATTCAATATCCTGATGAAATAGATGATTGTCAGGACTTCGAGACTTTGTCCTTTCAAATATTCTGATTACGATTTCGCCAAAAAGATCGGATGGTTCATGTTTATTTCGCGGAACTAGATCAATGGTCAGATTCGATCTTTACACTTATCCTTTCACTGCTTAATCTGGAGGCTGGTACTTAATCAAGCATTGAAATGGATGGCCACAATTTACTTCAGGACTTCAGTTATTCTACTTATGCTATCCTTCCACTGTATTTTGATCAATGGTTGAGAAAGCACCCGAAGTGTTCTTCAGATCGGACAACTCGTGTCCACTTCGAGACTTCATCATTCGAGACTTTGGGCTTTTTCTGGTGGTGAAAATCTCGAAGTAACACTCTCGGAGTGACGTAACTTGTTGACATCACTTGATCAACGGTTGTGAATGATCCCAAAGTATTCTTTAGATCAGACGACTTATGTCCACTTCGGGACTTCGACATTCGGGACTTTGAGACTTCAAGACTTTGGGCATTTTCTGGTGGTGAAACTCTCGAAGTAAAACTCCCAGAGTGATGTAACTGGTTGACGTCACTTTTGACGTGGAACAGACCAAGTGGTTTCCATGTGTCACTCAGATTCATGATTTACACATACCTGAAAAGCTAATTTTTTCTTGAAATTTGTCATTATTTGACTGTGCCATGTGTCCTTTCTGACGTGGTCTGCTAACGTGGTCTACCACATGTGATACCTAGAAGTGTAACTTCCTTGCAAATTTTAATCTAAACTGAATGATGTTCATTTTATCATGATCTTAGATCAACGACTCGATCTATTTTTGATGCTATTTTTCCTTGGATTAAATCCAACGACTCTTCTTCTAGCTTATCCTGTCCTTCCACTTTAGAATGATCCAACGACTGACGGAAATTCTGATAATTGAGATCTCATATATTTAAACTTATCCTATCCTTCCACTCATAAATGATCCAACAGTTATGAAGACTCTCAAAGAAGATCCATGATCAAGGATGATTGTGGAACCACAACTTGTGAGTGATTTAATTCATCACCCAAGCTCCGCAATTTGAAGTTGTGTGTTTGTTGGTGAATCAACCACAATCGTCAATATTTGAACCTATAAGATATGATGGTCCTGACTAATTGCGAGATTGGAAATAGAATGATGTTTAATTCTCCTTTCATTATCTGCAATTTATCCATGTCATTGATCTGGCGCTTGTGTATCCGACGATCACGATTCAATTCGACTTAATCTGATCGTTTGTTGGATTAACCACAGTCGTTGATATTTTATTTTATGAGATCTGATGATCTAGACCAATTTTGGGATTGGAACTAGTGAGTCTTTTAATTCTCCTTTTTCTCTCCGCAATCTATCCCTGTTGTTGATCTGGTGTGCATATCTGACAGTTACAACTTGATCTGATCGTTGACCAATCCTCCATTGGTCCTTAAGCCTATGGTCACTCATATGACCAACATCTGTTACATGAGATGATCAACACTGCTAATTTCTTGATCGGAAGGCTGTTGAGGCTTCTCACCTTTTCCTGTGCATCGATCGACTTCTCAGTATTTCCATCGATCCTGATGACATTTCTACAATTCTCTCTTCCTTTTGATCTTTGATCTTTGGCATACTGTCATATTGTTTGACATTCTCATCCTTTTCATACTTTCAATGCGCTTTTCCTTCTAAGCTTTGATCTCTGCATACTATTTGACATTCTCTGCTAACTAATATATTGTTGACATCAATGACAATTTCATCTATGATAAATCAATAGTGACAATTCATCATAACAACTTATCATCACATCATAATGAAATCAACTGTTGACATCAATGACAACATATCAATGACAATATGTCCAACAAGATCCAATTGAGAAATGAGGAATCCAACCCTCATAACAAGTCCCAACTTGTTGATATCATATCCAACTGAGATGTGAGGAATCCAATCCTCATACAAGACCCAACTTGTAAAGGAACCAACCTGATAGAATGAACCTTCATTCAATCCATTATATATAAATATATATACTTCAACAAATTCAACTACACTCCTTCTCACCATTCGTTCTTGTTTATATAGTCTTCAACCGGTGTGAATTTGAATCATTGTATCTTTTGATATTGAGACATTGTACCTTTTCATTTAACTGATAATATTAAACTTTAAATAATATTATTTTTCCTTTTATCCTTTATTCATAATGCTCATGATTTAACTCTCTTAATCATGAGTGTCTGTCTGTTATTTTGTCTTCATGATTTGATCACAGACATGGATTGATTCATCTTATCATTCTCATGATTCTATTGTGTTCTCAGTTCACCAACAGATCATATTTGGTCATTTATCGATTCTCTGTATTGTTCTAGTGTTAACTCTCTGTCGAATTTAATATATATGAGGAACTTACTTCAAACCATTTACATATGACCATAGGCACAGAACCACAGGATTATTAATTTAAGCATTTCCTCTTCTTTCTCCCTTTGTTTCTTTATTCCATACGACTGTAGGTGGTGACCAGGCACTAGGCCAAGCGAGTGCTTGATCACTTATCAAAATCAACGGTCATGTTATAATTGTATGATGAGATGGACAATTGTCATTACTTCGAGAATTCATCCTTCGCAAATTCCATCCTCTGTAATATCTCAAATATCCTAAAGCATATTTCTCCATAGTATATCAAACGGTCAATATTTGTTCTTTCGTTAGTTGGACAATCTGGCTTGTCCAGAAGTTTCGAACAAATCGACGACCATGACTTAATCTACAGGTGGGTGAACAGTTCTTGTTTAATTCAAGAACGTCGGTTATTCATGGCTCCTGGACTCTCGAGTAGCAATTCTTCCGAAGTGGTTACCTACCTAATAAGTCTTAAAGTGGTGGTGACCGCTTGCTATCGGTTAACACCTCCACTTCCACTATCCTTCCACTACGCTCGATCATCGATTGAGAACGATCCCAAATTAGATCAATGGTTAGCAACAACTTTGACCTTCGACACTACGGGAAGTTACTAGTGTTAGAAATTGGTTTCCCCCGAAGTACATACTACCGAAGTGACGTAACTTGCTGACGTTACTGTTGACTTGGTACCAGTCGAGTGGCTGGCACATGTCACTTAGATTTGTGATTTACACATACCTAAAATGCCAATTTCATCTTGACACTTGTCATTATGTGATTACGACATGTTTCCTTTCTAATGTGGTCTTGCTTACATGGATCTCCTAATGTGGCACACGTCCTCCTCCTGGATCTAACGCTCATCATGTATTCTCTAGATCTGATGGTCCTTATTTATGACTTATTTTGTCCTTCCACTCAACTTGATCCAACAGTTAAGAATGTTCTCGGAGCATATAAAGGATCAGGGATGATTGTGGGGTCCTCAACTAGCACGACGTTTAAAACTATCGTCGAGTTCTATAATGAAAATTGCTCATTTGGAAGTGGAATCGATGCCAATTGTAGATCTATTAGAAATTTACCGTCGACGGTCTGTGTGGATTTCAGAATTGTAACTTGCGCATGGTTTAACCCATCACCCAAACTCTACAATTGAAGTTGTGTGATTATTGGTTGATGCAGGAGCATCGTACGCATCCAACCAAGCAAGCATAAAGGTGGAAGACAGTTGGAAAATCACTAGTGCACATTTATTCCTCAGTAGGGTGTTTTGATCTTGACTCCATAGACCAAGGCAGAAGGCGATTGGAACTACTAAATATCTTAGAGCCTCATAGGAATGACTCTATCCCCCATGGAGCCTAATGCTAGCACATATCCTTGTAGGGGGGAATGGTTTCCTTGGATCTAGCCTCTAGACAACAAAAGGGGAGGCCACCAGGTCTTCCAGGTGCCAAGTATACTTGCACATATCCAGATCCTGATGAAGCAGTTATGAAATTCGGGGAGATGGTTGAAGCTTCATCTCCCCCATAAATGGAAAGTCAGAGTTGTCTGACCATGAAGGCAATCTGTTAGCCCATACAGTCTAAGATTGCGTCTGACAACAAGCTGCATGAGAAGTCTAACTAAGGAGACTCAGAGGGACTTGCAGATCCTAGATCGCGTATGACAAAGGAAGTCGTGTGTAGATGAAACTGCAAGTGCAGTCTAATTGAGAAGACTCAACACCATGGAAGCTCGGGCACACCTCTGTTGTTGTTTACAAAAATTTTGAGTATACGTATGGAGTTCTATTATTTGGAAATGGTCTTTGGTTGAGCGGAGCTCCCATATGTAATGTTTATTTTGCCATAGTTGTTCTCTGGTTATGTAATCGATTTGAGACTTTTATGTTAATAGAATTCAGTTCTCTATTTCCTTTCATTTTTGTCTGCTAAAACTGTTTAAAACACTCGTGCATGGATGATCCAGTCGAGGATTGTTATGTTGTTGTAATGGAGATTTGGTTATAGAAGTATCATGCTCAGTTTTACTCATTTCCCTATGCAATCTTTTTCTTCTTACATTGAATGGCCCGGGATCCAGTCGAGCTATTACAATTGCAGGATGATGGAGGTTTGATCATTATGTAGTCGTAAATATGCCTTTGGGAATATTTCTGTGTCTGGGCTTGAGCTCAAGACTAATCTTGAGTTTGGGTTTCTCTTCTTAGAGTTGTTGGAAGGCCTGATGCCCATAGCAGTCTCCTTAATCTTTCTCACTGATTCTTCCATTTTCTCTCGCTTTAACTCAATTTCTTGACTAAAGTTGATGTGGCCCTCACATCCCTGTGCATTTCCTATCCAGTCCTGTGTTGAACATAATTCAGATTCTGAGTTTTTTCCATTGGCCTTCATCCATATAAACCAACATCCACCATATAACTTTGATGGGTATCATTCTTTCCTTTTCTGTAATCTGAAGGTGACTTCCAGTGCTAACACATTCAATGCACTTTTCCTTCTGATCTTTGATCTCTGCATATTGTTTGACATTCTCTGCTAACTGATATATTGTTGACATCAATGACAATTTCATATATGAAAAATCAACAATGAAAATTCATCATAACAACTTATCATCACATCATAATTCCATCAACTGTTGACATCAATGACAATATGTCCAACAATCTCCCCCTTTTTCATTGAGGGCAGCACACTAACTTCATACACAAACTCCCCTTGTGATGATGCTTTCCTCCTATGAATTTACTCTCCCCCTTTTACATCAATGGAAAAGGTTTGCTCCCCTTATAATCAACATTTTTTTGTCTGCATGTTGTTGACCATAATATGAAATTGGGTAACTCCACCTGGAATCATGTTCTGCCTGCCATAACTGAATGTATCCCCCTGTCAATATGCTCTCCCTCTGCTTCTAACTACTCTCCCCCTTTGTTTATGAAAGGGTATCTCTTCCTGACAAGGTCTCTTCCCATGTTAATTTACTAACTTCTTATCTCATTTTATTGGGATTTTTGTGTTCAAATAAGTAGTCTTGTTGATACCAATTGTCTAGTGATCAAGTATTTTCAAAACTTAATCTAATTACTTTCTTATTTAATAACAAAAATACTCCTCTTGATTTTTTACTGACTTTCCTAAATAGAACAAGAGTATGAATCTTACTGATATTTTTTATCTGCTTCTTATTTGTCTTTGATATTTCACAGAAATATCAATTGAGGAATTATACCAATTTATTTAAATACCAATTTTTTTATCAATTGATCTTTGTTGAATGATACTCCTTGAACTTCTCTGCTACCTTTATTTTTTTTCTTCTTGTTGTATTCTACAACTAACCTTATCAATGATTTTTCTTTTGACCACTAGTCTATAGATAGTCAAGATTTCCATATGTTAATTTAGAAACTCTTTGGCATAATCCTTTGATTTTTTAAAAACCAATTTAAACTTCTTTTTGTATTTTCTTTCTTTTGCTAACAACTTATGACATCATCAGAATTTGATATTGTGCCATATTCTTCTATAGGTACTTCCTTTTCTTGAGCTTGATTTATCTCATATTGAATTTCACATTCTTTATTAGGACCTTCACCCATCATTTTCATATTATTAATTTCTTCATTTTTAGGTGTAATAACATATTTCTTGTTTTCTCCTTCAGATTTTCTTCTCCATATCTTTCTGTGAGATATTCTGCGTTTTGGATCTTCTCCTTCTAATTGTGTTTTTGGATATTTTTCATCTCTTTTGTGCTTCCAATTTTTATTAGGTTTTTCCATTGACTTGAATGACTTATTCAAATATTGACTCTTTGTATTCTTGCAGTTTTGGGATTTTTTTGCAAACCTATCACAGTTGTAACATCTCATTGTATGACAAAATTTTGTTGTGTGCCCAACAAAATTACATATCCAACATCTAATTGATTTATTGGATTTTCTTGTATATCTTTCCTCTAGTTTCTTCCAGTCCATTGATTTATGGCCAAAGCTATGACAAGAAAAGAAATATCCATTGAAGATGTTTCCATTCTTGATTTTTTTTTGTCTTGATAAATATGTCATTTGATTTTATTCTTCCTTTTTACTTCTATAGCTTCCTTCCTTAACAAAGTTCATGACTTGTAATTGCTTTGTAATTCCAGCTTTACCTTTTGGCAAGGATGATCCTTTCTCATGTTTGTAAATGGTGTTCCATTTGTCATTGTCTTCTTTCTTGTTGTATCCAAGACCAGTTTTGTCATCAACTAATCTTTGGATCTTCCAAATCTTATCTAGGATAGTTGAGCTATTCTGGAAAGTGACAATCTTATTTGTCTTTTCTTTCATCTTTTTGAGATTGACTATTTCTAACTTCAATATTTGACATAATTCTTCCTTTTTAGTCAACTGAATCTCCAGTGCTTCTTCCACTTCTTTAGCATGTTCAAGATGAGTCTTTAGATTGATGACTATTTCTTTTGTCTCATCCAAGACTTCTTTACATTTAATAGTTTTGGCATATGTCTTCAATTCTTCCATCTCTTTTGTTAGATCAAAAACTTTAGATTTCATTTCTTTGATTTCTTCCTCGTATTCTAGCTGAATTCTCTTGAGGTTAATAGATTCTAATTCAAACATTTGGCATGATTCTTCCTTTTTAGTTATTTGGATTTTATGGACTTCTTCCTTTTTCTTAGCTTCTTCAATTTGAGTCATTAGATCTGCATTAGTACTTTCATTTAACTTTTTTAGATTGATGATTTCCAATTCCAACATGTGGTAAGAATTTTCCTTCCTTGTTAACTGGATCTTTAGGTCTTCTTTACTTTCTTTGATTTCCTCAAGTTGAGTGTTTAGATTGTTAACTAATTCTTCTAATTCTCTTAGGAATTTTATTTTTTTACTCTCATGTTTCTTTAATTCTTCCATCTCTTTTGTTAGATTAATAACTTTGGTTTTCAAACTTTTGATCTCTTTTTCTTTGTTTTCTAGCTTAAACTTGTGTTCATGCTCTTCCTGGTTAGATTGATCTAATTGTTGTAGTAGAATCATATCTTTATGTCGGATTTTCTCCAACTCTTCTAGAGTGCAGAGGGTTGTGTACTCAAGACTGTCACGATCCTCCACAGGAACTTTAATATGCATATAATTTCTTGGTTCCAAACGAATCTCTCTTATAGCAGCTGGAACATCAGTTTTAAGATTATGTACTTTTTCTTTAGTGATTACTAAGGTATCCCTCATTTCCTTTATGAGGTTGTCTTCCTCACTGTTGACTGAGATTTTCATCAAATCCTGTATTTCTTCTGATTAGAGATCTTTTTCTCTATATTATGTTCTTCAATCTGATTGCAATTTTCCCGTTTTTTATTTTATTTCTTATCTTGATAAGAATTATCTTCTTCTGAGTTTTGTTCTTTATTTTGATAGGAATCCTCTGTATCTGAGTCTTGTTTTTCACTTTGATAGGATTTATCTTCTTCTTTTGTTTCATTATGATAACAATTTTCTAGTCGAAGCCATAATTCTTTAGCAGATTTGTAGTGCTTCATCTTTTCTTTGGCTTGTTCTGACAATCCATCTTGAATTTATTTTAAGGCTACTGAATTATTTCTTCTTGCTTCCTTTGTAGTTTTGGATTTTCTCTTTGAAGTAGTTAAGTGCCAGGGCTTACTTACTACCGAATCCAAAACTCCAGATCTTCCTGGCTTCAAATATCTTTTCATATTTTCCCTCCATGATAAATAATCTGTTCCATCAAATAAGGGAGCTTCATTTGTGGAGATAACAATTTTTCCACCCATTTCTTCTTAATAGACCTTCAGTGTTTAAAATTTGCTAAAGGAACCTGCTCTGATACCAATTTTTGAAATGGGAACTTGACACTGAGAGGGGGGGTGAATCAGTATCACAAAAATTTGTACAATTTTCCACTTTAAACAAATGAACTAAATAACAACTATTTTTTTCATTTTCTCAATCAATATATATATATATATATATATATATATATATAAGAATAAATATTTTATTTATTAAATAACTTGAATGAATACATAAGATTGATCTTTGAATATCATCTTCATACAATTATGATAGACCCAACTCTCTGTTACAAGACCCAGCTTGTAGTTCTTAGATCCAACTGAGAAATGAGGAATCCAATCCTCATAACAAGTCTCATCTTGTTGATCTCACATCCAGCTGAGATGTGAGGAATCCAATCCTCATACAAGACCCATCTTGTAAACACACACCAACTTGATAGAATGAATCTTCATTCAATCCATTATATATAAATATATATACTTCAAAAAATTCAACAATGCTTCTTCTCACCATTCCTTCTTCTTTATATAGTCTTCCAACTGGTGTGAATTTGAATCATTGTGTCTTTTGACATTTGAACCATTGTACCTTTTCATTTAAAATGACAATTTTAAACTTTAATTAATATCATTTTTTCTTTTATCCTTTATTCATAATGCTCATGAATTAAATCTCTTTTGATCATGACTGTGTGTTGGATATTTTTTCTTCATGAGTTGATCACAGACATGCATCGACTCATTAGATTGTACTCATGCTTCTGTTGCATTCTCGGTTCACCAACAGATCATATTCGATCATTTATCGATTCTCTGTATTTTTCTAGTGTAACTCTTTGTCAAATGAAATCTATATGAGGCACTCCCCTAAAACCATTTTCATATTACCATGGGCGATGACCAGGTGCTAGGTCAAGCGAGAACTTGAGTTCTTATCAAAATTAATGGTCACGATTCAATATCTTGATGAAATAGATGACTGTCAGGACTTCGGGACTTTGTCCTTTCAAATATTTTGAATACGATTTCGCCGAACATATTAGACGGTTCACGTTTATTTTGCAGAACTAGATCAATGGTCAGATTCGATATTTACACTTATCCTTTCACTGCTTAATCTGACGGCTGGTACTTAATCAAGCATTGAAATGGATGGCCACCATTTACTTAGGGACTTCTTCTATTCTACTTACGCTATCCTTCCACTGTATTTTGATCAATGGCTGAGAATGCACCCAAAGTGTTCTTCAGATCGAATGACTCGTGTCCACTTCGAGACTTCGGTATTCAGGACTTTGGGCATTTTCTGGTGGTGAAAATCCTGAAGTAAAACTCTCGAAGTGACGTACCTTGCTGACGTCACTTGATCAACGGCTGTGAATGATCCCAATGTATTCTTTAGATCGGATGACTCATGTCCACTTTGGGACTTCGACATTCGGGACTTCGACATTCGGGACTTCAGGACTTCAAGACTTTGGGCATTTGCTAGTGGTGAAACTCCTGAAGTAAAAATTTCGGAGTGATGTAACTGGATGATGTCACTTGTGATGTGGAACGGACCAAGTGGTTTCCACGTGTCACTCAGATTCATGATTTACACGTACCTAAAATGCTAATTGTTTCTTGAAATTTGTCATTATTTTATTGTGCCACGTGTCCTTGCTGACGTGGTCTACTAACGTGGTCTGCCACATGTGATCCCTCGAAGTGTAACTTCCTCACAACTTTTAACCTGAATAGAATGATGTTCGTTTTATCATGATCTTAGATCAACGAATCGATCTATTTTTTATGTTATTTTTCCTTGAATTAGATCCAACAACTCTTCTTCTAGCTTATCCTATCCTTCCACTTTAGAATGATCCAATGGATGACGAAAATTTTGATAATTGAGATCTCATATATTTCAACTTATCCTATCCTTCCACTCATAAGTGATCCAACATTTATGAAGACTCTCGAAGCAGATCCACGATCAAGGATGATTGTGGAACCACAACTTGTGAGTGATTTAATTCATCACCCAAGCTCCATAATTTGAAGTTGTGTGTTTGTTGGTGAATCAACCACAATCATCGATATTTGAACCTATAAGATATGACGGTCTTGACTAATTGTGGGATTGGAAATAGCACGATGTTTAATTCTCCTTTCATTATCTGCAATTTATACATGTCATTGATCCAATGCTTGCGTATCCGATGGTCACGATTTAATTCCATTTAATTTGATCATTTGTTGGATTAACCACAGTCGTCGATATTTTATTTTATGAGATCTGATGATCTATACCAGTTGTGGGATTGGAACTAGAGATTCTTTTAATTCTCCTTTCGCTCTCTACAATCTATCGTTGTTGTTGATCTGGCGTGCATATCTGACGGTTACAACTTGATCTGATCGTTGACCAATCCTCCAATGGTCCTTAATCCTATGGTCACTCATATGAATGACATTCGTTACATGAGATGATAAACACCATCAATTTCTTGATAGGACGACTACTGAGACTTCTCACCTTTTCTTGTGCATCAATCGACTTCTCAATATTTCCATCGATCCTGATGACATTTCTACAATTCTCTCTTCCTTTTCATCTTTGATATTTGGCATACTATCATATTTTTTTGCATTCTCATCCTTTGCATACCTTCAATGCACTTTTCCTTCTAACCTTTGATCTTTGCATACTATTTAACATTCTCTGCTAATTAATATATTGTTGACATCAATGACAATTTCATCTATGATAAATCAACAGTGACAATTCATTATAACAACTTATCATCACATCATAATGAAATCAACTTTTGACATCAATGACAATATGTCCAATAAGATCCAATTGAGAAATCAGGAATCCAACCCTCATAACAAGTCCCAACTTGTTGACATCATATCCAACTGAGATGTGAGGAATCTAATCCTCATACAAGACCCAGCTTGTAAAGGAACCAACCTGATAGAATGAACCTTCATTCAATTCATTATATATAAATATATATACTTCAACAAATTCAACAGCACTCCTTCTCACCATTCTTTCCTATTTATATAGTCTTCAACCGGTGTGAATTTGAATCATTGCATCTTTTGATATTGAACCATTGTACCTTTTCATTTAACTGATAATATTAAACTTTAAATAATATTATTTTTCCTTTTATCCTTTATTCATAATGCTCATGATTTAACTCTCTTAATCATGAGTGTCTGTCTGTTCTTTTGTCTTCATGAGTTGATCATAGACATGGATTGATTCATCATATCATTATTATGCTTCTATTATGTTCTCAGTTCACCAACAAATCATATTTGATCTTTTATTGATTCTCTGTATTGTTCTAGTGTTAAATCTCTTTCGAATTAAATATATATGAGGCACTTCCTTCAAACCATTTACATATGACCATAGGCACAGAACCACGGGCTTATTAATTTAAGCGTTGGCTCTTCTTTATCCCTTTGTTTCTTTATTCCATATGACTGCAGGTGGTGACTAGGCACTAGGCCAAGCGAGTTCTTGATCACTTATCAAAATCAACGGTCACGTTTTAATTGTATGATGATATGGACAATTGTCATTACTTCGAGAATTCAATATTCGCAAATTCCATCCTCTGTCTTGTCCAGAGGTTTCGAACAAATCGACGACCATGAATTAATCTACAGGTGGGTGAACAGTTCTTGTTTACTTCAAGAATGTCGGTTATTCATGGCTCCTAGACTCTAGAGTAGCAATTCTTCCGAAGTGGTTACCTACCTAATAAGTCTTAAAGTGGTGGTGATCGCTTGTTGTTGGTTAACACCTCCACTTCCGCTATCCTTCCACTACACTTGATCATCGGTTGAGAACGATCCCAAATTAGATCAATGGTTAGCAATAACTTCGACCTTCGACACTACGGGAAGTTACTAGTGTTAGAAATTGGTTTCCCCTGAAGTACATACTACCGAAGTGACTTAACTTGTTGACATTATTGTTGACTTGGTACCAGCCGATTGGATGCCACGTGTCACTTAGATTCATGATTTACACATACCTGAAATGACAATTTCATCTTGACACTTGTCATTATCTGATTACGGCATGTGTCCTTTCTAATATGGTCTTGCTTACGTGGATCTCCTGATGTGGCACACGTCCTCCTCCCAGATCTAATGGTCATCTTATATTCTCTAGATCTGATGGTCCTTATTTATGACTTATTTTGTCCTTCCACTCAACTTGATCCAACAGTTTAGAATGTTCTCAGAGCATATCAAGGATCAGGGATGATTGTGGGGTCCTCAACTAGCACGACGTTTAAAACTATTGTCGAGTTCTGTAATGGAAATTTCTCGTTTGAAAGTGGAACCGATGCAAATCGTAGATCTATTAGCAGTTGACCATCGACGATCTGTGTGGATGTCAGAAATGTAACTTCCACATGGTTTAGGACGTCACCCAAACTTCGCAATTGAATTTGTGTGATTATTGGTTGATGCAAGAGCATCGTACGCAGCCATCCAAGCAAGCATAAAAGCGGAAGACAACTGGAAAAGCACCAGTGCACATTTTGAAATGTTTTGAAAAATTAATGAGCGGATATTAATGTAATAGCTAGGGGAAGCGTACTTACATTTATATCTTGGAGTTGTGAATATATCTTGAGTGATTTCTCTCATCTGTCGAATGTAATAGGCATTTAATTCTGTTTAATGAAAGTAGGTAGATTTGAATTAATAGATTAAACAGTTTAGAAGCATAGGAGGGAAAATGGATATAGACACCCTCACCCTTGTATCATTGTAACAGGAACATTATGATCATTCAGATTTAATAAGCTGTAGAGTTGTAGCAGAGATTTGTAGAGAAGAACCCATGTATAGGATCACTTGAGTTAATATATGAAACTTTGACTCAATTTTCATGGTGTTATGATTCTTACTGCTTACATTTGTTAAATGGTATGTTTTACAATTGTTTTATTTTCTCTATTATGCATTTGTTTCAATGTTGTGTCGAAGTGTATGATTTCATGTTGAGTGTATGAAGTCTAAGAGAGGAGAAGAATGAGTTTCAATTGTTTCTCTTCCTGGGAATTCCTGCAAAGAGTGCAGTGAACGTCTGCAAGGTGTGCATGACGAGGATCTGAGTTGTATCTCAGAAAGATCAGGAGAGATATCGTTGTTCTCATAACTAGCGGAAGTGCAGGTGAGGCACAGAGTCATGCAAGGTGTGCAGAGGTTGGTTGAAGCCTTATAAATTATCAACTAAGGTGAAGGTTGAAGGACTACTGTTGCAAGAGTGCACAGGGTCGAAGACTCAAATAACCAGAGGTTATTTGAAAATTTCCGCAAGGAGTGCGAGTAGGATTCCTTTTGGGGCCTTGAGTTTGCAAGTGAGAGCTCAGGAGGGATAGCACCTTTTAAGTGTTCAAAGGGAGGTGGAGATCGAAATCATCTCACAGAAGTCAAGTTCAGGTGGAAGGACGCCAAGTCATTTTCGCCAAAGTTCCTTGAAGAAGAGTGAACGAATGGTGAAATTTCTTCGTGGAAGAAGTGCCGAAATCCCGTGGACCATTGGATCTCACAGATCGGTGAGAAGGTTAAGGTTGAGTGTATTTTAGCATTCAAGAGCTTAGGATGAGTAGAAACCATTGGATGAGAAGCAACATGAGACATTGATCCCCCTTTGGAGTGGAATTTTGGCTTTTCGGCATTTCGGGGTTCGACATTTCGACAATTTCGATGACAAGGAGCCGGGGCACTTTGCATTGAAAACCTAGAATTCGCGAAATGCGATGTGTCTTTGGAGTTGGGTTGTGTTCACGAAGGAAGTAGTCACAGGGACCAAGTTTTGGTCAGGGGCTAATCATCGTTGAGCCCATTTCAACATTTCGGCATTTCGGGGTTCGGGAAGTAGAGGAGGTTGTGATTTTGGAATCGAGAGTTTCAAATTCCCGGTTCATGAAATCCCAAAAGATCCAAAGCCATCAGATCGAGGAAGATCTCATCCATAGATCATGTGGGAGGTGAGGCTTCAAGAATTCGGGAATCGGATTTTTGAAAGGTAAGGAAACTCTCTGCTGTGTATTTTCGTGAGTCGCGAAATCCCGAAGAGAGAAAGGAAAAATTCCCAAAAGGTTGAGGGACAATAGCCATTGGGCTCCAATCAGGTTTTGGGGTTTCAGAACTCAAGAGGTAGAGTTGCATGGTCAACACAACTCCTGAAATCACAAAGAGAGAAATTCTGAAAGGTGGGTCCCAAGTATCAATTCGAGGGTATGTGCAGCGTAAGTTAAAGGAGTGTTCAAGGTTCGGAGAAAATATCGAAAGAACGTAAGCTATTGGATCAAGGTAGGCCCACAACCGTCGATCTCGCCAAAGGATAAATTTTGGAATTCAGGGAATGGAGTGACCAGTGGTTGAGGTCACTGCATTTCAAACTCTCAATTACCAAAATCTTGATACAACCAATACCATTGGATCGAGGGAGGCTCATAGCTGTCGATCTCGTCTAAGGGAGCAATTTTGGATTTCGGGGTTTGAAGAGTCAAAAGACTCGACTCTCTTGCATCGTTGAGTCATGAAATGAGAAAAGCGTCTCTTGGCTTGGCTGGAGGTCATATCTGGTGGTCGTGTGGAGGTGAAGACTCATGCCTAGTGCACGTTGTGCAGGTGGGGTTTTCGTGAGGGACTTGTGGATCGGATTTGTGGGGTTCCAGTGAGGGCCCGAAAGAACTATTTCAGTTCTGCGGATTCGAAGAAGATCAATCCTATGCAGATCTTAGCCCGAGGGTTGGGGGTATGCGTCAGTTGTTGTATCAGATAGCAGAACAAATTATTTTCTTTCTATAGTAGAGAGAAAAGAGGAAACATTTGCAGCCATGCCACCGAGAAGAAGAGATAGGCAAATGCCTGATCCAACAGTGGAAAGAGAAATGCATGAGTTACGTGCTAGAATTGATGCTATGGAGACAACACAAAGGCGCACAGTCAATGTTGGGGATATCAACGAAGCTAAAAGTGAAAATGAAGCTGGAAATGAAGGAGAAGAAGTTGCAATCGAAGATGCTGCAGAAGAACGCCTATTCAGGGTTGTTGCAAGGATAGGTGCCAGAGAAAAAATGGACATTCCCATGTATGAGGGAAACTTGGATGTTGAAGATCTTCTAGACTGGATTAGAGATCTAGACAAATACTTCGACTATGAGGATGTCGAGGAAGATAAGAAGTTAAAACATGCTATTACCAGACTCAAAGGGCATGCAACACTATGGTGGGATGAACTGCAGGCTGACAGATGTTGCAAAGGAAAGCAAAGAATCAAGAGCTGGGATAGAATGGTTGCAAAGATGAAAGCCAAATTTATACCCAGGGATTATCAAATCACTATGTTTCGGAGGATGCAGAATTTGAGACAGAAGCTGATGTCAATGAAGGAATACACTGAAGAATTCTACAGGATAAACATCAAAGCAATTCATCGGGAAAGCGATGATGAAATTTTTTCCAGGTACATGAATGGTCTGCGATATGACATTCAAGATGAGATGGGCATGATGACCATTTGAAATGTGGAAGATGCTTATCAGATAGCTCTGAAAGTTGAAGAGAAGCTAAGCCAGAAGCAAGGTCAAAGAGGCCGAGGTAGAAGTCAAGCCAGAGGCAAAACAATTGCCCAAGATAGAACTTAGAAACCTAAAGAAGAGGGGAAGAAACCTCAACCTGAGATAGGAGGAAGCTCACAAGGAAGGAAATATGCTGATAGAAATACTTTTCCTTGAGCCAGAGGAAGAGGAAGAGGTAGAGGAGGTGAAGTGAAATGCTTCGTCTATGGAAAAATCAGACATAAATCCTATGAGTGTCCAGATAAGAAGAAATATGGTGGTGAAACTCACATTGTTGAAGCTCAAGGACGGAATGTTGAAGTAGAAGACGCTGAGGGTGGAAGATATTTGATGATGAGGAAAGTTCTCTTGAAGCCGAAGAAGGAGGCAAAGAAACCAGCCCAAAGAAACAGTCTGTTTCAGACTTCTTGCAAAACTAAGGATAGGGTATGCAAGGTCATAGTGGATAGCGGTAACACATACAATCTCGTATCTACAAAGATGGTAGAAAAGCTAGAGCTGGAGATTGTTGTACATCCAAGCCTATACAGAGTTTCGTGGCTACAAAAAGGACATCAGGTAAATGTCACTAAACAATGTTTAGTTGAATTTAAAATAGGAGGATATAAAGATGAAATATTATGTGATGTCATTACCATGGATGTTTTTCATCTATTGTTGCGTAGACAATGGAAATATGACAAAAACGTAAATCATGATGGGAGAAAGAACATGTACACCTTGGAAAACAATGTTAGGACTCACATGTTGCTATCGATTAAGGATAAATAAGTAAAAATAGAGATGAGCAACACTGTACTTCTCATGAGTGGGAAGGAACTTCTTAATAAGGTTAAGAAGAAGGAAGACACACAATTTATTGTGGTCAGGAAGCGCAAAATTGTTTTGACCAGTACGAGAATAGATGATTTACCAGAATAAATCCAAGAGTTGTTGGGAGAGTTTGTTGATATAGTAGTGGATTAACTACTTTGTTCGTTGCCACCTATCAGGAGTATAAGCCATCATATCAATCTTATACCTGGAGCTAGTTTTCTGAACAAATCCGTGTATAGGTTGACGCAGCAGAAAAATGAAGAAGTTAAGAGACAGGTCCAAGACTTAATGGACAAAGGATTGATTCGGGAGAGCTTGAGTCCATGTGTTGTTCTGACAATGCTCAGCCCAAAGAAAGACGGAGGCTGGAGAATGTGTACAGACTCAAGGGAAATCAATAATATTACCATCAGATACAGATTTCCAGTGCCAAGGATGGACAACTTGATGGATTGCTTGAGTGGAGCAATTTGTTTTTCAAAGATTGATTTGAAAAGCGATTATCATCAAATTTGAATGAGAGAAGGTGATGAATGGAAGACAACATTCAAGATGAATGAGGGGTTGTATGAATGGCTTGTCATTCCATTTGGCTTAATGAATGCACCCAGTACTTTCATGAGGTTGATGAACAAAGTCCTGAAGGATTTCATAGGGAAATTCATCATTGTATATCTTAACGATATATTAATTTTTAGCAAGACAGAAGAAGAACACTTAAAGCATCTAATTGTAGTAATGAGGAGATTATAGCAGGAGAAATTGCTGATTAATATGAAGAAATTGTCCTTTATGAGGACATAACTCATTTATTTGGGTTTTGTTATCTCTGAAAATGAATTAAAAAAGGATCCAGAAAAGATAAAGGCGATTAAGAATTGGCCATTGCCGAAGAGCGTGTTTGAAGTTCGAAGATTCCATGGTTTGGCTAGCTTCTACAGGAAATTCATCCGAAACTTCAGCAGAATTAGCGCACCGATGATGGATACGGTGAAGAAAAGACATAAATATTTTCCCCGGACAGAGGAAGCAGAGAAAAGCTTCAACCTGTTGAAGAAGAAGATCACTGAGAAACCAATTTTGGTTTTGCTAGATTTTAGCAAGACATTCCAGGTCATGTGTGACGCGAGTGGATTTGCAATTGGAGCGGTCATGAGCCAAGACAAAAGGCCGATCACATATTTCAGTGAAAAACTGAATGAATCGAAGATTAAGTACTCCACATATGACAAAGAATTCTATGCAGTCATACAAGCATTGAATAAATGGAGACATTATTTGGTTCCCAAGGAGTTTTTTTTGTACAGTGATAATCACGCTTTACAATTCGTGACTCGACAGGAGAAGTTGAACCAAAAACATGCTAAATGGGTTGAATACATGCATAATTTTACTTTTGTGATCAAGAATATTTCTGGAACTGCTAACAAAGTTGTTGATGCTTTGAGCAGGAAATGTTTGCTTATGCAGGAATTCAGAGTCAAGACTTTGGTTTTTGATAACCTTAAAGAAATGTATAGGGATGATCCAAACTTCAAGGAGGCATATGAGGTATCTGAGAATCCAACTCTCAGGGATAGAAGCCAATGGACTGAATACATGATTCAGGATGGATTATTGTTCAAGGGAAATCAGCTATGTATTACAAAATGCTCCATGAGGGAGAATTTGTTGAAGGAAAAACACATTGGAGGATTGGTTGGACATTTCGGTCATGACAAGACATTCTCAAAGTTGAATGGCTCATATTTTTGGCCAGGGATGAGGACAGATGTCAAGAAATTTGTGGACAGGTGCAGAATTTGTCAGCACATGAAAGGAAAAAGGCAGAACACAGGGTTATACCAACCATTACCCATACCTGAAAGGCCGTGGGACGTAGTGAGCATGGATTTTGTATTGGGATTACCAAGGACACAGAAAGGATATGATTCAATCTTTGTGGTAGTCGGAAGATTTTCAAAAATGACACATTTCATACCATGCCAGAAAACCAGTGACACAACTCATATTGTGAACCTGTTTTTCAAGGAAATCGTCAAACTTCATGGTTTGCCAAAGAGTATTGTGTCTGATCGAGATACCAAGTTCGTAGGGAATTTCTGGAGGACCTTATGGAAGAAGTTGGGGACAAGTTTTCTTTTAGCTCATCATATCATCCTCAGACAAATGGACAGAAAAAAGTCGTGAACATGAGCTTGGGAGATTTGTTAAGAAGACTAGTGACTGAACACCACAGTCAATGGGATCACATTCTGCCACAGGCGGAATTCACTTACAATGATTCACTCAATAGAAGCACATGGAAGAGTCCATTCCAGATTATATATGGAATGCAACCAAGGGGAGTTTCTGAAATGAAAGATTCAGAACAAAATGAATTTAGGAGTGCTAGTGCAGAGGACTTTGCAGAAGGAATGAAGGAGCTTCACAGACGAGTTAAGGAGTGATTTCAGAGTTCAAGTCAAGAATACAAGCGGAAAGTAGATCAACACAGGTGAGAACTTCAATTTGAAGTTGGTGATTTGATTCTTTCACATCTAAGGAAGGAGAGGTTCCCAAGGGGAACGTATAATAAGATGAAGATGAAAAAGATTGGATCATGCAAGGTCATAAGGAAATTTGGGGAAAACACATATGAGATTGAATTACCCGATGGAATTAGAATCTCACCGATATTCAATGTTGTGGATTTGTACCCTTACAGAGCTGAATAAGAAGGAGAAGAGGAGGAAAAAAATCAAGTTCAATGGACAAAACAAATGCCTGTAGTTGAAAAGCCACAGATGGAAGGCATAATTGACAAAAGGATTAGCAAAAAGACTAGGAGGAAAGAGTATTTTGAATACTTGGTCAAGTGGAAAGGACATCCAGTTGAAGATGCTAGTTGGGAAGATGAAGTAGAAATTCATAGGCATGGACAAACCGTGCAAGAGCTCATGAACAAGAGTTCATGAAAATTTTCAAGCAAGGGAGTATGATGCAAGAGCATAATACGCAGCTAGCCAAGCAAGCATAAAGGCAGAAGACAGCTGGAAAAGCACCAGTGCACATTTTGAAATGTTTTGAAAAATTAATGAGCGGATATTAATGTAACAGCTAGGGGAAGCATACTTACATTTATATCTTGGAGTTGTGAATAGATCTTGAGCAATTTCTCTCATCTGTCGAATGTAATAGGCATTTAAGTCTATTTAATGAAAGTAGGTAGATTTGAATTAATAGATTAGACAGTTTAGAAGCGTAGGAGGGAAAACGGATATAGACACCCTCACCCTTGTATCATTGTAACAAGAAAATTTTGATCATTCAGATTTCATAATATGTAGAGCTATAGCAGAGAGTTGTAGATAAGAATCCATGTACAAGAGCACTTGATTTAATATATGAAACTTTGACTCAATTTTCATGCTGTTATGATGCTTACTGCTTACATTTGTTAAATGGTATGTTTTACAGTTGTTTTATTTTCTTTGTTATGCATTTGTTTCAATGTTGTGTCGAAGTGTATGATTTCATGTTGAGTGTATGAAGTTTGAGAGAGGAGAAGAATGAGTTTCAATTGTTTCTCTTCCTGAGAATTCCTACAAAGAGTGCAGTGAACGTCCGTAAGGTGTGCGTGACGAGGATCTGAGTTTTATCTTAGAAATCTCAGGAGAGATATCGTTGTTCTCATAACCAGCAAAAGTGCAGGTGAGGCACAAAGTCGTGCAAGGTGTGCACAGACTAGTTGAAGCCTTAGAACTTATCAACTAAGGTGAAGGTTGAAGGACTACTATTGCAAGAGTGCACAGGGTTGAAGACTCAAATAACCAGAGGTTATTTGAAAATTGCCTCAAGGAGTGCGAGCATGATTCCTTTTGGGGGCTTGAGTTTGCAAGTGAGAGCTCATGAGGGATAGCACCTTTAAAGTGTTCAAAGGGAGGCAGAGATCAAAATCATCTCGCAGAAGCCAAGTTCAGTTGGAAGGATGCCAAGTCATTTTGGCCAGAGGTCCTTGAAGAAGAGTGAACGAATGGTGAAATTTCTTCGTGGAAGAAGTGTCGAAATCCCATGGACCGTTGGATCTCACAGATCGGTGAGAAGGTTAAGGCTGAGTGTATTTTAGCATTCAAGAGCTCATGAGGAGTAGTGAACATTGGATGAGAAGCAACAGGAGCCGTTGATCCCCCTTTGGAGTGGAATTTCGGCTTTTCGGCATTTCGGGGTTCGACATTTCGGAAATTCCGATGAGTAGGAGCCGGGGCACTTTGCATTGAAAACCCCGAAGTCGTGAAATGCGACGTGAATTTGGAGTAGGGATGTGGTCATGGAGGAAGCAGTCACAGAGATTGAGTTTTGGTCAGGGGATAATCGTCGTTGAGCCCATTTCGACATTTCGGCATTTCGGGGTTCAGGAAGTAGAGGAGGCTATGATTTTGGAATCGAGAGTTTCAAACTCCTAGTTTAAAAAATCCCGAAAGATCTAGAGCCATCGGATCAAGGAAGATCTCAACCATAGATCACGTGGGAGGTGAGGCTTCGGGAATTTAGGAATCAGAGTTTCGAAAGGTAAGGAAACTCTCTGCTGTGGATTTTCGCGAGTCACAAAATCCCGAAGAGCGAAAGGAAAAATTCTCGAAAGGTTGAGGGACAATAGCCATTGGGTCCCAATCGAGTTTTTAGGTTTCGAGACTCAAGAGGTAGATTTGCATGGTCAACACAACTCTCAAAATCACGAAGAGAGAAACACCGAAAGGTGGGTCCCAAGTATTAGTCAGAGGGTATGTGCGGCGGAAGTCAAAGGAGTGGTCAAGGTTCGGAGAAAATCCTGAAAGAACGTAAGCCATTGGATCGAGGTAGGCCCACAACCGTAGATCTCTCCAAAGGAGAAATTTCAGAATTCGGGGAATGGAGTGACCAATGGTTGAAGTCACTGCATTTCACACTCCCGGTTACTGAAATCCCGATACAGCCAGGACCATTGGATCGAGGGAGGCTCATAGCCATCGATCTCGTCTAAGGGAGCGATTTTGGGTTTCAGGGTTTGAAGAGTCAAAAGACTTGACTCTCTTGCATCGTTGAGTCGTGAAATGCGAAAATCATCTCTTGGCTTGGCCGGAGGTCATATCTGGTGGTCGTGTGGAGGTGAAGACTCATGCCTGTGCACGTTGTGCAGGTGGGGTTTTTGTGAAGGACCTGTGGATCAGATTTGTGGGGTTCCAGTGAGGGCCCGAAAGAACTATTTCAGTTCTGTGGATTCGAAGAAGATCGATCCTATGCAGATATTAGCCTGAGATTCAGGGGTCTACACCATTGGTGGATCAACCACATTCATCGATATTTGAATCAATGAAATCTGAAGTTATAGACTAATTGCGGGATTGGAATTAAGGCATTGTTTAATTCTACCTTCGCGCTCCACAATCAATCCCTGCTCTTGATCTGGCGCTTGTGTATCCAATGATCATGACTTGATTTTATCGTTGACCAGTCCTCCAACAGTCCTTCTCTTGTAATCTGACGGTCCTGGTTTTTCCCAAAATCTACATCTATGGATAGGATTCTTCCTCGATTCTTTTGTAGTTTTACTGTGGGGATTTCAATCTTGATCACGTTTTTGAAATGCGCTTTCCCTTATGAGATTTATGTGTGTCATCTCTTATGAGATTCTGATCGATTTTATCATTATTTATCCTGCGCTTTTTAATAATTGTTTTTCTACATTTATTTATGCATTGATATTCAGTTGCTAACCCTCCTGAGCTCTTAATTCCTTGGACTTTGTTAGTCCTTCTATACAAGGATTTTCTGCACGCTTCCTTTCCTAATCTATATGTAGATTCTTCTACACTTTTTTCATACCAACTCATCATTATAATGTAAAGACATTGGTTGTTGACATCAATGAAAATATGTCCAACAATCTCCCCCTTGGTCATTGAGGGAAACACTTTAACTTCATACACAAACTCCCCCTATGATGATGCTTTTCTCCTATGAAGTTACTCTCCCCCTTTAACATCAATGGAAAAGGGTTTCTCCCACTATGATCAACCTCTATATGTCTGCATGTTGTTGACCAAAATATGAACTTGGGTAACTCCCCCTACAATTATGCTTTGTCTGCCATAACTGAATGACTCCCCCTATCAATATGTTCTCTCTTCCTTTGACTACTCTCCCCCTTTGTTTTTGAAAGGGTAGTTCTCCCTGACAAGATTTCTTCCCCTATCAATTTACTGACTACTTATCTCAGTCCATTGGTATATTTTTGTTCAAATAAGTAGTCTTCTTGATACCAACTTGTAGTGATACCCATTTGTAGTGATCAAGTCTTTCAAAACTTAATCTAATTACTTTCTTATTTAACAACCAAAATACTCCTCCTGAGTTTTTACTGACTTTCCTTTCTCAAATATATCATGAGTATGAATCTTATTGATATTTTTGATCTACTTCTTATTCTTATTTGATATTTGACAGGAATATTAATTGAGGATTGATACCAATTGATTTAATACCAATTTTGTTATCAATTAATCTTTGTTTAATGATACTCCTTGAACTTCTCAGCTACCTTTATTTTCTTCTTCTCATATTCTACAACTAACCCTACCAATGATTTTTCTTTTGACCACTAATTTATAGATAGTCAAGATTTTCCATATGTTATTTTTAAAAACTCTTGGCATGATCCTTTGATTTTATAGAAACCAATTTAAACTTCCTTTTGTATTTTCTCTCTTTGTCTAACAAATTATGACTTCTTCGGAATTTGATTTGTCCCATATTCTTCTATAGGCACTTCCTTTTCTTGGGCTTGATGTATTTCATATTGAATTTCACATTCTTTATTAGGACCTTCACCCATCATGTTCTTATTATTAATTTCCTCATTTCCAAGTGTAATATCATCTTTCTTGCTTTCTCCTTCAGATTTCATCTCCATATATTTCTATGAGATATTCTACTTTTTGGATCTTCTCTTTCTAATTGTGTTTTTGGAGATTTGTCATCTACTTTCTTCTTCCAACTTTTATTAGGTTTTCTCATTGACTTGAATGCCTTATTTAAGGATTGATTTTTTGAACTCCTGTAGCTTTGGGATTTGTGCCCAAACCTATCACAGTTGTAACATCTCATTGTATGAAAAAAATTTGTTGTGTGCCCAACAAAATTACATCTCCAACATATAATTGAGTTTTTGGATTTTCTTGTATATCCTTCGTCTAGTTTCTTGCAGTCCATTTCTTTATGGACAAATATATGACAAGAAAATAAATATCCATTGAAGGTGTTTCCTTCTTGATTTTATTTTGGCTTGAGAAATATGTCATTTGATTTTCTTCTTCCTTTTTATTTCTATAGATTCCTTCCTTAACAAAGTTCATGACTTGTAATTTCTTTGTAATTTCACCTTTTCCTTTTGAGAAGGATGATCATTTCTCATGTTTGTAACTGGTGCTCCATTTGTCATTGTCTTCTTTCTTATTGTATCCAAGACCAGTTTTGTCATCAGCTAATCTTTGGATCTTCCAAATCTTATCTAGGATAGCTGAGCTATTCTGGAAATTGACAATCTTATTTGTCTTTTCTTTCATCTTTTTGAGATTGATTATTTCTAGCTTCAATATTTGACATAATTCTTCCTTTTTAGTCAACTGAATCTTCGGGGCTTCTTCCACTTCTTTAGCATGTTCAAGATGAGTCTTTAGATTGATGACTATTTCTTCTGTCTCATCCAATACTTCTTTGCATTTAATAGTTTTGTCACATGTCTTCGATTCTTCCATATATTTTGTTAGATCAAAAACTTTAGTTTTGAATATTTTGATTTCTTCCTCATATTCTAGTTGAATCCTTTTGAGGTTGATGGTTTCTAATTCAAACATTTGGCATGATTCTTCCTTTTTATTTATTTAGATTTTATGGGCTTCTTACTTTTTCTTAGCTTCTTCAATTTGAGTCATTATATCTACATTAGTACTTTCACTTATCTTTTTGAAATTGATGATTTATAATTCCAACATGTGGTAAGAATTTTCTTTCCTTGTTAACTGGATATTTAGGTCTTCTTCACTTTCTTTAATTTCTCAAGATGTGTGTTTATACTGTTAACTAATTCTTCTGATTCTTTTAGTACTTATTTTATTTTACTGTCATGTGTCTTTAATTCTTCCATCTCTTATGTTAGATTAGTAACTTCAGTTTTCAATATTTTGATCTCTTTTTATTTATCTTCTAGCTGAACTCGTTGTTCAAACGCTTCATGGTTAGATTGATATAAGTGTTGAAGTTTCTCCAACTCTTCAAAAGTGCACATAACTGTATATTCAAAATGGTCAAGAACATCCATAGGAACTTTAATATGCATATAATTTCTTGGTTGCATACGAATCTCATCTATTGCAACTGTGAAATCAGTCTTAAGATTATGTAATTTTTCTTCAGTGATTACTGAGGTATGCCTCAATTCATTGATGAAGTTGTCTTCTTCATTTATGACCGAGGATTGAATTAAATCATTCATTTCATTCTGATTTGAAATGTCTTTCAATGTATTATGTTCTTCAATCTGATTGCAATTTTCCTTTTCTTTATCTTCTTCCTTATCTTGATCATAATTCTCTTCTTCTAAGTTTTGTTCTTTATTCTGATGGGAATCCTCTTTATCTCAGTCTTGTTCCCAAATTTGATAGGATTTCTCTTATTTTTGTGTTTCATTCTGATAACTATTTACTAGGTGGAGCCATAATTCCTTAGCAGATTTGTAGTGTCTCATATTTTCTTTGACTTCATCTGACAATCCATCCTGGATTTCTTTTAAGGATATTGAATTGTTTCTCTTTGCCTCCTTTGCATTTTTGGTTTTTCTCTTTGAAGTAGTTAAGTTCCAGTGCTTACTTACTATTGAATCCCAAACTCCAAATCCTCTTGAATTCAGATATCTTTTCATATTTTCCCTCCATGATGAATAATCTATTCCATCAAATAAGGGAGATTCATTTGTGGAGATAGAAATTTTTCCACCCATTTCTTCTGAATCTACCTTCAGTGTTTAAATTGTGTTGAAGGCACCTTCTCTGATACCAATTGTTGAAATGGACACTTGACACTGAGAGCGGGGGGGGTGAATTAGTGTCACAAAACTTTGGAAAAGTTTCCACTTTTCATAAATTAACTGAACAACATAAATTTATTTTATTTTCTCAACCAATATATAAAAGAATAAATTATTTATTTATTTAAATTGAGTGAATACATAAGATCAATCTTTGAATATCTTCAAATTCAAGAAATTATGAGAGACCCATCTCTCTATTACAAGACCTAGCCTGTAGTTCTCAGATCCAACCTAGAAATGAGGAATCCAACCCTCATAACAATTCCCAGCTTGTTGATCTTAGATACAACTGAGATGTGAGGACGTCAATCCTCATACAAGAACTAGCTTGTAAACAGGAACCAACTTGATAGAATGAACCTTCATTCAATCAATTATATATAAATATATATACTTCAACAAATTCAAATACACTCCTTCTCACCATTCTTTCTTGTTTATATAGTCTTCCAACTTGTGTGAATTTGAATCATTGCATCTTTTGATATTGAACCATTGTACCTTTTCATTTAACTGATAATATTAAACTTTAAATAATATTATTTTTCCTTTTATCCTTTATTCATAATGCTCATGATTTAACTCTCTTAATCATGATTGTATCTCGATTCTTTTGTCTTCATGAGTTGATCACATACATGGATCGATTCATCATATCATTCCCATGCTTATGTTGTGTTCTTAGTTCACAACAGATCATATTTGATCTTTTATTGATTCCCTATATTGTTCTAGTGTTAACTCTATGTCAAATTAAATCTGTATAAGGCACTTCCTTCAAACCATTTACATATGACCATAGGCATAGAACCACGGGCTTATTAATTTAAGTGGTGCGTCTTTTTTTTCCCTTTGTTTCTTTATTCCATACGACCGTAGGTGGTGACCAGGCACTAGGCCAAGTGAGTGCTTGATCACTTATCAAAATCAACGGTCGCGTTTTAATTGCATGATGAGATGGACGACTGTCGTTACTTCGAGACTTCTTCCTTTGCAACTTCGAGCCTCTATAATCTCTCAAATCTCCCAAAGAATATTTCAACATAGTATATCAAACGATCAATATGTGTTCTTTTGTTAGTCAGACGATCTGTCTTGTCCAGAGGTTTCAAACAAATCGATGACCATGACTTAATCTATAGGTGAGTGAACGATTCTTGTTTACTTTGAGAACTTTGGTTATTCGTGGCTCTTGGACTCTGGAGTAGTAATTCCTTTGAAGTGGTTACCTACCGAATAAGTCTTAAAGTGGTGGTGACTACTTGCTATCGGTTAACACCTCCACTTACACTATCCTTCCACTATGCTTGATCATTAGTTGAGAATGATCCCTAATTAGATCAACGATTAGTGTTAACTTCGGCCTTCAACCCTGTGGGAAGTTACTGGTGTTAGAAACATACTCCCGAAGTGATGTAACTTGCTGACATCACTGTTGACTTAGCACCGATCGAGTGGTTTCCATGTGTCACTTAGATTTGTGATTTACACATACCTGAAATGCCAATTTCATCTTGACACTTGTCATTATCTGATTGCGCCACATGTCCTTTCTAACGTGGATCTCCTGATGTGGCACAGATCCTCCTCCTAGATCTAATGACCATCATGTATTCTTTAGATCTTATGGTCCTTATTTATGATTTACGTTTTCCTTCCACTCAACTTGCTCCAACGATTGAGAATTTTCTCAGAGAAGATCAACGATAAGGGATGATTGTGGGGTCCTCAACTGGCACGACGTTTAAAACTATCGCCGAGTTCCACAATTGAAACTACTCGTTTGGTAGTGGAACTGATGTCAACTGTAGATCTATTGGCAGGTGACCATCGATGGTCGGTGTGGATTATAGAACCATAACTTGCGCGTGGTTTAGCCCATCGCCCAAACTCTGGAATTGAAGTTGTGCGATTTTTGGTGGATCAACCACAATCATCGATATTTGAATCGATGAGATCTGATGGTCTAGACTAATTGTGGGATTGGAATTAACGCGTTGTTTAATTCTTCCTTTGTGCTCCAGAATAAATCCTTTACCTTGATCTGGTGCTTACGTATCCAATGGTAATGACTTAATTTGATTGTTGACCAGTCCTCCAACAATCCTTCTCTTGTAATCTGATGGTCTTGGTTTGTCCCAAAATCTCATCAGTGAACAAGATCCTTCCTCGATTATTTTGTAGTTTTACTGTGGGGATTGCAATCTTGATCATGTTTCTGCAATGTGATTTCCATTTTGAGATTTATGTGCGTCATCTCTTTTGAGATTCTGATCTGTTTTATCAATATTTCTCCTGTGCTTTTTTATAATTGTTTTTCTGCATTTATTTATGCACCGATCTTCAGTGGCTAACCCTCCCGAGCTCTTAATTCCTTAAACTTTATTAGACCTTTTGTACAAGGATTTTATGCACGCTACCTCACTTAAGCTATAGGTAGATTCTTTTTCACTTTGTTCATACCAACTCATCATTATAACGTAATGACATCGGTTGTTGACATCAATGACAATATGTCCAACAAGTTTGTCCTTATTAAACAATGTTGATTTTCTTCTTTATTCTTAGTTATAACAAAAATATACTTTTCATCTTCTATATTAGGGTTAATGAGCTCTTTATAGTATCTTAATTTTCTCTTATCCTCTAATTCTTTATCAACCCACAATTTCTTCTTAAATTTAGAGGTGATGTTATTTTTATTGGTATTCATATTTTGCAAAGTGACCTTCTCCTCTATTCTCTAAAGATTTAGCAAGGACTTCGCATCTTTATGCTAACTCCTCTTATATTTCATGTGGATTTCACTGACATTTGAAGCAATCTTAGGAAACCACCTGACTTTCCTATTAGTTTTCTTATACTTGTACATTAAGTACCTAGTCATATCCTCTTCTTAATGGGTGAAAGACCATTTTTTATGAGAAGGATAAGATAGGGCGCAAAAATTTAAATTTTAAAATTTTAAAATTGGATTTAATCGATCTCCCTCCATAATTATCTAAAGGAATTATCGTCCCAAACTTCAAATCTATATAAAATAAACAAGAATAATGAGAATTTGTAAAAATAATTTATTTTCTTTCTACAACCACAAATTTACAGATTTATAATTATTTTCAAAACCAATTATTTTATATACATAAAAAAAATGTTTTGATGTTCATTATGGGAATCTCTTGACCCCTTAAGATTAGGCCCCGTAATCTAGATCAACACTTAGAAGATTTTCTACTAGAGTTTCCTTGAAAAAAAAAATTTATTTAAAATCATTAAACTTTTTTTTAAGTAGGAATAAAAAAATTACCTTGTGACAAAAGAAAATGGAGTGGACCATGCAAATTTAAATCTTACAAATAAGATATATGTGATTTTAAGTTGAGTAATTTTTAAAGTTATAATACGGTCCACTTAAATAGGGTTAAATAAAGTTTTGTTATATATATATATATATATATATATATATATATATATATATATATATATATATATATATATATATATATGATATAGATTATTTTAAAATGAATTATTTTAGAAATAAAATTTTATTAATAAAATAAAATTTTACTTTTCAATTATTTATTTTTGTGTGTTTATTGGATGTAGTTTGGGTGGTTGGGAGGATTGATTGTTACACTCCTTACTCAGGTTAAAATCTTTGGAGTAGCATGGTGTTCCATTAAATAGGTTTATAAGATGTTCTTGTTGTTGAGCCCCCAATATTCTGAAAATGGTGGGTCACCCCATATTCTCTCATGGATTTCATGGAAGTTTTTCGTGGACGTAGCGAGCACCAATATCCAATGCAGGTTACAGTCAAGACAGACACTTAATTGGTTGGATGAGACCCCTTTATTGGTGGGATAAAGGACCCAAGGAACCCCTCCACTGAGGTATACATAACCTACCCCCTATGAATTTGAATTCATAAAGTCAAAGGAAGAAACACATTCTTAACTATTAAACCCATTCAAATTGTATATCCCACAATTTATAATACATTATTTAAATTATATATATAATTACAACATTACTAAATAAAATATAATATTCATATATATCACTAAGAAAGTTTCCACATTATTTTTTTTAAATCATTTATATTTAGATTGAGAAACAAAAGATATTAAGAAAACTCCAAATTACTCAAACTTATCATTATGATTCAACCAATAGCAATGAATTGTGTACAAGTGTCGTTTCAAAATATATTGAAGCGAAATTTTTGGAAGTCAACTTACCACTTAACTAAGTGGGAAGGTACATTTCAAAATATATTGAAGAGAAATTTTTGGAAGTCAACTTCCACTTAACTAAGTGGGAAGGTACATGCAAATTTTAAATCCCAGATGCATGTGCTCTCAAACAAAATTTTAGGAATTATTTTTAAAGGTATAATATATTTTTTTAAGTGGTATATAACACTATCTTAAAAACCTTGGGGTTTTTGTTTCAATAGTTTGATGAGGACATCAAGATAGGATTATGATTTTAAATATTAGGAATTTGATCTTAAAATTCTATTAGGAGTATCCATTGGTTGAGTGATGATGGACCTTTTTTTGATAGTTGAATGATTTTTTTTCTTGTTGAAGCTTTGATTTTATGTTTTCTAGGAATTATGTGGGATAGAATAGTTTGGTGAGGACATCAAGATAGGATTATGATTTTAAATATTAGGAATTTGATCTTAAAATTCTATTAGGAGTATCCATTGGTTGAGTGACGTTGGACCTTTTTTGATAGTTGACTGATTTTTTTCTTTTTGAAGCTTTGATTTTATGTTTTCTAGGAATGATGTGGGATAGAAAGGGTGTTAAAAATCAGTATACCTTATGTATTTTTTATGTAAAATCAAAACTTAAAATTGACTTGTTCATTAATGCTCAACAATGTTTGACAACCAGGGGCGACGGGTGTGGGGGTATAATATGTGATCACGAAGGGAATACTATTGTCCACTATGCTTGGGAGTTAGGGAACACTTCAAACAATACCTCTGTGGAATATGCTTTGTGGAAAGGTGTTAGATTAACAAATCTTAGAGGCCTTTGGAAGTTGTTTATATTGGGTGACTCCATGATAGTGATTAGGGATCTTATCAATCATAATGACAATGTAACTAAAGCCATTCCAGGTGCAATTTCTTGGGCTATCAGTCTTATAAAGGAGTTCAGAGACTACAATTTCTTCCATATCAAACGTGAGTTAAACAATCAAGCTAATCATTAGGCTAAACAAGGATCCTTTCTAGGAGAGGGTGTATTCATTGTCAATGGTGGTATGGGTTATATGCACATTCCATACTATTGATGGGGATAATTAATTTAAATTCTGGATAGCGGCTAGTGCATTGGGTTGTTCATGTGGTCAAATGTCCTTTTAACATTTACCAAGCACTAATTATGGATAAAATTTATGTTCTCTTGTGTGGGTTGGGGTTCTTCAGTGTATCATTTTTTTTCATGGCTCTCATTATCAAAGGTTCCACTAGATATTGGTGCAGTGTCTTGAAGGTGGAGAAGTGCAAGTTGGTTGGAGATTGGATCATAAGGATCTTGATGTTGGAGGATTTCCATCCATCGACCAAGTTATGTCTAGCAAACAATATTTTCTCTTGCATTATCCTCTTCATCCTTGATTTCGAGGTGTTTGTGTTGGATACTGAAAATCTAGGTCTTGTTGTTATTTTAAACAGTAATTATGGTATGAGGGCTAGTTTGTTGGAGATATATGTTCTTCGTTCTGTCATTTCACTATCATTTCTTCACAAGTTGTTATTAATATAGGAAGAACAAGAAATATTGCTATCTTTTATCAGTCTCTTGGTGAGGATGTTCAGGGAACCCCTAGCCCAAATTATTTTGGGTACTATCATACAACAAGAAGTTTCACTTGGAAGGATTATCTTTTTGTTTATTTTTTTGACCTTAAACACTCTATCGCAATGAATGTAGTTTACAGGAACGAGACCGTGGAAGGCTTGTGGCCTACTGGTGTTAGTGATCCATTTTCCTTCATCTCAAAAATGTCTATCATCTCAATACCAAGAAGATGGTAGTTCGAATATATTGATAGGTGTGGATCTCGTTTCAGCCAGAGCATGGATATTTCTTAGAGGGAACTCAAACAGATTCTTCATTTTCGTGAATAGATATCCAAAGAAAATCGTTCTACACTTCGCCAGTTATCGATTAAAGTTGGGAACCTGGAGTAGTCCTTCACTCAGTGCATTGAAAACTTGGAAACAAAGTGCCAAATTTGAAGAAATTTGATCATACCTCATCCCATTCAGTCTCTTTCGATATACCTGGTGTTTGTGGCCTCTCATCATGGGAATTCAAAAGATGGAAAAGGGGGATTGGAAGCGACTCTTGTGGATATTGAACAAGATTCTCCACAACAAAGTGGAGTGTAGGGGGTGAAATACCATGGATCATAAGTTAACTACTGTGTTTCAAAATCATCTTTTTGTTTGGGAAATTTATCAAGAAATAATCTAATCAGATAGTGTGGATGTATATAAAGGAAGTATCTATATTTTTCAATGTTTCAGGAGGCATAGATAATTTGGGATTATTCTGCATTTTTGTAAAATAACTTCTAGTTTTTATTGTTGCGTTGGCAAGGAATTTTATATAATATAAAAGAATCATTTTCCTTTAAAATGTAACAATGGTTGACAAAAACCTAATGATTTGTGTTGGATTTTGCTTATGTTTTCCTTGTTGTGTTTTTCCTATTGTATAAGAAGCTTGACATTGCTTTGAAAATACCAATATTTAAATGGTTATGTTGTTGCATGCGATCTTGAGGCTTAAATCTGTTTTGAGTAGATTTTAGAAGGAAATTGTGGCACCTATAGAGTGTTACTTGTGTTTATTGTGGAATGTTGGTTAATATTGGATTTTTGGTGTATTCCTTGATAATATATGAATTTGTGCATGAGTTGACTTTAGCACTTATGTATTTCCTAAGATGATTTGAGGTAGCAAGAGTGATACATATTTGTACATCTTGAGTATTGAAGCAAAAGGGTATAATGAATCGAATGTGTTGGATGGTTGTGGAAACCATATAATTGAATGTATGGAGGATGCAGTTGTCTTATGGATGAGATTTCCATATTGTTGTGTGAGTTATGGAAGTAACTCTTTAGATATGTATATGTTGAAGAATTGGTGTTGATGAATATCACATACATAGTTATATTTTGTAATATGGTTTGGTGTATACTTGAGGATTAAATGGAATACAGATTCGTCATCTAAATCTAGTTAAGAGATGGATTCTTGCATGCTCTACCAATCTCACTTCTAAATCGCAATCTAAATTCAATAAGAATGAATTGACATATTTTAACTTCCATAGTATGGTGAGAATATGTGGTTATTCTCTTGTGCTCGTGCATGTATGGATGCTTGATTACCTTAGGGGAAGGTTGTTAAGGAAAGATCTATGTTATGGGACTAGAAGACAAATAAAGGTATTTTTTTATTCAACATTATCATGTTGAATTGTACATATAATCTTTTAAATTAGAGTTAAGAATATATGTGATACTAAAAATTGGATATAAAAATAAAATAAAATTTTCTTTTGGAATGCAAATATGCAATGGAATTGTGGAAACAAGTAGCATAGGGGAATGCAAGAATGGATTGCCATTGTATAAATGTGAACACTATCATATATTAGTTGTTTCATGTAAATTGAAAACATTAAGCATGATGTGTTGTATATAATTCTACATATCTTGATTTAAGAATCGATGGTTCTTTATGGCTATCTATGAAGTTAACATAGGACTAGTTGTATCTTCGTGAGCTCTGTAATGCATAAGAATGAGATGGTAATCTATGGAAACAATAAGGGAAGTTGATGATTGATGCTTCATATAAAGGTAATGATCAACATGTGGAATGAAAACTCAACAATGATTGAATTGGGTAAGTGGGTTGTTTTTTATGAAATGATATTTTGAATATGATGTCTCGGTTTATGATATGTTAAGAGTTATCCATTTTTTTATATTTTATCATGGAAATATTAGCCATAGGTTCCATCGGTAGTATGCTCTTGTTTTAGTGTAACTAATTGTTCTCGAGAAAGGATTTAGTTTATGGTTTTGAATTTATTATGATGTGGCTATGAATTGGATGTGGAGGGAATCTATGTCTGGTTGAGTATGAATGATATGCTTAAAGATAACTCTCTTTTTTCGATGAACCTTAGTCCCATGTGAGCTTAGATAATAGAAATTAAAAATCATAAAAAAAATGACTTTTAGTTCTTGTTAACTAATAAGAATGTGTACCTTAGATTATCTCTAAATGAGAAATTGAACAAGCGTGAGATCTCACTCTTGATGAATTAGGGTGTTGCATTTGTAAGGCAATCAAATGATTATATGGCATGCATAATGCAAAGGATAGCATGCTTTGGGGTAGTTGTATCTAGAGACATGATTGTATGGGTAGACAGTGGTCCTGGTAGAAGCTTGTAAGATTATGAAAAGGAAATGATAATAATAATATTAAAGTTCCCTTGCAATTCAACAGAAATTAATCTTAGCTTCAAGTTGGAAATGCCTCTGGTGATAAACTAAAACTATGTGAATAAAGAAGAGGATTCATAATCTTGTGGAGTTTATTGTTTTTATAAGTTGCTTGAAGTATCTGCATGTGTATTAAGTTAAAGAAATAATGCATGAAACAAAAAGGGTAATTAGGATTAATAGTTGGAAATCATAGATGATTTATTGTGGGAAAGCAGGTTGATTTGTAATTATCACGATGAGTATTTTATTATTGATAACCCATTCATGTATGCATGCAAGTTATCCTTGATTGGAAGCTTGGAAATTGATATTTTTTTATCAAAGACTTTTGATTGATTCATTAAGGTATTGATTCTTAAGTAAGAAAAGAAAATGTAATAACTACACTAGAATGGTTATGAGGTTAATATAATGGTCGACTAAAGAGTTTAGTGAGCATATTTTTGACTAATCTATATATATGTGATAAGTGGAATGTACTTAATTGACATTGTGTGGCGTGGGTAAAAATCATTCCTCCCAACCTCTCAAGTTACATCCAATGGACATGATGATGATTTGTTTATTGAAATCAACTTTGATTTATCAAACCCTACCATAAAATGGTAAGAAATTAATTTTATTACTTTAAAATTTAATTTTAGTATTTAAAAAGATTGGAGATAAGCTTTCCCAAATCTCTGTAAGATGAGTTAATAAGTTAGGAAGGGTATTATTGTTACAAATACTTTGAAATTGGGATTTAATATGGGCATAACCAGGGCATTCTAAGAGAACATGTTTTTTATCTTCCACCTTCTTAGTATCAAAAAGATGATAAACTATCTTATCCCATGACATTTTAGGAATTTTCCAATGCCCTATTTCACTATGGAGCTCATGAAAGTTTTTCCTTTTTTTTTTTTAAGTAAGTAATTTTATATATAAGGGCCTTCAAAAAACCAGACCATAGTTACAAAAATTAATAACATCCGGATTGTAGTTACTGAACTGCCCCAAAGGGAGAAACTAGTTCAGCCAACCGGGTAAGTCTAGCAACTGAGTTCTTACCAGTCTTAAAACACAAAGCTGAGCTGACTAAAATGCAACTAGAGGGGAAACAATTAAAAAAGAACAGATCCCTTGAGGGGTTAGACACCTGGCAAGTAATCTGGCAAGTAACCTGGCAGGTAACCTGGCCACGACTCCTCTTCAACAAGTGTCCCTCGGTTTGCCAAATGCATTTCGTCGTCCACAATGCACTCGTCCCTGTTGGCAGTTGTCCCGACGTCTCCCAACGGAGTGTGAACATGCTGACCGATGGTTGTGACTGCCTCCATGTCCTCCTGCTGGACCTGCTCCACAACGACCTCTACTACACTCTGCGTCCTGACATTCCTGTCGTCGCCTGCTGAGGAGGGCACTCCTTCTGAATCCGTGCCTGCTGGGTAGGAGGGAGAGGCGTCTTGGAAGGTAGAAAGAAGCTGGAGGAGGGTCGAGATCCTCTCGTCCATAAGTTGTATCCTAAAATGGAGGTCCTTCATTCCCTGACGGAGTTCGAAGACCAAGTCATAGAGGATGGTGAAGTTCTATTTCAGCTGCAAATCCAGCCTGGAATCAGAAGACATCGACGCCTTGTTTCGGTCGGCCCGAACAGGAGATGGCATCCCCATGGGCGACTTTGAAGAACCAACAGCCAATGCGAGGGGAGGAATGAATTTTCTGGAGGTTGAAGGAGAAGCAAGGTGGTGTAGGGAAGAGCTCAGCAAGGTTTCAATTAAGGCTAAGCACTCAAAGCGGGAGATAGGCGTGGTGGAGGAATTGAGAGGTACTAACTCAGGCAGCAAGAGCAGCGAGGAGAGTGTTGAGGGTGAACCAAGAGGGGAAGTCGATGCACAAGGCCGAGGAGGATGCCACAGAGAGCCCCTTCATGGTCTTCCTCGTTGGCGCGGCATGGTTTGGTAGTGTAAGTGGAAATGGTGTTCCAGGCCAAAGGGGAGAGCCTGGAGAAGGCCGGGAGTCGTGAACACCATGAGCATGCAAGCAAAACTAGGCCAGGGAAGCAGAGGAGTACTAGAGTCAGATCTAGGGAGAGGGAGAGTATCACAAGTAGATGGAGAAGACATAACACCACGTATAATGGAGGTCGGGTGAGCACAAATTAATGCCACTGCAAACGACGTGAAAGTCAGTTAATGCAGGGTAGAGTTGGTGGTAGGTGGCACGAGCCGGTCACATGGCTCGCTGCCTTGCTAGCTCCTCCGCTCTCCCTCTGTATGCCAGGTGGTCGACACTATCACCCCATCCGGGGGTTTGTCCACTTCCCCAGTTTTGCGGATACATTGCTGGAGGATAGGGTGATCCGGAGTAAGGGATGTTTTGCAAAGGATTTCCGGTCCATCCCAGTTGACCCCCAGATTAGCCAGTTCATCCGCTACCTGATTTGCACTCCTTCTAATGTGAGCAGGTATGACCACTTGATTGGGTTGCAGTAAATCTATAATATTCTTTAGCCCATGTGAGAGTCTCCAGCTGGGTGATATTCTTTCCGGATCTACTCCATTTAAAAGTATGCTAAGGAGGTTGATGATGATTTGAGAATCGCCCTCTACAATCAATTGGGTGAAGTTGTGATCTGTGGCAAGTTGCAGCCCCCGAGTAAGTCCCTAGAGTTCCACCACATTGTTCGTGGTATGACCAAGGGAGCCTACATTAATGAGAATAATGTGTCCATGGTGATTTTAGAAAATGACTCCATAACCTGCTTCTCCTGGATTTCCTTTAGAGGCCCCGTCAAAGTTGAGTTTGATGAAGTCAATCAGAGGGGTTGACCAAGAGGAGGGACTGTTGGGGGGGGTGGGGACAGAGGGGATGAGAGGGTGAGGAGAGAGGAAGGGCAACCAGTTCTTAAGGATCAGGAGTTCTAAGGGATTGTTGATCAGTTCTTTTTCATTCCAAAGTTGAAGGTTGAGAGTTTCCAAAATATTGAGGCGGTAGCGATTCCAGCAGTGTTTCCACGGGAGGGAAGCATTCCTGAAAAGCCTTCTATTTCTTTCCTTCCATACCTGCCAGAGGATGAAACCGGGAAGTAATTTCCAAATACAATGTAGGAGGGGAGATTGAAACACTTGGTCCCTTTAGTTTGTAATGGTGTTGACGATGTTGTCTCGTTTGCGATCCAAGGTGCGCATAATGAGCGCACTTTGGTCCCAAATTTGAGCAGTGTACGGACAGGAATTGAGAAGGTGATTCATGGTTTCATCTGCCTCCCCAAAAAGAATACATATAGAAGGCCCCACAAAGCCTATTTTTGAGAGGTTATCCCAGGTTAGAATGCTTGAGTGGATCACGAGCCAGAGGAAGAGGATGATTTTGGGCCAATGTCTGAGGTTCTAGATTTTGCACCAACCATCCCATGTAGGTGCCAGGTTCGGTTGGATCTTGATGTGGTAGGATTCTCATATGCTGTAGGTGCCCCTTGGTCAATATCCCCATCGAAGAATATCCTCTCTCGTGAGCTTGGGGATTTTTCGTTTGAGCATTTCATTCTGGTAGGGTCCCAGATCCACGTGCCCGTCCAGGTTCATGCGTTCCCTATCAAGGTGCCAGTGTCGCCAGGTGTTATCTTGAGGATTATCTTGCCAATAATCCGCTACTTTTTTCAGGCCCACCTGTGTAGCTTGGGTGCTAATGCACTCAGCCCAGTCCTCGTGGTCTAGAATTGGCCATTGCTGCCAGGAATCTTTCTAGAATAGGGTTGTTTTCCTGTTTCTAATTTCCTAGAAAGCATGGTGGGTGACTAGCTATCTATTCTACTTAGTCACTGCCCAAATTAAAGACCCTGGTGTGTCTCCATTCCAGTGTATGAGATTTTTTTCCGCCACCTCTGGTACATATTTCTTCCTCCATAACCGTGCCCAGAGGTCCTTGGGATTCTTAAGCCATCACCACCATATTTTGGCACTGAGGACTTTATTCATGATGGTGGGATCTCGTAAGCCAATGCCTCCTTGTGCTTTGGGCTGACAAAGTTTGTCCCAGCTAACAAGCGTTATTTTCTTCCCTGTGTTGAGGCCTTGCCATAGGAAATTGCTTTGTAATCTTTTAATGGTTGTGAGTACAAACTTTGGAGCAGCCAGCGCTGAGAATATGTAGGTGGGAAGGGCCTGGAGAACTGCTTGGAGGAGTATGAGGCGACTTGGAAGGTTTAGAACTCTGAGGGTCCAGAAAAAGAGCTTCTTGGTAAAAGAAGAGAGGAGATTCTCCCAGGAGGAGTTTCGGAGGTCATTGTCAATCAAAGGGATGCGAAGGTATTTGGACGAAAGGGAGCTTATGTGGAAACCTAAGAGATCAGAGATATGGTGTTGAATTGGGGGGAGTGTATTAAAGAAAAAGATTTGGGACTTGTCTTTGTTGCAGTCTAGGCCTAAGGCCTCAGAGAAGGTCTGGAGGATATGGAGGATGGAGTTTGCTTCCCGCACAGTTGGGGTACCCATCAGGACCGTATCATCCACGAATTGGCTATGCGAAATAGGGGGGAGATGCCATGCAAAGGTAGGCCTTCCAAAGTGTTTCTTGCAACGATTGCGTGAATACAACAACTAAGACCTTCAGCCATTATAATGAAGAGGAACGGGGAAAGAGGGTCTCCCTGTCTAATTCCTCTAGAGGGGGTTAAGGGGTGAGAGGGAACACCGTTGATAAGGATAGAGAAAAAAGATGAGGAGATTAGGTTCAAGATCCAAGTCACCCAGAGTTTGTCAAAGCCAAAGGAGAGGAGCATTTCCCGCATGTAGTCCCAGCTTATCTTATCAAAGGCTTTAGAAAGATCTAATGTAAGGAGCATACCTGGAATTCTAGTTTTCTGCAAAGAGTGGATCACCTCATGAGCTAGGATAACTCTATCCAGGATTTGTCTGCCCTCGACATAGCCTGATTGTTCCGAAGAGATGATAGTTGGCAGGATGGGTTTGAGCCTTCGGGCAATCACCTTTGTAAGAATTTTATAGATGACGTTGCAGAGGGCTATGGGTCTGAACTGCTTGGGATGGTGAGCCTACCCCGCTTTGGGGATAAGATTGAGGAACATAGCGTTGAGAGCTTGAAGGACTTGTCCTGTGGAACGGGAGTCTTCAATAATTTCCCAAACCTCTACCCTAATCATCGGCCAACAATGATGGAAAAAATCATTGGTGAAGCCGTCAGGGCTAGGTGCCTTGCATCTTGGGGTGTCCTGTAGCGCTTGATCCACCTCCTCGATTGTAATAGGCTGGAGTAGAGCTGAGTTTTTCTCCCTGGTGACAAGGGAGGGTACATGCTGCATGACCTTAGCTATGGCCTCCGATCTGTCCAGAGAAGGTTCTGTGAGGAGATCTTTGTAATAGTCTATCAGTGTTGCTTCCAAGTCTTCATGGGAAAAAATTAGCTCACCATTGGTGGAAATTAGGTGTGTGATTCTATTGGTATGACGACATTGTATGACAGATCTATGGAATAATTTTGTGTTGCGGTCCCCCTCCTTGAGCCATTGGATGCACGATTTCTATTTCCATAGAATCTCTTCTTGTCCTTTTCTGGCCTCCATTTGTTGATTTACTATTTCTTCCTGGATCTTAAGCTCGTCCATTAACCCTTGCAGTCGGATCTAATTTTGAATCGCCTTCATCTTCTCTGACAACTTCTTTTGGGAGTCAAAGATGTTTCCAAAGGTTTGCTTGTTCCAGATTTTGATAATTTGTTTAAGGTTTTTTAACTTTTGTTGAAATCTGAACATCTTGGAGCCACGGGGGACCTCTGCCTACCTCCACCAATCCTGGATCTTTGCTTGGAAGTCTGGATGGTTGAGCCAGAACTGTTCAAACCGGAATGGTTTTTTCCCTGGTGATGCCGGCACATCCATCCATAGTTGAATGGGCCAGTGATCCGAGCCATGGATATTCAGAATACTTGCTTCCAGAGCTATTCCCTCCAGCATAAGGGAATCAGAGATGAGAAAGCGATCAAGTTTGCAGGAAACTTGGTGTGATATGGTTCTTCTATTTGTCCAGTTAAAAGTGCCATTGATAGCTTCCAGGTCGATGAGATTGAGTTTATCTATGAGGCTATTGAAGTCATTGGAGTCCTGATTTAGGCATATTGATCCCCCTTTTTTTTCCTCCAGACTTCGAATGAGGTTGTAATATTCCCCAATAGTCCAGCGATTGTATATGGTCAGGTTGGAAAGGTATTCCAAATTCCTAAGGAAGGCATGCTTATCCCTTGGGTTGGCTGGGCCATAGACATTGGTTAGGTGTCCGGGTTTGTTGGAGCCTATAAGCCCGTAATCTTCCGTAATAGACCATTTGGTAGTAATAAAATTCTCCAGCAGCACTGAGTTGGGGTTCCATATGATAGCCAATCCTCCAGCTGTGCCTGTTTTTTCGGTTGATATTGCCTCCCCTTGCTTCCAACAATAGGGTAGTAGCCTATCAATGTCTTCGGTTGAGCATTTTGTTTCCTGTAGTAATACTATGTCCGGTTTCTCCGCAAAGATCAGATCCCGTAGCAGTTTTTTCTTGCTACGTCCATTGAGGCCTATAATATTCCAAGAGATAATCTTCATGATGATGGGGGGGTGGGGAGGGGAGGAAAGTTGTCTGAGATGAGGTGGATTTGCCCTGAATTTACCATAAAATGGCCTATTTCCTGTATGAGCTTATTGGTAGACTTCCTTCCTCTTTTCTTTTCATCTTTCTAAGTTTTACTCTGGTTCTTTGATTGACTTCCATGTATCCCCAAACCCTTGCTGGACCGAGCTATGGAGCCAGTGGAGAAATTGAGAAATACCTTATGCACCTTCCGTAATTGGTCCTGGGGTATAGTGTACAGTTTATGATGCCTATAGGCGTGTTCGAGGTGTTCCAGGTCCACCCCAACTAATTCTTGCTCTTCTAGTTCCATATCAGCGTCACCGTCGTCTGTCTCTAGGAGATCTTGTTGATCCCTTGTCGTGTTTAGTGGGGGATGATCAACTTCCTTCCCCTGTGGTGGACGTTCTTCCCCTTGGCCCCCATATTGGGAAGGATTATCCGCGTGGAGTTCATTGGGATTTACGAGGGTTGAGAGGTTCTCTGGTTGATCTTGTAATATTGCAAATTTATTACTACTGGAGGGATCTTTACTTACTTGGCCTTGTTTCTTTCGTCCTGCTTGTCTTCTTTTCCCCCCTGGTTGAGCGAAGTCATCCTTGTCTTTTTTGCCTTCTAGGTTCCCTTCTTTGTGAGCCACATTGAGGGGGAATTCTCTAAACAAATGGCCATGTTCATGGCATTTCCTGCACCTAAATGGAATGTGTTCGTATTCAATGGTCTGGGTCCAATATTCGTCCTGGTATTCGAGAATTATGGTTCCTGGCAATGGTTTAGCTATATTCAGGTATACGCAAATGCGCGCATAAGAGGTGTATCACCTCTATTTGGTAGCTTCTGAAGACTTAACATATATTCCAATGGTATTGCCTATACTAGCCAAGACCTCTTCCAGCCAGAATTCCTGGGGGAGAGAGTATAGTCTGATCCACACTGGTGCGTGGGAAAAATCTTCCTTTTCAGGGATAAACTTCTCAGTCCAAAATCTTAAGAAGAGTCATGTTGAGTTAAATAAGTAAGGCCCTCCATCAAATATGTGATTGCAGTCCTCGAGATTGTGCAGTATGATTGTGAAGAAGCCCTTGGAGTCCAATTGTAATTCATAGTGTCCTTTTGGCTTCCACCAGTATTGTATCCATTTGATTAGATCCCGCTCTGACGGCCATAGCCCTAGGAATTTCCCAACTAGGGCATGGTCTCTCATATATTGCTTTTTCTCTTCTATGCGCGGTGAATTGACAATGTACTTCGGGGATTGTGGCGCTTGTGGAATGCATTTTCTGGGTAGCCAAGGGGTCAGCGATGTACCAGGTACGGCTGCATTCTCTGGATCGATGTCCATCTCCCGATCCTTGAAAGTTCCTTCCGTCAGGAGTGTTGCCCGCAGATCTGGCGGAGGCTCAAAGTTCGGTCGTTTGAACCCTTCTCCAATACTTTCGTTCGTAGTGGCCTAGCTGTAGGAGGCGCCATTTGGCCCTCCTTCCTTCTGAGTCATGAGCCCCAGTGGGGCTGGAAATGTAGCAGTACAGCTGAAATGCTAAAAACCTATTCTGGGTTGCAGAGCGCGCGTCTCCAAAGTTTTTCCTTATTAAACAATGTTGATTTTCTTATTTATACTTAGTTATAACAAAAATATACTTTTCATCTTCTAGATTAGGGTTAATGAACTCTTTATAGTATCTTAATTTCCTCTTATCATCTAATTCTTTATCAGCCCACAATTTCTCCTTAAATTTAGAGGTGATGTTATTTTTATTGGTATTCATATTTTGCAAATTGACCTTCTCCTCTATTCTCTAAAGATTTAGCAAGGACTTGGCATCTTTATTCCAACTCCTCTTATATTGCAAGTAGATGTCACTGACGTTTGAAGCAATCTTAGGAAGCCACATGTCTTTCATGTTAGTTTTCTTATACTTGTACATTAAGTACCTAGTCATATCCTATTCGTAATGGGTGAAATACCATTTTTTATGAGAAGGATAGGATAGGGCGCAAAACTTTTAATTTTAAAATTTTAAAATTGGATTTAATCGATCTCCCTCCATAATTCTCTAAAGGCATTATCGTCCCAAAATTCACATCCATATAAGATAAAAAAGAATAATGAGAATTTGTAAAAGGAATTTATTTTCTTTCTCACAACCACAAATTTACTGATTTATAATTATTTTCAAAACCAATTATTTTATATACATAAAAAAAAATGTCTTGTTGTTGGTCATGGGAGTCTCTTGACCCCTTAAGATTAGGCCCCATAATCCAGATCAACACTTGGAAGATTTTCTACTAGAATTTCCTTGGAAAATAAATTGTTATTTAAAATCATTAAACTTTAATTAAACATTTTTTTTAAATAGGAATAAAAAAATTACCATGTGACAAAAGAAAATGGAGTGGACCATGCAAATTTAAATCTTACAAATAAGATATATGTGATTTTAAGTTGAGTAATTTTTAAAGTTATAATACGACCCACTTAAATAGGGTTAAATAAAGTTTTGTTATATATATATATATATATATGATGTAGATTATTTTAAAATAACAATTTTAGAATAATTTGTTTTTATTAATAAAATGAAATTTTATTTTTCAATTATATATTTTAATGTGTGTGTCTATTGGATGTAGTTTGGGTTTTTGGGAGGATTGATTGTTGTCCTCCTTAGTCAAGTTAAAATCCTTGGAGTGACATGTTTTTCTCTTAAACAGGTCTATAAGATGTTCTTGTTGTTGAGCCCCCAATATTCCAAAAATGTTAGGTCACCCGCTGTTCTCTCATGGATTTCGGGGAGGTTTTTTATGGATGTAGTGAGCATTGTGTTCTCTCGCGGATTGCGCGGAGGTTTTTCGTGGATGTAGCGAGCTCTGATATATGATGCAGGTTACAGTCAAGTCAGACACTTAATTGGTTGTATGAGACCCCTTTATTGGTAGGATAAGGGACCCAAGGGACCACCTCCACAAAGGTATACATACCCTACCCCCCTCTGAATTTGAATTCATAAACTCTTAGGAAGAAACACATTCTTAACCATTAAACCCACTCAAATTGTATATCCCACAATTTATAATATATTATTTAAATTGTATATAAAATTACAACATTACTAAATACAATATATTATTTTTATACATCACTAAGAAAGTTTCCACATTAATTTTTTTAAATGATTTATATTTAGATTGAGAAACAAAATATATTAAGAAAACTTCAAATTACTCAAACTTATCATTATGATTCAACCAACTAGCAATGAATTGTCTACAGGTGTTGTTTCAAAATATATTGAAGCGAAATTTTTGGAAGTCAACTTACCACTTAACTAAGTGGGAATCTACATGCAAATTTTAAATCCTAGATGCATGCACTCTCAAACAAAATTTTAGGAAGTAATTTTTAAAGGTATAATATATTTATATAAGTGGTATATAACATTGAAACAAAAACCCCAATTCAATAGTTTAATGAGGACATCAAGATAGGATTATGATTTTAAATATTAGGAATTTGATCTTAAAATTTTATTATGAGTATCCATTGGTTGAGTGATGATGGACCTTTTGTGCTAGTTGAATGATTTTTTCTTGTTGAAGCTTTGATTTTATGTTTTTAAGGATTGGTGTGAGATAGAAAGGTTGTTAAAAATCGGTATATGTTATGTATTTTTTGTGATAAATCTAAACTTGAAATTGACTTGTTCATTAATGGTCAACAATGTTTGACAACTAGGGGTGACATTTGTGGGGGGATAATCTGTTGTAACATCCCACTCTTGCGAGCACATGTTCTTTGAGAACACTTGCATGTAAGTGATCCGGTTTTAGTATATGATTTTTTGTTTGCTTATGATTCTTATGATTATGTTGATGGATTATGATGTTATGTTATTTGATATCTATGTATTGACATATGTTATTGATGGGTTTCCCCTAAGTGTGCAGGACACTTAATATACTGAGTATGCAAATGGCATCAATGGACCTCCTTGGACTCTGTACCAAGTCAGGGAGTGGACTATATTGGTTTGGGTATTTTTATTTATGCATATGTGACATATGATCAGGTATATTATGATGTTGTTTATGGATCATTGACAATGTTTTGTTGATGGATGCAGGCTGATGATTTCCTTCTAATAAGACTCACATAAGGAGTAAAGGGACATGCACAACAACCAGATATTGAGGGAGAGGTGTGGCAACAACCCTGTCATGGCCTACTAGCACTCACGTCGTGGCTCGAATTGTAGGTTAATGATTACCTAGTTCGAGAGACCCACGATGTCATGAGGGAAGATTGAGACAGTCGCTCATGAACATTCTAAGGGGCGTGCAGTAAGGCAGGGTCCTTATTCCTTAGAGGCCATTAGTCTCTCACAAGGTCTCATTAATGGAGTATTGACTCCAAGGGTTGGACAACTACCAAAACTAGTCAAAGGTGAGTGGCACCCTTGGAGCACGTAGTGCGTCTTGAAAGGCACATCGTGTAATTAAATTTGAATCAAGGCAAGTGGCACCCTTGGATCGCGGAGTGTGTATTGAAGGGCACATCGTGGTATAAAAAAAATGATGATTCAATGAATCTCGGTGGCCTAAAAAACTTGATCAAATGTTAAACCTTAAAACCTTGAGCACCTGTCGAATTAATTAATTGATTAATTAATTAACTAAAGAATGAACTTATTAATCATAATCCCTTAGGGTCTAGGTGTTTGAAAATATGATTTAACTAAGCCTAAGTCTAAGTGAGTGAGAAGACTAAAAACTAAATTTTTAAATTAAATGATGAGGGGATGAAATAAATCAAATTAAGAATCAATGAAAATAAAAATAAATCCTAAGGAGTGATTAATACACTTGTGAAAGTAAATACTAAATTAGAATTTAAAGTGAGAAAGGAATAAGCATGAGGATGTGTAAGCATAGAAAGGTATCTAAGTCTAGTCTAACTAAATAAATTTTCTAAATTAAACACAACTCCATTTTAGAAAGGTGACAATCACTTAAGGGGAAATAAGGGAATAAAGGGACAATAGGAGTGATTTTAGGAGCGCTTCTAGGATGGGTGAGGGAAATTGACATTTAATTTAATTTAATTGTGGATTTATTGGTGCAACTAAGGGAATGGATGACAAGTGTTGGATCATGTTGTCATTGATGCCAATGCTTTGATTATTTTGATGTCAAAGGATTGATGTCAAGTGATTGAGTGATCAATTGATGTCAAGTGATTGATTGATGTCAATGGATTGATAATCTTGATTGATTGATGATTGATGAACAATGAGTATGTATTATCCTTGATGAGAATGATAGGTGTTGAGTGGAAACCAATTGATGAAGATGGATCAAGATGCATAGATGAAGATGGATCAATGAGTTGTCATTGATACATGATGAAGATGGATTCTTTGATATATTATGCATAGTTTGATGACTCATTATTGTCTTGTCATGATTAATAAGGTGCACAAATGGATGAACTCCAAAGTAGTCCCCTTATGGTGAAATACCTCATGGGAAGATGTTTTGCGTATTGAGTTATCCTAGAAGAATGGTTGGAGGACCCATGCTTATATGTGGAATAATGAGATGAAGATCAATGAATTTGTTGGTGAAACTATCCTAGATGGATAGTGCTTGTCATACCATTTCAGGTGGAATGTCACATAACTCCTCACGGTTTGAGATTTATGGCCTTACAAAGTTGGAGGACCCCCATATGAAGGCTTGAAGCCCCCAAGGTCAAAGAAGTCAAAGTAACCTAAAAGAAGAAATCATTATTTAAATAATAAAGAGAAGTGACAAAATCAAGAAATGATAAAGTAAGGTGACAAAATCAAGAAGGAATATTTAAATGATAAAGTATTGGAGAACTTTCTATTTATGGAAAGTGGTTAACCCTAAAATAAGGAAAATAGGTTAAGTAACCTAGAAATGGGTTAAGTGACCTAGAGGATGAAAGTATAAATAAGATAGCTATGGACTCTTGCAAAATATCCTTTTTGTGGATCAATGGAGAGATTCTCGTGAGATTATCTTTTGGAGTATTGATGGATAGATTCTTGTGAGATCATCCTTGTGGATCTCTTGAGAATGATTGAAGATGTATTTTGAGAAAGAGAGTGTGAGGAGGATCTCATGGACACATCAATGTTTCAGCAATATCAGATATCTTGATGGAAAAAGTCTCGGAGCTTCAGAAACCCTAGCTTATGAGGTGTACATGGGTTGTAATGGGCATGGGCGCGTACATACGTGGGCTGTATGAGGACAGGGTGCATACACTGGATAAAATCATGGAGATTTGTATTTGAGCTGATGACTGGTAGATGAAGACTGAAGCATGTTACAGATCTATATTCTATGGGCTCAAATCTGTCACTGAGACAATGGTATGGTTGAATTATTGTCTTTATGGATACCATTGTTTGTTGTGTTGTGAATGCTTAGGGCATTCTTGGTATGGCTGCTATGATGTGGCTTATGTTGGTTGATGGAGTGAGAAGCACTCTTATGATTCAGTATTGATATGATGACTATAATATGTTGATTGATTGTGCATGATGGATTTAGCATTCATATTGATTGGTTTTGGAGCATGAGTAAGCTATTGAGAGCTTGGATGTGTTGTGACTGGATGGTGGTCAGTTTGGGCAGTGAGAGACATAAGAGAATGATAAATTGGTTGCAAAGGATCTGAGTTGATATTGAAGGATAAACCCTAATTTATTAGAAGGTATACATTGTTTTTGTATACATTAGTCGCATACATACGCGGGTTGTAGTGAGCCAGGGCACGTACACACGGAGGTTGCACTACTGACAGGTCGCGTACATGTTGCAGATTGATATATGTTGAGGATTGTTGCCTCATCTCAGTTGGTGCTGAGGATGCAAACTGAGTCTTGCATTATAGAGCTGGTGCTCTTGTAGAGTTGTACTCTATTCATTTGTTGCTTAAAAACCCCAAGGATTGTAGTCTGTAATAAAAAGAAAATTGTACATACATCTTGTGTTCTTTGTGCTCCTTGTGGTGTTGACTTGTTGATGATATATTGCTGATATATGTTGTCGATACATGTTCACATCTAACTGGTTATAAAAGACATCAATGAGTAATAAGTAAAATTTTGAATGCTAACTAATGATTTTTGTGTAAGAGGGAGGTTTTAAGAGCCCCACACTCATTCACACACCCCCCCCTCTAAGTGTGGTAGGTGTGTCCAACAACAAGTGTATGGGGGAATTAATTCCTAATTAATTTAAAAAAAAAAAACTAATTAAATGTGCAAATGGAAAGTGGTCACTAAGAAAATTTCTATAAAAGAAATGGTTGAGAGGAGGAATGGGGGATGACTGGTATGATTAAGGTTATGCTCCAAAAATTCTGATTGGTTTTACTTATGAAAGTTGGGATACCTAGCTCGAGAAAGAGAGTGGTAGCTCTACCTTGCGAGGTGAGATGGGAGCTAGATTATTCTGGTTGTGGTTGTATGTGGCCCATTTATGGCTTGGGGGGATAAGGGGGAAGAAGAGTACCCCTAGTGTTGGCTAGGAGGTACCAGTGAAGTCTTCACGGTTAGAAACCAAATGAAGGAAGAGAACGCATGTTGCCAAGGATCATCATCAATCCTATCTTCATCGGTCACGGTATTTCATTGAGTTGCAATGTACTAAGTTTTTATTGTATTTTAATTAAAGGTGCAATGAATTAAGTGTTTATTGTATTATATTTTGGAGTATTCTCAACGTTTTTATTGCGTACAATCTCTGTGTTTTCTATTGCACATTTTCCCAGCTATTTTTTTGTTACCTTTTCCCAATGATCTTGTTGAGTTTTTCCCAGTGATTGGGTCCCTTTAAACCTCTGTGATTTCCTTGTTACCCGACAATTGTCTCCATTTCTCATCAATTAATTTTAACTTGTTACCCAATGATTGTATCTAATGCTCATCGATTATTTGAACCCTTGTTACACAACGAATGGTATCCAATTTGCTCAGCATTTTGGTTGTAATCTTCTTTGCATTTTAAACCATTCGCCCAACATCCTTCATCTGAAATTTTCTGAGTGATTAAATGTCCTTGTGGTTTTTGTGAATTATATTATCTATGTTTTATCCGCATTTTTCTATTCTATACATGTAACCTTACCATTATCTTTTTGCAGATCCTTACATGGTTTTTTATTTGATTCCAAAATCTATATGATGTAAGAAGGGTTTAGTCTCTATGTATTCTTGGGTTTCTTCTTAGTAAACCTCATGTAGTCTTATTCATGTATCCAATCCAGGGAAGGCCTAACAAGATAGTAGATACAAACACTATCCCTTGTGCTTAAGCGATACTCTCATGACTGTAGAGATCATTTGTTGGATGGAATGACTCATGTGTGTTTGCATGAATATTGTCTTTTTCCTTCTCCTTTGGTTAGGGTAGTACCTCTTCCCGGAATTTATGCATAGCCAAATTTTTGAGAAGAATTTCCTGTTGGATTACTAAGAGGGGGGGTGAATCAGTAATAAAGAAATTCAATCTATACCATAAACAAGTGCATCAACCATGCACCAACCTGTACCAAAAAACCTATAATCAACCTGTACCATAAACAAGTGCATCCAACCATGTACCAAGTATGTACCAATCATGTGTCAACTACTCATCAACTATGACTCATCA